>CM059835.1:47490570-47868070 GCA_030444775.1 Atalantia buxifolia | reverse complement strand
AACATGGGAGGTGGTTGATTTACCTGTGGGAAAGAAACCTGTTGGGTGTCGATGGATTTTTACAATTAAATACAAAGCTGATGGTGATATTGAGAGGTATAAAGCTCGACTTGTGGCTAAAGGATACAGCCAAACATACGGGATTGATTATGCAGAAACGTTTGCACCAGTGGCCAAAATAAATACAGTACGTATTCTCTTATCATTAGCTGTGAATTTTGATTGGCCGTTACATCAATATGATGTAAAAAATGCATTCCTGCATGGGAATCTCCAAGAAGAAGTATATATGGAGTTGCCTCCAGGATGTAAGTTACAAGTTGACGGGAGCAAACAAGTTTGTAAACTGCGAAAATCATTGTATGGTTTAAAGCAGTCACCAAGAGCATGGTTCGGCAGATTTACAAGTTCAATGAAGGCATTTGGATATCAACAAAGTAGCTCTGATCATACTCTCTTCATGAAACATAATGAAGGAAAGCTCACAATACTTATTATATATGTTGATGACATGATTGTGACAGGAAATGATGTTACTGAAAGGAAAGCTTTGCAAACTTATCTTTCTCGCGAATTTGAAATGAAAGATCTCGGACCTTTGAAGTATTTTCTAGGAATTGAGGTGTTAAGATCTAAACAAGGTATATTTTTATCGCAACGAAAATATACAGTTGATTTGCTGAATGAAGTGGGCATGTTAGACTGCAAACCAAGTGATACACCTGCTGTTGAAAATGTAAGGTTGGGTACATTTCTGGATCAGATTCCTGCAAATAAAGAACGATATCAAAGGCTGGTGGGACGGTTGATGTATCTTGCACATACTAGACCAGATTTGGCATACTCTCTAAGTGTTGTTAGCCAATTTATGCACTCTCCAAGTGAAGAACATATGAAGGCCGTAATACGTATTCTACAATATTTGAAGTCTTCTCCAGGTAGAGGAATTATGTTCACTAAGGGAGATAATTTATCCATAGAAGGCTATACCAATGCGGATTGGGCTGGTTCAATTGATGATAGGCGTTCAACTGCAGGATATTTGACGTTTGTTGGGGGAAATTTGGTTACATGGCGAAGTAAAAAGCAAGGAGTGGTAGCTAGATCTAGTGCGGAAGCGGAGTACAGGGGCATGGCTAAAGGTGTGTGTGAGCTATTATGGATTAAAAATTTATTACAGGAACTCAAGATTTCATCAACATCTCCTATGAGATTATATTGTGATAACAAGGCTGCGTGTGACATAGCTCATAATCCTGTTCAGCATGATCGAACAAAGCATGTAGAGATAGATAGACATTTTATTAAAGAACAACTTGAAGCGAAGATAATTGAAGTTCCTCATGTTCGATCTCAAGATCAACTTGCTGACATTCTCACTAAGGCAGTATCAAGTAAAGTCTTCCACCAAGTTTTAGGCAAGCTGGGCATGAAAAATGTCTATGCACCACCTTGAGGGGGAATGTAGAAGACTATCATAGTTATCTCCTAATTAGTCGTGATTAGATTCCTGTATTTTGTGTATATATCATGTTTATCTCTTACTATTCTTTAGGAACAAGACTGTACAAAGAGCTATAAAACGCCATGTATCTATAGTATCAAAGAATGAAAAAATTGAAATATATTAGTTCCTCAAATCTTCACAAATAATGTTTAATCAATATTTGACATCCTGTTTTTCAAGGGTACTCCCTTCAAATTTTTTTTGAGGAAAGAAAAAAGAAATAAGCATGACCCTTGTTTTTTTTTCATAATTTATCATGTCTAATTATGATTTTTTTTTTTCTAATTTCGACTGCCATTGATAAGAAAGATTGAAGCAAAACTTTGGGAGAAGATTATGGAAAAGTGTCCACTTTTAGCATAAGGACGAAATTGGAGAAGTTGATGCTGTGAATGATGAAGCAAATGAAGCGGTAGTAATGCACATGCACGATTTATCTATCAACCTTGCGGTTAAAAAAAAAAAAACTCTTTTATTATAAAAATTAATTCCTAATTTTATTTTATCGGAAGATTTTGTAATCGTTTGGATTCATTTCGAAACGGGGTTAATTTTCTTATTCCCCAAGGCTGCTTATTGTTTTTATGTGGGGAATGGAACCCACTTTTTTAGTGTTTTATCTCAGAAGATCTCATACTCTTGTGAGAATTTAAAATTAATATATTTTTTAGAATTTATAAATTAATGATTTTGTTTGCAAGAGGTATTAATATTCATAAAAATTCTAACTTATATGAAATATCACCATCATTTTCCTATTTCCATCACCTCATAGTTCAACCTTCTACTTTAATATCTCATTATTATTTCATAAAATCGGGGTGGATTTAAAATTTTAATTAGTTGGGTGCAAAATTATAATGAAAATTAATCATTTATAAAATTGACCCCACTATCATAATTTCTTATAAAATTTGCCCTAAACCAAACAAAAATTTATAAAAAATTATTATGAAAATAAGTGAAATTTATCCTTGAGTGGGATCAATTACCCACACTAGGCTCTATGTATGTCTATCCCTGCATAAAATCCAAGAAAGGCATACATTCAGGGATAGATCTAGAATTATATAGTACCCCAAGCTAAAATTTTTCAATTTGAGTTTGTTTTTGGATTATATAATTACATTATCCTCTTAGGCAATAAATTAGTGGTAGATATAGCTCATGCTGTTTGAGAAATTTGAAGAAGAAATTGCTTGTGTGCTATCATTAATATTATAACTTTTTCAATAAATTGCATTGTCAAATTCTATCTTCGATTTATCTGCAAGACACTGATTACAGCAGGTCTATTATGCCCTACTTTACTTCTCCCAAAAGAAGATGTAACCCGACCTCAAGAACTAGAAGTCAATTACATCCTTGGGCAATAAATGTTGCATCAAATTCAAGCAAGTCATGAACAAAATGGTGACTAAGTCAAGTCTGAAATATATATATATATATATAAAGGGACCAAGTCAAATATGAAACAAAATCCAACTAAAACCACATCATACGCGTAGTAAGAATTTTGAAAACTGGGAAACTACTATTTCATGAGAAGAAACAGAAACAATCGCTTTCAGCCATCAACAAAAGATCATACAGAAAGAGAATTGGCATTTGGACAAGCAAAAGATGGGTACGCCCTGCTGCAGTACCGATGGGAACTTGAATGAAGAAAAGTTCAGCGAGCCAGCGAGTCCATGCCATGGATTGGTCTATGCTGCAGCAGCATCTTTGACCTGTGCAGTCGTAATGGCTTGTGATGCCCCTCATGGCTTCGGAAAGCACAAGCTCTGGTACCCATGCAAATATTTCTCTCTCAACGCCACTTCCCTGGCAATAATAGCAGTAGCAATCAAATATTCACTGGATCTGAACACCATTATGCCTCACAAACAGGACCAGCTTACAAAGAACTCCTCAGTAAGGGGCAATACTATGCCCTCTCTTGGAGCCATGGAGACAAAAGAACTCCTCATGAACATTATAGCTTTAGGAATTCTTGTTAGTACCATGATTGTAAACATCTGCATCCAGTTAGGTACTGGCATAATCTTTGTTTTCTGGAAAGAACATGCATTTATCATGTTTATCATGCTTGTTTTGCTTGTCATCTATTTTTCGGCTTTAACTGTGCCAATCAACAAGCAATATTTATTATTGAAGTACAATGAGAAGTATGAAATGGCTCTTAAAGAAGGCTCAACTGAAGCTGAAACACCAGTGCTGAAGAAACTCAAAGAAGACCTCATGAAACATTGGGATTTGGGTGATGACTCATATCAGCGGTCCCCAGTTTGTGATGGGGCGTTCAGTTACGGGCATTTCCTCAGGTGCATTATGTCTTCTGAGCACCATGACTTTTGCAGAAACCACGCTGGGATCTTATTTGATGCCCGGTCATTCAAATTTTGTATTGCACAGACCATTGCAGTAGGAATTGGCATTATTGCTCTATCACATAGGTGGTTCACAACCATATAAGTTTGGTGCCCAAGCAGAGGGAAGAAAATCAGCATTAATAAGATCTTCGAAGAAGAACGTCACTGGATTTAGATGCTAGGAGAGTTGAAAGAGTGGCTATTAGTTTTTCAAATCCAAAATTGGGCAAGCATGAAATTTTTCCATGATGCCAAAAATAAATTTCTTAATGTATGCATTGGAATGCAAATTGGGATTGTGTCAGCAAGCAAAGTCATTTAGTTGATTTCCATCTACTTTGTGAGCTGGATTCTGTTTTTCTTTGATAGTTGCATAGAGTTTGTTGAAGAAGTTCTGCAGTATTTCAGGTGACTCAAGATCTGAATCACAGTTCAGCTTGAAGCTGGATATTAGCCGTTTTGTTCTGCATCTTGAAGGTGAAAATGAACTAGTTGATATAATAATGAAGAGCAATCAAGATGCTACTGATAAATGAACTAGTTGAACATCTCCTTCAACTGTTGAAACAATCAAATTCACAAGGATTCAAGGGAGTGCAAGACTTTGACAGTTACCGAGTTCCCTGACTAGATTTTGATGAACCTCCAAATTGTTGGGCTCTTCCGGCAGTGACGCTGACAAGCATTGCAGTTGCACTGCCAAACATAAAATGTAGTTCAGTTAAAAATCTAATGCGTAGGGTGCATGAGAGCCTCATATAGGTCAAACTCATAGAAGAAAACCTAGACACAAAACGGAGATCTGCTTAACATGAGGAAGGTGGCTGACTCTGTGCAGCCAGGAGTTGATCTTTATCATAAATAGCTGGATGTGAATCTTTGTAAACTGTCCCTGTAAAGGAACAGCCCGAAGGAAGTACTTGAAGCACCTGCTGACACTGCAAAGAAGTACTTGGAACATAAGGATACATATGTGAATCAAAGTTTTATTAAGGAAAGCTCTTCAAACTGACCCATCAAGTTATGGCATCTAATTCCATATTCAAAGTAAGCCAAACAATTATGCTGATTCACCAAAGCAGAAACAACCAGACAAGAGAAAGATTGTTTGAAGTAATTGCTGTCATGACCTCCGTTATAATTGGTGCTTGGCTCACCAACTTACCACATGCCATGTGCTTGAATTGTTTGAGCAGCACCATGGACCAAAGAGAAGACTGTATGCAGAACACAGTTTACCTTTTTGGTAAATCTGAAAAAATATTGAAAATTCTAGACCAAAGGGGCATCCCAAGTTAACATGTCTATTTGAGGCCAGTTGAGAAGAAGAGAGAAGAATTCAACTGACATGTAGGATGCTTGTGAGTAAATATCATATATAACACAGTTGATCTGTGATACAGATAATAAACATGACGGACTGCATCATTCTCTTTAGATTTTATATAACGACATCCGACATTCCTTATTTTTTGTGAAACTGGAAACTCGGTTTTATCTCACATTTAACTAACCTCCATGGAGAGGTATTAATGTGTTAATGGCAAAGAGATGTTAGCAACAGAAGACACATCATCAAAAAGCAAGCTGCTGCTCCATTAGAAGAAATTCACCATCATCACAACAACAACAGCTCAAGAAAAGACATAAGCCTAGGATATGGGGGCTGCTTATGCAGAAATCACCCAATCAAAAACATTAAGCAAGTATGATGAAGAGTCAGTTGATTGAAACCAGTCACTGCCAGCCACAAAAATTACCAAATGCGCCCAATAAATGAGATATTGCATTTTCATTATCTCGAATCTCGATTGGCTGTGTGTTTATTTAGGACAAGAATTTGGTATTTATTTTCAACTTATTTTTGACTAATCATCGAATCTTCATTTGTGGGATTCATTAATTTCTTTCCGAAAATGAATGCATATCCTACATCAACCTAAAACATTATTATATAATTTCAATAATTTGCTCAAACTTGCTACCGATGTCATAAAACCTAGCCAAACTAACTTAAGGATCTTCATTATCAAGCATCTCTAAACGGTAAACTGTGTTCTGCATACCATTGAGTCCTGGTATTAATTGCTTTATGTTAAGGTTTGGTGATCTGAAACCGAAACAAAAACAGAAACACTATTGTTTGAATTTGAATAACGTAAGCAAGAAATGGTATTGGTGGTGGTGATGGTGATGGTAGTGGCTATCATTCTCTGGGCAGGTGTTTGTTGTACCCGCTGCTTTTTCTCTCTCTGTCTCTGTCTCCGTGCGTTGTTTTATTTGCATGGCGTTGCGTTTCGGTTGCGGCTTTTTTGTAACGCCGGCTCGGCTTCAAGAAACTCAAATTCATTTTTCTACTTTGCCGACACCTTGTTACATAACCACGTTATTATATTTATATTTTGGTTCGGTCCTAATTTCTAAATTTAATAGATTTGATACAATATCCGAAAAAGATCGCGCCACATGTGAACATAATAAATTATCATATTGATTGTGTTCCATGCTTAATGGTTAATCATATAATAAAGAAATGTGTTATATGCATTATAGTTAAATTTTTAAAAAATCTTATGAAAAGAGGTTAATCAAATTGAAAAAACAATTAAAAACGAAGAGAACTACTAAAACTTTATTTTAAAAGTTGAGTTTGGCCATGAAAAATATCATAAACATTAGTGGCTGGCAGTCCACTAACCCGTGCACTTCTATATCATAAAGTTAAATTGGAACAAAAAGCAATTAATGGTTGACTTTCATGTAGATTGACCACTGTTGCAATAGAAAAAATCTGCCAACAGAGTTTATGCTCTCAAATACCAGGACTCAATGGTGACACTACTAAGACGCTGCTTACAACATATTCAATATTAAGAAACCAAAACCAATCAGAATAAATTATAATGCAGAATCCATAAATTCAAGACAAACAACAGCATCAAATCGACTGTATATCGGATCTCAACGAAAATACTCACCAAGCGCTTGAGTTTATGAGAATAATACTTTTTATGTGAAGAATGTCCCTTGATGCGTTCATTCAAATGCCCTGCACTGAAAATAGGTAACCCCATCAGCAAATCTCACCACTAACACAAAACCAAATAAATTTTCCATCCAAATAAAAGAATGATAGGACAAAAAAAAATCTCATCATTTCACAATTTCACTCCTAAATTAAACTTGGCACTGGCCAACTAACAGGACTTCTGCTACTTACTTGTCACAAAAAACAGCACTGCAATCAAGGCAAGTGGCCAAATTTAAGGGGCCACGGCACGCACTGCAATCAAGGCAAGTGGCCAAATTTAAGGAGCCACAGCACGCACTGCAATTTGCTGCTGACAAGCTTTTGCCAACTTGGTGGTGTCTGCACATAAAAGAGACATACGAAGTGAGATCCTCGTGAGTTCCAGGTTGTTCAAAACAAGAAAAGTTAGGAAAAAAAAAAAAAGAAGAGGGGCAGCCGGGAAGTATTTTTCAGCATGTTCATGCCAGCCACATTTACAAAGAAGAAATCAAAGGAGATGGCACAAATTCTTGCAGCTAGTAATTTCAGAGACCAAACCAAAATATTCAAGCCATGTGGTTGAGGAACAGAATTTAGATCTACCAGGCAGCCAAAAAAAAAAAAATGGCAACCATAAAATTGATATGGGAAAACAGAGTTTTACTACTTCATATGTTATAAATGCTACAAAAGAAGAAAACATACTTGTTCAGTAGCATGTGGAAACAGATGAGAAAAACATACATGTACGAATAAAAATGAAATATTACAAGAGGACAATGAATGAGGTTATGTACTACGTACCTTCTATACAGCTGAAGAAGATCTCTGGATATGGAATTGGACTTTTTCTGCCCCATGGCCTCCTACATGTCAAATTAACTTTAATATAGCTAATCCACTGTCAACATATACTCATGCCACCAAGAAATGCAAACTTTTTGTAATTGCAGTGTAAGCATGACTACTACCTGGCTACTAGTCATGACCAAACAATCTTCGGCAGGGTGCCCAGGCCTCTTACATTTCCAGCTGCAACGAGAAGTTTGTCAAAAAACAAAAACAGCCATAATTCCCATTTGACATGCTTGAAGAAATACATATACACACATGATGCACAGAGGAGGTGTTAGATGAAGAGATGTACCATTCATAAGAACAAAGACTAGATATTGTTTTGGACCATTGATTGCAGTTATAAACAGAAAAGTCCTTCTCAAACTTGGGCACTGGAGGAGCAACCTCGTGTAGATAATGAGACATCTGAATTTTCGTTCCTTGAGAAGGGATGACAAAAATCCCCATGGGGACGGGTACTTCGGGGATTTTTTTCAATCGGGGAGAGTATGAGGATAATTTCACACCCAATTTCTTATTTGGGGAAGGGATGGAGAAAATTTTTTACCCAATTTCCTATTCGGGGAGGGGACGGGGATGAGATAGAATCCCCATCCCCTACCCATTTCCCCATTTTAATTTTTAATTTTATTTTTATTTTTTAAAATTACTAGTAAATAAATAATAAAATTTGAATTATAAAATTATAAATATTAGTAAAAATAACAAATATCAAAATATTGCATACTGCGTTACTTACTAATTTAATATATTTAACTTTTGTAATGGATAGTAATGTAATATATATTTCGAACTTTACTTTTATTTGAATTTTTTATTTTAATATGATTAACTCAAAATCGAAAACAAAAAAATTTATTAGTTATTCGGGGATCGAAGACCCTCAGAGATATCCTGTTATTATTCGGGGAGGGGATGAAAATTCTCTCAAGTAATTCTAACGGGGACAGCGAGGGAACGGGGACATATCAAAATATCGAGAATGAGTACAGAGAGATTGGTCCCCTCCCCATTGCCATCCCGATTGAGGAACCCTGATAACACTATAAAAGACAGTTAAAAACAAAACAACTTTCGCTGTCACAAGTTTTAAGCAAGTGCAAAGGCACCTCAACTGGCTTAAGATTTTTCAGAAGCTCAGCTTTGCACTCCGGGCTGCAGATGTCATCATCAGTCTGTCAAGATGTACAAAGTTACATTAAAGATGAGTAGGAGCATGGAAAATGGTAATAAAGTGACCAAAAATGTAAAATAGAAAATACACAGTCCACATAACCCACCTCATTGCATATATACTCTCCATATTTACCACACACTACACAAACAGGTTCTCCGGCAACAGGATATCGTTGCTCACTTCTAGTCTTAACTGATTCAACTTCACTTATGTTATCTGAAAAGAAAATAAACCAAATTAATTACAAAACAACAACTACAGCTGTATACTTGCTCTAAAAGAAAGGTTGAACGCTAATTTTTTAGAGAGAAAAAAAAAAACTACTTAAATCTTTAGAACTTTTGTAGAAATGAGCAAGATTTGCAACAACTAATCGGAGGAAGTTAGAATTCTTGCAACACAGAGCCATTATTAACTACTTATTTTCCAAACAAGAACAAGATGACGGAAAAACAAACCAGAGATCAGAGGATCCTCCCTTTCTTTGCATTCTGGAGAATCATTGTCATCACCTGAGCTGGCAACATATGTTTGGTAAACATGAGAGAAATACACTGAAACATATAAATTCCAGATACAGTAAAACTTATAAGGTAAATCTAACTTACTATCGTAACCGACCAAATTGATAACCGAACTAGAAGTTCTCTGCGACAAAAGAGACCAACATTTATAATTGTAAACATACAATACAAAAACTAAAATCAAAATTAAATGGAACCAAATGCAATTGTGATTACCAACACATCAGCCATTAATTCTTCGGAATAGAACTGATTTGAGCTAACTTCCTTCCTGCTCAAGCCAACCAAAAAAATGAAAAAAGACAATATTAACTTATCATCATTTGATAATGATTAATTGGAATAACTAAAGCTTGAAATCTCAAACTTGATTAGGAAAAAAAAAAAGTTGCCTTCTCTTGTCAATGTAGTCTTGATGAGACATGGGACCATCTTTCGATTCATCTTCCGGGTTGCTGCAACTATCAGGCTGTGGTTTCGAAAACCGACGTCGTTTCACTCGGGAATTTCTGTCTTCGGCTGGAGGTCGTTCTTCAATAGGAGAAGCATTTCCCGTGGCGATATTATATGCTACAAAATTATAAATAAGTAACAAAAATTATCAAAGAAAGGCCAAATAGACCGAAATATTCTTACAAAAGGGCCATTGAATTTAGTACCTCTCAAGTTTTGGAGAACAGAAGAGAGGCTTGTGTCCTTTTTGTAAGCGGAGGAAGGATTCTTGTAGAAATTAGTCCTCGTTGTCATTTTTACCAAAGTCTCTCCGTGTGACTGTATCTGCGTCGTGATGAATTGAATTCGGTAACCGTTGAAGGTGAACCAAAAACGGTGCGTTTCGAGGTAAGAAGATAACGCCACGAACGAGGAGGCGGAAAGCAGGATACGTCACCGAAAGCGTTGATGAAAAATGCATGCAGTGGAATTTTTTTTGTTTTACACGACTTGTCGGTCTTAAAGCGAATATATGGAGGATTAAATGTCTATCCAATAAAAAAAAAATAAATGATCAGTCATATTAAATAGAAGACATGTATGACAAGTCGTCTGGAAAAATGAAAGCGTTTAGTCGAAGTTTCCAAATGATTTGTGTCATAAAATCTTACAACTCAAATTGATTAGCTTCTACATAGTTATTTTTTTTTTTTTGTCACTAGAGTCTGGGAACAAATTTGCACATTGAAAAACGAAGGTTTTAAGGCATGTGAGAAATATGGACAATCAAGTTACGGATTTTGCAAAATTGTTGAACCAACATTATCCAGTATTTCCATTCCAATCAGCGGGGCAAATGGTCAAAATCACTGCGCTGTATCGTCTGGGAATCTACCAAAAAAAAAAAAAAAAAAAAACTACAAACAAGCCGTAATGCAGGAACGAAGTGTTGATGATACTGTCAAACGAAGTCTAAAATTCAGAAAGTGCCTCTCAGCAGTCCAAGAAAGGCCCGTAACCCAAAAGTTCAAACGTCCCCGCATATTGACTGTCACTCCTGGAGTCTAAAAGTTTTTGACACCGTACTGTTTATAACTACAAGTCAGCCGAAAAGAGTTGAATTCTCCCAGAGAGTCAAGACAACTTCAGAGTTCGATGACATTTCTGGCATCGTCGAGTACGTCAGCTTCCTAATGAAATAACATTTTCCGTAGTACACGGAGGGGGCCCGCACTCGAATGTCTTTCACTCAAAATTTAATAAAAAATGACCAACCACCTGCGGCCACCAACAAGTTGAAAAGTCAAAAATTCAGTGCATCTGGAAAACATCGGTTTCAGGTCTATCATGACTGCCTAAACTTCGCATCGGAAAGATGAAAAGAATCCCAGCTAAAAGACAATACCTTTCTAAAACTGGGAGAAACTCTTGATCAAACAATAAGTGAGAAAAAACAGAATCGATAATTCTCAGCCATAAACAAAAGATAATTCAGAAAGTGATTCTGGGTTAGATCAAGAAGAAGATGGGTAGGCTCGGCTGCAGCATCGATGGGAACTTGAATGAAGAAAAGTTCAGTGAGCCCATGCCGTGGATTGGCATCTATGTTGCAGTAGCATCTCTAGCCTGTGCAGTCTCAATGGCTTGTGACGCACTTCACGGCTTTCGCCAGCGCAAATTCTGGTTCCCGTGCAGATGTTTCTCTCTGAACGCCACTTCCCTGACCATAATAGCTGTAGCAGTCAAGTTTTCAGTGGATCTGAACACCGCTATGCCTCGCAGACAGGATCAACTCGCAAAGCTTAGCAGTGCCACCTTGATCTGTACGGTAATGGGTAATACTATGCCTTCTCTTGGAACCATGGACACCGAAGAACTCTTCATGGACATTATAGCTTTGGGAATTCTAGTTATTACCATGATTGTTAACATCTGCATCCAATTAGGCACTGGCGTAATCTTTGTTTTCTGGAAAGAGCATGCTTCTATCATGTTTCTCATGCTTGTTTTGCTTGTCATCATTAGTTTTTCGGCTTTAACTGTGCCAGTCAACAAGCAATATTTAGAAAGGAAGTACAATAAGAAGTATGAATTAGCTCTCAAAGAAGGCTCAAATGAAGCTGACACACCAGTGGTGAAAAGGCTCAAAGAAGATCTAATGAAACATTGGGTGATGGCTCATACCTGCAGTCCCCAGTTTGTGATGGGGCGCTCAGTAACGTGCGTTGCCTCTGGTGCACTATGTCTCCTGAGCGCCATAACTTTAGCAGAAACCATGCTCCGATCTTACTTGATGCCCTGGTCATTCAAATTTTGTACCGGGGAGTCCGACTATAAGTGGTCAACCACTTTAGTTCTTGTTGCACAGACCATTGCAGTAGCAGTTGGGACAATTGCCCCAGCAGTTAGATGGTTCACAGCCATAAATTTCAGATGCCCAAGCAGAGGGAAGAAAATTTGCATCAATAAGATCTTCAAAGTAGAACGGTACTGGATTCAGATGCTAGAGGAGTTGAAAGAGTGCCCATCAGTTTTTCAAATCCCAAATCGGCCATGCAGGAAACTTTTCCATGAATCCAAAAATAAATCTCTTAATGTGTGCATTAGGATGCAAACTGGGATTGTGTTAGCGAGCAAAGCAATCCAACTCATTTCCATTTACTTTGTGAGCCGGATTCTGTTATTCTGGGATTGTTGCATGGGGTTGTCAAAGAAGTTCAGACCAAACTGCAATATTTCAGATGAATCAAGATCAGAGTCACAACCCAGCTCAAAGGTTGATCTTAGCCGTTTTGTTCTGCATCTCGAAGGCGAGAATGAGCTAGTTGAGATAATAATGAAGAATAATTGCGATGCTACTGATCATTGGATGCGAAAGGGGAAAAAGCAGCAGCCAGAACATCTCCTTCAACTGTTGAAACAATCGAATTCACAAGGATTCAAAGGAGTGCAAGACTTTGACAGTTACCTAGTTCCTTGTCTAGATGTTGTGGAACCTCCAAATTGTTGGGCTCTTCCTGTAGTGACACTGACAACGATTGCAGTTGCACTTCCAAACATCAAAAGCTGTTTTGTTAAAGATCTGATGGATAGGGTGCATGAGAGCCTCATGTATGTCAAAATCGTAGAAGAAAACCTAGATGTGAAAGGAGATCTGCTGAACATGAGGAAGGCGGCTGACTCTGTGTGGCTACAAGTTGATCTTCATCATAAATGGCTGGATGTGAATCTTCGTAAATTGTCCCTACAAGCAGACAGCCCAAAGGAAATACTTGAAGCACTTGTGGATGCTGCAAAAAAGAAGTACTTGGAACAAAAGGAGACATATATGAATCAATGTTACATTAAGGAAAGCACCGCAAAGTGGCCCATCAGGGTATTGGCATCTAATTCCATGTACAGAATAAGCGAAACAATTCTGCTGAACTGCCAAAGCAGAAATATCCAGACAAGCCAAAGATTGTTTGAAGTACTTTCTGTCATGATATCTGATATAGTTGGTGCCTGTCTCACCAATTTACCACGTGTCATATCCCTGAATTGTCTGAGTAGTAGCATTGAAGAAAGAGAAGAAAGTGTGCGGAACACAGTTTACCTTATTGGCAAATCTGAAAAGATATTGAAAATCATAGAGCAAAGGGGCATCCCCAGTTTACATCCTGAACAAATGGCGTTGATTGACGAATGGCGATCATTGCAGAAGCCGAAAGACCGTCTGCTCTCCATTCCATTTACATCAGGGAGCAGCACTGCTACTTCCCCATCAAGCGAGTTTTGTCTAACCATTGAGTAAAATAATGGAAGCATGGAACTGAAAGAAGCAAATATATCGTGGTTTACATTTCTCTTTGAGGCCAGTTCAGGGGAGAGAGAAGAATGCAACTTACATATGTGCAATGCTTGTAAATGTTACAAAGTGAATGTATAATACAATAAAGTAACGTAAAATTGAGAGATTGCATCTGCTGGACTTTTGTAATATGTAATGTAAAAGTGAACACATCATCCCTAAATTTTGTGAAAATGAAACTTAGTTGCATCCCATGTGCAAAAATGGCAATGTGATGATGGGAAGAAGAGGTATAATGCTAGAGATACATAATCAAAACCCAAGCTACTGCTCTACTAGATGAGATTCTCCGTTATCACAGCAACAACATATCGAGATAGACATAACCATTGGGTATAAGTGCTGCTAATCAATAACATTAATCATGAACTTCAATACGATGAAGATATATGGAACAATAGCCATTGGCAAGAGTTCCAAGATCGACAGAAAGCTCCGCAGTGAAAGCCTCGTGACCTGGTTGCTTCAGTGCTCCAGAATTACCATCACACAAGCAAATGAATTCAATTATAACTCAACAATTTACAGCCCAAAACTACATTTTCACATAATTATGATCGGACCCCAAACTGACTTTTACCTTTAACACAATTAACAAGAAAATTAAGACACAAAATCGCAAATTATCTTCAAATTTCTACTAGTAGTTTAAAATTTCAAGTACAATCAAGTCAAGAATTATCAGCCCGTTATTACAACAGGCATCTTTTATTTCATTTAAAAAAAAAAATCTAGCCTGAAACAAGAGTAGTGGTTAGTTTTTGGGTTAGCGGTAATTTTCTTCAATGGCTTTGGGGGTAGTTCTAAGCCAAGTAGAAGCCGAAGGCTGTGCCGGTCATAAAGGTGAAGCATACCTTGATTGTACCTATTGCTACTGGTGCCTGTACTTAATTGTCTATCTCAGTTGAAATTAGAGGAACTATATCGGAAGATTTTGTAATCGTTTGGATTCATTTCGGAACGGGGTTCATTTTCTTGTTCCCCGAGGCTGCTTATTGTTTTTGTGTGGGGAATGGAACCCCACTTTTTTAGAGTTTTATTTCAGAAGATCCCATATTCTTGTGAGAATTTAAAATTAATATATTTTTTAGAATTTATAAATTAATGATTTTGTTTGCAAGAAGTATTAATATTCATAAAAATTCTAACTTATATGAAATATCACCATCATTCTCCTATATCCACCACCTCATAGTTCAACCTTCTACTTTAATATCTCATTATTATTTCATAAAATTAGGAGTGGATTTAAAAAT
The DNA here is from genome assembly GCA_030444775.1 of Atalantia buxifolia. Classification (NCBI taxonomy): domain Eukaryota; kingdom Viridiplantae; phylum Streptophyta; class Magnoliopsida; order Sapindales; family Rutaceae; genus Atalantia; species Atalantia buxifolia. The sequence continues at coordinate 47,853,084 of CM059835.1, read as the reverse complement.
TTAATTAATTGGGTGCAAAATTATAATGAAAATTAATAATTTATAAAATTGACCCCACTATCATAATTTCTTATCAAATTTTCCCTAAACCAAACAAAATTTTATAAAAAATTATTATGAAAATAAGTGAAATTTTTTCTTGAGTGGGATCAATTACCCACACTAGACTATCTATCCCTGCATAAAATCCAAGAAACGCATACATTCAGGGATAGATCTAGGTTTATATAGTACCCGAAGTTAAAATTTTTCAATTTGAGTTTGTTTTTGGATAGAGAATTAGAGATTGAATTATATATATAATTACATTAGCCTCTTAGGCAATAAATTAGTGGTAGATATAGCTCATGTTATTTGAGAAATTTAAAGAAGAAATTGCTTGTGTGCTATCATTAATATTATAAATGTTTCAATAAATTGCATTCTCAAATTCTATCTTCGATTTATCTGCAAGACACTGATTACAGCAGGTCTATTATGCCCTACTTTACTTCTCCCAAAAGAATATGTAACCCGACCTCAAGAACTAGAAGTCAATTACATCCTTGGGCAATAAATGTTGCATCAAATTCAAGCAAGTCATGAACAATATGGTGACTAAGTCAAGTCTGAAATATATATATACATAGGGGACCAAGTCAAATATGAAACAAAAATCCAACTAAAACCACATCATGCGCGTAGTAAGAATTTTGAAAACTGGGAAACTACTATTTCATGAGAAGAAAGAGAAACAATCGCTTTCAGCCATCAACAAAAGATCATACAGAAAGAGAATTGGCATTTGGACAAGCAAAAGATGGGTAGGCCCTGCTGCAGTACCGATGGGAACTTGAATGAAGAAAAGTTCAGCGAGCCAGCGAGTCCATGCCATGGATTGGTCTATGCTGCAGCAGCATCTTTGACCTGTGCAGTCGTAATGGCTTGTGATGCCCTTCATGGCCTCGGAAAGCACAAGCTCTGGTACCCATGCAAATATTTCTCTCCCAACGCCACTTCCCTGACAATAATAGCAGTAGCAATCAAATATTCACTGGATCTGAACACCATTATGCCTCACAAACAGGACCAGCTTACAAAGCTTAGCAGTGCTGTCTTCGTGTGTACAGTAATGGGCAATACTATGCCCTCTCTTGGAGCCATGGAGACAAAAGAACTCCTCATGAACATTATAGCTTTAGGAATTCTTGTTAGTACCATGATTACAAAGCTTAGCAGTGCTGTCTTGATTTGTTTTCTGGAAAGAACATGCATTTATCATGTTTATCATGATTGTTTTGCTTGTCATCTATTTTTCGGCTTTAACTGTGCCAATGAACAAGAAATATTTATTATTGAAGTACAATGAGGAGTATGAAATGGCTCTTAAAGAAGCCTCAACTGAAGCTGAAACGCCAGTGCTGAAGAAACTCAAAGAAGACCTCATGAAACATTGGGATTTGGGTGATGACTCATATCAGCGGTCCCCAGTTTGTGATGGGGCGTTCAGTTACGGGCATTTCCTCAGGTGCATTATGTCTTATGAGCACCATGACTTTTGCAGAAACCACGCTGGCATCTTATTTGATGCCCCGGTCATTCAAATTTTGTATTGCACAGACCATTGCAGTAGGAGTTGGCATTATTGCTCTATCACATAGGTGGCTCACAACCATACAAGTCTGGTGCCCAAGCAGAGGAAAGAAAATCAGCATTAGTAAGATCTTCGAAGAAGAACGTCACTGGATTTAGATGCTAGGAGAGTTGAAAGAGTGGCTATTAGTTTTTCAAATCCAAAATTGGGCAAGCATGAAATTTTTCCGTGATGCCAAAAATAAATTTCTTAATGTATGCATTGGAATGCAAATTGGGATTGTGTCAGCAAGCAAAGTCATTTAGTTGATTTCCATCTACTTTGTGAGCTGGATTCTGTTTTTCTTTGATAGTTGCATAGAGTTTGTTGAAGAAGTTCTGCAGTATTTCAGATGACTCAAGATCTGAATCACAGTCCAGCTTGAAGCTGGATATTAGCTGTTTTGTTCTGCATCTTGAAGGTGAAAATGAACTAGTTGATATAATAATGAAGAGCAATCAAGACGCTAGTGATAAATGAACTAGTTGAACATCTCCTTCAACTGTTGAAACAATCAAATTCACAAGGATTCAAGGGAGTGCAAGACTTTGACGGTTACAGAGTTCCCTGACTAGATTTTGATGAACCTCCAAATTGTTGGGCTCTTCCGGCAGTGACGCTGACAAGCATTGCAGTTGCACTGCCAAACATAAAATGTAGTTCAGTTAAAAATCTAATGCGTAGGGTGCATGACAGCCTCATATAGGTCAAACTCATAGAAGAAAACCTAGACACAAAAAGGAGATCTGCTTAACATGAGGAAGGCAGCTGACTCTGTGCAGCTAGGAGTTGATCTTTATCATAAGTAGCTGGATGTGAATCTTTGTAAACTGTCCCTGCAAAGGAACAGCCCAAAGGAAGTACTTGAAGCACCTGCTGACCCTGCAAAGAAGAAGTGCTTGGAACATAAGGATACATATGTGAATCAAAGTTTTATTAAGGAAAGCTCTTCAAACTGACCCATCAAGGTATTGGCATCTAATTCCATATACAAAGTAAGCCAAACAATTCTGCTGATTCACCAAAGCAGAAACAACCAGACAACAGAAAGATTGTTTGAAGTAATTGCTGTCATGACCTCCAATATAATTGGTGCTTGTCTCACCAACTTACCACATGTCATGTGCTTGAATTGTTTGAGCAGCACCATGGACCAAAGAGAAGACTGTATGCAGAACACAGTTTACCTTTTTGGTAAATCTGAAAAAATATTGAAAATTCTAGACCAAAGGGGCATCCCAAGTTAACATGTCTATTTGAGGCCAGTTGAGAAGAAGAGAGAAGAATTCAACTGACATGTAAGATGCTTGCAAGTAAATATTATATATAACACAGTTGATCTGTGATACAGATAATAAACATGACAGACTGCATCATTTTCTTTCGATTTTATATAACGACATCCCTTATTTTTTGTGAAACTGGAGACTCAGTTTTATCTCACATTTAACTAACCTCCATGGAGAGGTATTAATGTGTTAATGGCAAAGAGATGTTAGCAACAGAAGACGCATCATCAAAAAGCAAGCTGCTGCTCCATTAGAAGAAATTCACCATCATCACAACAACAACAGATCAAGAAAGACATAAGCATAGGATACGGGCGCTGCTTATGCAGAAATCACCCAATCAAAAACATTAAGCAAGTATGATGAAGATATACAGAACTAATCAGTGGACTTCAATTCAGCCGAGCAAAGTGACTGTGAACTCCAGATATCAAGATGACACGGATTAAGCCTCCTTGATTGATTGATCAAAACCTTAGGTCTCTGTAATCCGCATATGAAAATCATTAAAAATGAAAATGTAATGCTAGGTACGCATCATAAATTGGGAATTAGGATCATTGTTTTTCAACATCAGATGTAAACAGCTTTGGTATCAATATTTTTGGATACTAAGTTACCATTTTTAAAAGCTGGAGTAAAAAGCAATTTCCTGACACCAAAACACACAAGAAAGTGCAGAATCAAACGTTCAAAGTCTTCACCAGTTCCCAGTTATCACATAATTATGAGCTGCTAAATAAGCCCCAAACTGAATTCGCGACAAATTTAATAAAATGAAGACACGAATTCACAAACTATATTTAAATTTACACATAATTTAAAATTTCAAGTACACAGTTTGCCGAAAATTATCAGCTCGTGGTTACGGCAGACATTATAAAAGAGAAAAAAAAGAAAATCCTAAAACCTGGGAATGTAAGATGAACTAATCATCGCGGTCAGTTTTCTTTTTGGGCTTGCGGTAATTTTCTTCGATGTGTTTGGCCATCAAAATGCCAGTATCGGCTAGCTTCCTGATATTAGGGACGTTGTAGTTCTGAGCCACATAGACGCCGAACACCGTACCCGCCATAAAGGAGAAGCAGCTCTTGATTATACCCATTACCACCGCCGCCGGTGACTGGCAGTCGCTACTTAATTGTCTGCGCGAACTTGGGGTTTCGAGTCGAAATTAAATTGAGATTTTATAATGATGTAATCGCTCGATTCATGACGGAACGGAACTCATTTACTTGTTCCTCAAGGCCAATTGTTTATTGGTTTTGTTTGTAGTTTTGTGTTAATTGTTGACCTGCTGGCCCATCCTGCGAAGCTCAGCTGTCACTGACGAACTTGGGCTTTAAGGAACTAACTAGGCGTTGATTGAATCAAGTTGTTTGTGGGTCCCTTGGTGCGATATTGTTAAAAATTTTAAATCCGCTAAGTAAGAGTTTTAATACAAATATTATTAATTCTTTATTAATGGAAAATTGGTTGTAAAAAATTATAACTTTCTTAATATATATAGAGATATGAGCAATGGAGAGTTAATTTCTTTCACATATTTATAATCAATCCCCATAATTTTTTTAGGTAATAAAAATTTTGCAATCTCTGTGATGGTATTAAGCTGACAAGTTAATGGATATGTAACACTTGAATTACTTCTATATCTTAGCAAAATGTCTGAATGTTAGAGTCTTTAGGGAGCGTTTGGTAATATTTTTTGTTGGATTATTAGATTTTTTTTACTTTCTAGAAACAAGAAACACAAAACATGTTTGGTTAATTTATTTTTTAATAATTAGTAAAAAAATTAGTGAACAAAATATTTTTGTTTCTGATCTTTTATAAAGAAAACTTAAGAACGCTAATTTGGCGTTCTTGAGTCTTTAAAGAACGGTTAAAAAAGGCAAGGCAAGAAGTGGTGCTAGCCCACCACTATTATTGTTTCAATTATTACTTTATTAATTCGTTATTTAATTACTTTTACATTATCCCTTCAGTTTTTCACTTCTTTTGCAGCTTATCTTTTTCTTCTTCACTTTAATCACTCAACAGCTCTTGTCTCTTCATAACAAGGTCCAGGTTTTTTTTTGTTTAAATTTTATAATTTTGTTTATTGTTCATTAAAATTTTTTGTGATTTTCTATTATATCGAATATAATATGAAGATTGCTCTTATTTTTTTTGTTAGTTATATCTAGTAAGAATGAATAATGGTGCTTTATTTTAAATTATCTTATTTAAGTTTATATTTGATTATGTATTTTTGCATTTTAAGCATGTACTTGTGCAGTAATACTGAAAGCATTAGTTGTTTATTTTGTTATTTGCAAATTAATTCTACATTTATTATTTTATTTTCCATTTTATTTTAATTTCTTAAACTTAATAAATGATGAGAGGGTTTTCTGAAAATTATTATTGCTAAATAAAATATAATCTCATTTTGATTAAAATTATAATAATAAAAAATAAAATATACAAATAAATTGAAGAAAATTATTTTATAAAAAATTATATATTTTCAGATAAACAAATAAACATATTTTGATTATTTTTCATATTTTTAGATAAACAAATAACTATGCTTTTTACTATTTTCATTTTCAAATTTTGTTTTGAAAACAAACCACCAAATGAATTTTCATTTTGAAAAATATCACATCAAAAACATCATCTTGTTCTTTAAAATAAGAGAAAAAATACTAGTTAAAAAATATTGCCAAATGCACTATTAATTTTCTCATAATTTATAGTAAAAAAAAATTAGTGATCTCGGTGATGATATTAAGCTGACAACTTAACGGATATCCAACACTTGAATAGTTGAGTTATTTTAGATAAAGTTTGCCTATTGGTACTTCTTCATTAATCTTATAAAACCCTTGTGATATTATAATTACATTAAAGACAAATATAAATAAAATTAATCTCATTTATATTTTCTTTATCTCTTTAATTTCATTTTTCTTGCACAATATAAATTTTTTTTAATCATTACAATAATTTGAATTTAAGAAGCAATCTATAAATATTTTTAATCATTAAATTAATCTAAATTTAATAAGTAAAATTTTAAGCCAAAGCAATACTCTTGTAATATATGTAGCAACAAAATTAGGATACAACATTGAGGGAAAATAAATTAAATAAAATTTTATCTTACTACAAATAATTTTTTAAGGATGCTCAAACTAATTGTAGCACCCAAAGTTTATATGTATAATAAAATTGTATTGGACCCATAAAATATTTAATATTTTATAAGGTTTTTCTTACTTTTTTTTTAATTTTTTTAGAAATTAAATAATAAAGAAAGTTTGAAGAGAGGAATACAATTATTAAGACTAAAAGAGTGAGAAATTTATTAGGAATTATAATATTTATAAATAAACATAATAATTATTTAGAAAAAAAAAACTTTTAGTATTAAATGAAATATAATCAAAAAAAATTTTTAAAAAATTTTGGTGGGGTGCTAATAGTCTACTCTTTTAGTTATTACCCAAACAACAAATGCTTTTGTGTCTTTGGGCTTGGGGTTCTTCCGACGTTGAAGAACAGACAACTTGAACTGGGCTATACATTGGCCCAGAATCTTCTGTTGGAGCAGGGTCTACTTTTTTTTTCTTTCTTTTTCCTTTTTTTTTTGTAAATAGTAACTCTCATTCATTTTCTAATTTAGAACTCAAGGTAACGAGATAAAAATTATGAAAAATCTTCAACTCGAATAAGGAAATCAGTCCAACAGAGAGAAAATTTAATTAGAGCATCTGCTATCCTGTTGCAAACCGTTGAGATATGAAAAATGTGAAAATTTCATTTTTGTTCAATAGATTATTAAATTTTTATAAATAATCCAAAACAGGTTAGTATAAATACGAAGCTCACATAAAAATAACTGAATTATAAACAATAAATCTAACTCAACTAACAATGAAAATAAACCAATCTCCAGTGTGTTGCAAACCAAAACATAAGTCTTTCGCCTCCACAACATCACCATCATTTGAATAAACCCAATATCAACACCCGCCACCATCCCCAAGCCCTCATGATTTTGCACCACCACCAATTGAAAGTTAAATCTATTGCTGCGTCAGTATAAAGCTTTAAACCAACCCAATCGTGGGGGCACCCCATGCTACTGTAGAAAGATTATTTGTCGCCAGATCTGCCCCACGGCAACCCTGTTCACAGAATTAAGTGAGTCCCAAAGGCCCCTCAGCCTTCGGCCACCACACAAGAAAGCCTCGTTTGCGTCCCTTCACACAGCATCTTATTCCTATCTCCCCAAATTCCCTCATAATCAACGTAAACAACTGTGAAGTTCAGCATCAGATAAAAGCAGATTGGAAAAATTCAAAGCCATCCCTCTGGCATCCAAAATTGCAACGCAAAACAGTCTTGGCAAAAGATGTCGGATTAATCCACACCTCTTTAATTACCATGCTGACAACAAACTACCAACATAGACAACCAGCGGCCTGAGACCCCAGTAGATTGTAGAAGCTTCAGCAGTAGCACAAGACACATTCTTTATTTGCGTGGCCAAAAAATTCGATGCGAACAATGTCTGCTTTTGAAATTTCGAAAGAGAAATATTGGAATTAATTAGCTTTTCAAAGAAAGTCGAAGTTATTGTCGCCAAAACTCAAAAAGTGTGAGTTGACAAGCTTAGCTGATCATTTTTCTCTCTAATTTTTCCGTAATATATAAAAAACTTTTGTTATCTTACATAATCATATAACATACATGATTATGTAACATAACAATCTTTAAAATAAAAAGTTTGGGTGAAAAAAATTATTTAATTTTCTTTGATATTACGGGTCGGTTAAGATAAGATAATGATGCAGTCTGTGATCCACACAACAGACCAAATTGGATTGGATCCACTTAAATAAATAGGGTCTACTTAAATTTAAGTGGATCCAACGGTTAGTTGCAACTGTAGCACGGTACCACAATTACACCACAATCTTGTCCTGATGTTATACTTAAAGGGAAAAAAAAGTTTGTGGTGCCAAAATAATTTCATCAACATTCTAGAATTTCGATCCATGTTAATTATCCCATTTGAATAAATTAATAACATTTTGAGACAAATCGATAACCATTTAGGCAGTGCAATGCTTAATCTGAAGCAAAGTAGAACAAAGTTAGCAATTTTCTATTACGTATGAAATATGACAATCGGATTAACTATGGTTTTGGAAATAAATACCGCAAGTATCTGCAAAAAGGTGGCACAATTGAGTGTGTGGCTGTGTGCAAGATAAGGATTTGGAAAATGAATATTGAATAGATTGACATTCGGCTTCTATTGAGATTGGCTATTTGAGAGAAATTAATAGAGGGAACAAATTCAAGTGGCCCATTTGACATGTTTTTCCAATTATTTAAACGCGAGAATTGAGTTATCATGAAATAGACTTGGGTTTTCATTGTTTGTAGGGTTGGCAAAATTCAGATTCGGATCTGGATTTATAATTTTATATTCGCATTCGCATTTGGATTTGTAAATTTTTTTACGGATTTGAATGCAGGTACAATGAATGCGAGCGGATATCCCGGATATCCGGATCCACAAAATCAAATTAAATAATTTAAAACATTATTTAAAAATTCAACAATTTAACTAATAAATTCAAATAAAATTCAATTATAATCAACAATTAACAATTTTGACATGAATAAAATACAACATCATCATAAAACCCACAAATAAAAGTATCACAATATAAATGAAACATAAAAAAATAACTAAATTCAAGTACACAACCATTGAAATCCATAAATAAAAAACACCACAAATTAGAAACTACATTTATGCATTTGTGCTTATACGTATTAATTCACTTAAAATCAAAAATTGATTTTGCTGGAAATCATGCTCACCTTTTGTGTTAACAACAACCAACAGTGGAAAGAATGGACCAGGCAGCCAAGTGCGATGTGTTTCACGCGAGCCAAGATGCAGCGCGTTGCCAACGTTTGATGACAGCTAAGTGCGCTGAGTGAGGCTAGGCAGGGCAGACGTCGTTCAACCTTCGACGACAACAACGCGTGCTCAGCTCAGGGGAGGCATTTGGCGTTCGATGATAGCAACTGCAAGCCGGACGACGTTCAAGGGTTAAGGATTTAGGGTGGTTTTCGATTTCAGCTACTTGTGAGTGGTGGAGGTGTGAGGCGTGAACGATTTGGTGAGTGAGTGATGTTGTTGCTGTCTGCGCTTTTCGATTGAGGTTATTGGATTTGTTGATTTGTTCTTTTTTTCAATTATAGCTTATATATCTTTCGATACTAATGAGATTAAATTAATATTATAATTAAAATTAACCTGGATTCAGATATCCGATTTTTCGGATACACTTGCATCTGAATTTGGATCCGCACGAATTATAATTCTTAAACTCCGGATTTATTTTTTTAAAATACAGATCCAGATAGTTTTAGATCTATATCTTCCATATCTTTGTCGATTCGGGTTGGAGCTGAATTTTTTTGTCATCCCTAATTGTTTGATTGACCGTATAATCAAATAGAACTGTACTTTGCAAAGACAAGGTAAGAAAACTAATTGCTTTAAACAAATTTTACAAAACTTTGATTTTTGTGGAACCCAAAACTCCCACCCATGAGTTGTGTGGTCCAAAGCCAAAGAAAATCGAACCAATTTGATTGATGTTAGGGGCCCTACAATTCAACGGCTTCTTTAATCTTTTTGACATGCACGAGAGACTTTTGGATATTGGTTTTAGCTTTTAAGAAAACAAAATAACGATTGCGTTTTTTAAACGCCCACTACGACATAAAGGAGACGGCCAAGTAAATAAGCAGTGTATTAAGCTCAACATCCAAAAGATCGGATTGGATATTGGGAAAGATGTGATACCAAAGCAAGGAATCCACAGAAGCCACGAGCTAAATATGTTGAATAGTAGCGCCCAATCGTTTCTTTCACACGTTCCCCGAAATTAATGGGTCCTTTTTATTTTTTATTTTCCTTCTCTCTCTCCCTTTAAATACAGTCATTAATTTACCCCAAAAAGCCGACAAATTTGTCCAAAATTTTACATGTACAAGGGGTTGGATTTACGTTTCCAAATAGTTAAAAAGAAAGTAATTTAGCACCCGATTAATAGAAACTTTAGAGATCATGAAGTAATTATATATTATCTTGGTTGGGAAGAAAAGAAAGAAAAAAGTTGAACATTATTATTATTATTTTATGAGAAAAAAGTTGAAGATATTAATATGGCAAGTAGGGTTTGATTGCTACTCATCATTTGTCTTGCGCAACATGCATGATTATTGAAAAGAAGGATAACAAAAAACTGGTTCTTGTTTCATGATGGAACCCATCTATGTTGTTGTCCAAATAACTGAATAAAAATCAAGCTGATCCCTCACTCTTTGCAGGCTTGTTAATGACAAAAGCACTTTCCGTGTTACAACAACAAAGGAGAGCCTTTATAGATTATACTTTCCATGGAGATACAACTTTTCCAGTATAGCCTTGAGCGTTGCAAGTGCCTAGCGTGTGCATTTTTAATGAAGGTCAGAGAGGAAGTGATCGACTTTTTTTTATATATTTCTGTTCAGATTTTATTCTTTTTAATATTTAAAATTAAGAAATGAAATAAGTTTTGATATGGGTCGCGGGAGTTCGAACCGCTGTCTTCACAGTTGTGAGTGTAGGGTCCTGACATCTAAGACAAAGGCTTAGTAATTAAGAAGTGATCAACTTAATTAAATGTATATGTCAATTTTCTTTAAATTTTATTCTGTGATGAAATTTGGATTCTGATTGGATACATTTAAGTCACAAATAAATTTGAGTAGGTTATAACATAAAATTATAAAATTAAATAGACAATGATGAGGATTCTAATATAAAAAGAAGAATATATATGTGTTACATAACATCTGTACCGATGAAGGGACTAATCGTGAAATAAGAATAACAGAAATATCCTAAATTTTGTATACAATTTCAGTCAAAATTCTTATCTTCCCGCGCTGTAATCCAACCATTTTACGCATATATCATCAAATATCAATCAATACATCATTTTTTTTTTTTGGCCTTTTATCAATCTCTAATCTCATTACTGCTACCTACTAGTCTCAATAGTCCGTACACGTGGCATGATCTTACTCAAGCAACTGGACCCACCTTAAAGGGCTAAGAGATTTATAGTCATTTTCATCTCTGTAGTATGTCATTGCGCAACGTATGGGGTTGAGAGATCAGGTCATTTGACTCTATCCACTTTCATCATTGTTTTACGGGCATGATTGGAATTTTAAGCAAAAAAAAGGGCATATTTGGATTTTTAAAGATACTTAACTACAGACCTACCCTTTAAAATTTTGAAAAGACCAAAATGATTGTCGTGTCACGGAATGAATATTTTGTGCAGCAATTCGATGTAGTACTTAAACAATCTTACGTGATGGTTGTTAAGTAAGCATGTTGAGCTTCTCGACTAATTAAGCGTAAAAGAGTTAAAATGAATAGTGAGCAATTGAACCAAAGAGAATGAGTGTTCTTCAAAAGAGTGTGTGTGCGTGAGAGCTTGATTGCTTACAAGATTACATGCTTGAGTTGCTTGCTCCTGTTGTATAATGCTAAGTGCCATGCACCTATTTATAGGGGAAGTCTCGCCTAGATCTGGAATGTTCTATGTCTAGCGCGTTCTCAAGACCTAGTGACAGTTCTCATATCTAAAAATGCCTAGAAATTTCGATATACATTCTACTCTAGCAATTTTCAAAGACTCCCTAGCCGCGTATAAGTTATGAAAGTGTGCTGGGGTGTGCCATAACTGGAAGCTTTTAAGATCAAGACAAGCTAGCATACCTTGACTTGCAAATTTAGCCTATTTGGTCTGGAATTTTGAGCAATCCGTGACAATCGGCTGGGCTTAAATATGAGAAATTGTATTTTATGATCGCAAAGTTAAGAAACAAAGTCATCTGGTGAAATGGGTGCATGGCCCACGTCAACAACCATCACCAAAACAACTTTCTATGTTGAGTCCAACAATCGTATGCCGATTATATTCTTCTTTTAACTGTTTTTGCTCTTTGGCTCTGCCAATATAATCACTTTTTATTTGAAAAAAACCAGAAAAAAAAAGAATATGATTTTGATCGCCTAAAATAATATCATTTTTAAAAAAAGGAAAATTCTTCTAATTTTCTGGGCCTTTAAACGTGATCGATCACTATTTATTTATTTATTTTTCATTTTTATACCGCAAAAAATAATTGATGGTGTGGACCTCAGCGGGTGGGTGCGCCAAATGTTTTTGTCAAACGGATGAGAAGGCAAGTGGGGGAATATGATGCGTAATTTGGCTATTGTCCATTATTGAAGTGTATTGCTGTCCAATCTTTCCATTTTTTAAAACGGAAGGAAAACGAAAATAGGAAATAGGAGTGCCCCTATTTTGTTTTCTTTTTCGGTTTTTCCCAAGTGATAAAATGAAACTAAAACAAAAAAATGGTCACAACACCATTAGCTGGGCTGGTCAGCTGGTCCACCGGCGCACCTGCAAGTCCCAACCATGTAAAATCGATCATATCCTCGCTGTAAAAGGGGTCATCTCATTGAAGTTCGCAAACTCCCATTGGGATTTGGGCTTCGCAGCCCAGAGACTTCCAAACAAGGGCATGTCTCCAGTAGGCAGTCCTTTTAAATTTATTTCTTAAAATATTTTTAGTTAAACTAATAAAATATAAATTTATATTTTAAAATTAGTTATTTTTTTCTACATAATTTTACCCAAAAAAATATTTTTTAAAATTACATACAAATCTTAAAATATTAAATTTATCTTTTTTTATTATATAATTTCAATTCTCATAATCCTAAACTCTTATAACTTTCTCTAAAAATACATATTTTTTATTAGAAATTAAAATATAGTTATAAATATAAATCATGAAATGCAGTGGGTATAAAAAATTTTCTTAAAATAATAATTTCTCAAATCCATGTTATGTTATTTAAGTAATTTTAATTAAAAAGAAATTTTATAAGGAATTTTGAGGGGTGTCAAAAGGCCTACTCATAAGTCTCGCATGTTTTTGGCTCATTTGAAATTACTGATGAAATATAAAGTGATTTTTTTATAATATAAAAAGATAATATTGGTATTCAGTAAGTTTTTTGGGAAAGCACTTATATCAATGCTCTCTCTCTCCCTCCCCTCCCCCACCCCCGCCCCCGCAATTCTCCTTTAGCATATTCATTCTTTGCCCTATTTTATTATCAATTATTTTGGGAGAACAAAAATTTTTAAAAAATCATAAAATACAAATCTTATTTTTTTGATGGTCAATTATTATATTTACAATAATAAAAAATTATTAAAGTTGTACACGTATATGTAAGTTTCATTTAATATTATATCTGTTCTAGTCGTTTGCATTAATTTAATAATAAAATTTATCAAATACATATTATTACTTTTAAAACTCAATATTTTTAAAAATAAAATTTATCAAACATTTAATTATCGATTCTCTTTACAGCTTATTTATTTTTACAACACAACTATCTAAAATCATTTTAAATGCTACAATTAATATTATCAAATTGGTACTTAGTTAATTCTTTAAATACTCATTTGGCATCTACTAATAGTAAAAGAACTAATAAATTAATTTTTTTAATTAAAAAAATTAATGTATTTTATTTGAGAAGAATAAAATAGACTCTCAAAATGATCTGAAGAAAGCAGGAACTTAGGTTTCTTTTTCATTAATCATCGTTATGAGTGAGGTTTTAAAGATTTTTTTAATCAATTCGTAGCTCATAGAGATTTATAATATAATATAATATAATATACATGACACTGCCAAATCTTATTTTATTTATTAATTAATTATACAAAAGGCCATTGCTTAATTAGATCCTTATTTATTTATTTGTTAATTGGTTTACTTCAAATCTGAAACGATTATCAAGGTTGTTTGCAGGGATTTTTATAGAAGTTCGTTCTCAAAGATACCGACGTTTTGTACTATGAATTTTATTATTTCAATATTTTAAGGCAAAATAAGAGAGATCACAAATAAGGGTTTAGCTACCTGCAACCGTGGTATTATGTCATTATTATATTTAATCGTTGGATCTATTTAAATGAATAAATTTATTAAAATTAACGGTTAAATACAGTAATAATACAGTACTATCGTTGCACGATAATTTTCTCCCATAAATAAAGCTATGATTAATCCTTGTCGCTGTCCATGCCCAGCATGTTCTTTTAATATTTTAGCTACAGTAAATAAGTTTTTGTTTGTTATTTTATTTGTATAGTACTCAAGTAGCCTTACATGAATAATGAATTTCATGGACTATCTTAGCTTTCATGTAACTTTCAAACACAACATTTATAAATAAATAAATAAATAAACTATAGAAATGTGAATTAAAGTATTCATGACCCATGTGAACAGATCAGTAGATGTCCCATAACTAATCATAAATCAATGGACTATTAGACAGGCATCGGTAGCTCGAACAATAATCAAAGGTTTGAAGACTAAATAAAACCTAATATTATATTTATATTAATTACTTCGAAAAGAAAAGGACGATGACGCGTTACGTGTTCGGTGTATTACGTACATGAATGAAAAAGAAAATTTTGAGACAGGCTAGGTCAAAATTCAAACCAATTATGTCAAATTGATATATCAATCTTAGGTGTCATCGAAGCTGTGTTGTCTTCTTTTGTCACAGCACGCAATTTTTTTTTGTTTTGTTTGGTTGTTTAAATCTCAAAAGTCAGCTGATTAATTCTATATTAATGTTGTGAATTTCTGGGCAATCATTGCACTAGGGTCATGGGCGACATATAGAAGGCTTGCTTCCTCATGAATCAATAGCTAAACTGAATCAATAGCTAAACTATGTAAATCTTGCTTCATGAATTTGTCTAATGTCAGCATCGGAGAAGTAACAAACAGGACCAAACAATTCATTTTGCAGAAGATACTGTGATATAAATCTAAATTTGCTGTATCTAACAAAATCTTGCAACGATTTGTTCTCTGAATTTAATTAATCAGATTTCAATCCAACAAGGGGCATCCTCTAACACTTCAAGCAATTTGGAAAGGATCTATTCCCCACCAAACTGAAGATCACAAGAGGGTTTGAGCTTCAAAGAATGTGGTGGTGGTATATCTTCATGGATACTTCAAACAGCATGATCTTAGGGGTTCCTGTTGTCTTGACTCTTGGCATTCTATAAACTACCCATCTAATAAATCAACTTTTATTAACTGCCTACAACTATGCTCAACTGAGGAAATGAACATTTTACCTAAGCAGCTAAATCCACGCATTTGACTACATAATCCTAAGAAATGAAAGTCCTGTGCTCGCACTATCATAACTAAATGCTTAACCAGTATGGAAAATTCATGCAGCAATCATCAGCCGAAGGCAAACTGCCTTGACATACTCCCTATTTCGTGCTTCAGCGACATCTTCTCTCTTTCATTCTCAATTTTAAAACATCTACAATATCAAAAGCTTATCACTATCTAATGATTACTTTCAAAAGGATAGACACAAGTAAATTATTTAGATTGAGGAAAGGAACTTCTGTTCTATGATTATAACAACCAGTTTGAACCAAATAACCTGAGATTATGCCATGATATGGAGTAAGGCATCAGAATGCACATATCAAATCAGCATGCAATCAAAAATTCAATCACAAAATAAACAGAGCTTTCTGGTAAGATCAATGCCATTAAAAGCTCACATTTGTTGTCAGATATACAACAAACTATCACCCTCTTAACCAGAACATAATGTAGCTTCTCATATGAAAACACCAAAATACCATAGTAACAATATCAAGTCCAGAAATGTAACACTCCACTAAATTTTCCAGATAGATGTTTGCTACTTCTTGGAATACAAGTCTTGTTCATATACTAGATGAAGAACAAGCAGAGGACTCACAGGCACAACAATTCGAAAGGAATAAGGCATAAAAGAGATGCCAACAACATTGTTTAATATATTTATTCACTTATTAAGTAAAGCAAGTTGAAACCTCTATAGTAGAGTGTGAGTTGCTAAAAAACAACCCCCTGCTTGCCAAATATTTACACCTCAGCACCTCCAAGCTGATGCAGAGATAAGCTCCCGCTGCTGCCAACAGAGGACAAGTGAGGCCTGGCGCTTTTCAACATGAAAGCCCCTCACTGGAGTCCTCTTCACCACACATTCTGCCTGAGTTTCGGTGAAATTACTGAATGTTACGGGGGAAAACCCAGCCGATGCAAAGAGTGTTTTCCACATTGGCATTCTGTCCGGGGCCCTGAGCCGCCCCAATACCACACTTTCAATTCTAGGCTGAAGAAGGAACCTCTCAATCTTATTGAGAGCGTCAGGCATCACATTAACAGCATCAAGCGATTCCAGTAGGTTTATATATGATTGGAGGGCATGAAGAATATGTTCCGGGAAAGGCAAGTCACTTTTATCACATCCTCTATCTGCTGATACCACAATTTTTGGCGAAAGCTGCTTCACAAATCGAAGGAGAGAGGGCAGTGCAGAGGGTTGATTTGAAGAAGACCAAATAGGGAAATTCACAGCAACAGCCTCATTTTCACTTGACTGGAGAATGGGCAGTGTGTAGGAGGTTTGATCTAATGACTCAAAGTTAATCACATCAAGCTCAAAACTAACACCAATCGCATTAGCAAACTGAGTCAGATTCTCACGCATAAGCCCCAGCTCTATATGATGGTGAGTGGAAGGAGAAGCAAAGGCAGTGATTTTCATTGAAGGAGTACCCCTATTACTTCTCATTGAGAGCTCCTGCATAAATGAAGCCCACTGAGCACCGAAGCCAATATCAAAGTCCACAATATGGATTCTGTCAGCATCGTCAAGAGCCTCTAAAAGAGCCTGGTTGCAAGTAAAGTTGATAAATTGAATAAGAGGAGACACTTCAGAGAACACCTTGTAAGCTCCCATTTTAAAGATAACATCAACTGGAGTAGGGCTACGTGGTGGTGGGTTGGTGACTTGGTTGTTCATGAGTAGAAACAACTGCAAAGCCTCTTTGAAGTAGAAAGCAGCCCTTTGAAGGGGCTTGCCTACAGGAAACACCTGGTGATTGAGCCGCGCCAATATCCCTTGCGCGTGTGAGAAATTCCCAGTTCCCACCAACTCTGCAGCCTTGTAGAGCTGGTCGAGTAAAGCATGTTGTTGCCGAGAAATCTCTTCACTCCCTGGACCTAAAACCTTCTGCTTTGCTGATACGATCAAATTTTTTTGTTGAAGATGCTGAGGAAGAAAATGCACATTTTGAGAAAAACCCATTTGTTGTTGATGGTTTCTGAGCAAGAACTCATGGCGTGGATCAGAGAATGGTGGTTTGGGGACGTGAGGAGAGGAAAGGTCTAAACTTCCTCCTGAGTTGTGGCGCTTTGGTTGTGGCTGAAGCAAGTGGCCATGGTGGTGGTGCTCTTGGTGCAAAGGATAAGCACTCAAAGGGAAAAAAAAGTTAGGATTTTGATGGTGCTGAGACTGCACCTGTTGGTTATTCATAAATATCTGAGGATTGAGAATCTGTGGCTTCTCTTCAGGGGCTTCAACAAAGTTCTGAGACTGCTGGATATTCACACCAGGAGGCAAAGAAACTGGCGCAAGAGACACATTACTGCTAGTTGGCGAACCAAAAATTGGATTTTGGTAACTACAATTGTTGTTGCTGTTGCTGTTGCTACTATTCAATCCAACACCAGAAACTACCTTGTGATTGTGATTAACCAAACCAGGTGAAGACCCAATCTTTCCATTCCCATTGTTATTTGAAAGTAATTCAGAACCAGAAAAGGCACATAAATTAGTAGCAATAAAATTACCAGATGCAAGGCTGCCACCCCCACCAATTGACTCAAAGTTTGGAGGTTGATCAACAAACCCCAAGCCACCACCGCCAGCATTGCCATCAAAATCAACAAGAGGGTTTTGACCATTCCCATTTCCGCCACTCTGCAAGAGCTGCTTCAGCCCAAACGGCGAGTCGTCCACATCCCCGGCGATCCACTTTAAGATAGACTGTTCTTGACCGGATTCCGATAACATGTTCTCCCAATCTTCCAAGCCAAGACCGCATCTTTCAGCTCCAATAGGAATCACCTCCAAGCCGTTTGGAATCGACAGCAACTCAGTAGCCCACTCATCTTTAGCAAAGGAGACACCGGTTCTTTCATTGTTTAGCAAAGGAGACACCGGTTCTTGCGGGACCGAGTTGGTGGTGGTGTTGTTGAGTGAGGAGGAAAGAGTGGAAGCCGAAGTGGGTGGGCTTTGGCTTCTTCTCATATGAAGGACAGAAGTTGGTTCGTTGTCAATGTTACAAGAAAAACAGAAGCTGTTGTTGTTCACTTGTTGCTGTTGGTGTTTTTGTTTCCATTTGCCTTGAGAGCAAATAGGAGTGAAATCTTGGATTTTAAAAACACATTTTTCTTGCAAGTGAGAGGGCACGGACATTTGTTTCTTTAAATCTTTCTCTCTAACTACTCAAAGTCAATAACAAGACGCACCCATTCCAGCAAAACGCTTGTTTAATTTAATCTCTTTTCTCTTTCTCTTTCTCTTCAGCCCCAGCCTCCCATGTACATATTTCTTCTGCCTCCTCCAAATACAAAAACTTGTCTCCTGATATTTTACTGCTCTTGAATTGCAGCTGGGGGTGCCGCTCTTAGTTTTTTTTTTTTTTTCTTTCCTCCCCTTTCTATGAGCCCTGGGGTTGTGTCACACCAGTACGTCTCTGCTCTGCCATGGATGCGTGCATCGTAAAAAAGGTGAACAGAGTGTCCTCCCTGTTAACTCTTCTCCATTTCTCTCTCTCTCTCTCTCCCTCTCTTCTGTCACTTTCATAATGCTATGCCTATACTCTTGTTTCCAAAGGGTAAAATGGGCACTCCACGTTATACTACAGAGCACTAGCCAATCAAATTACACTACAGTCCTTATCACAGGTTGTTTTGTCTGTGCAGCTGCGCTTAAACTATTATTAACTAATACAAGCAAAGCAAAGGCTAAATGCTTTTTCACTTTTCACTTTTCAGTCGAGCGGCAACGCAACACTCGACGCCTGGGTACTGGGCTAGAAGCCCAGGGGCCTTGTCACTTCACTTCCATCTTGTTTTACCGAATTTCAATTTCAAAGCTGCGGTTGCAGTCACTGACAAGAACAGTTTATGCGAAACATAATTTACAATTTAAAACCATCCGACAGAGTTTTTTTTTTTAATAAATTTTGGTACAAAGAGATATTGTTATCAATATTAAATCAGATATTATAATTATAATATTTATAATTATACTAAATAATTATTACCACGACCCTTATTTATTAACCCACTAAAATATTTAGTCCGATATTTTAAATTTTTTTTAATATTCGAAAATTATCTACTCTACTTATATTTCGTATGAGAGAGACTGTCTCCACTCAATTATTAATTAATTGAGGGAGTACTGAAACTAATCTTCATAATATTCTTATGAAAATTTGAACCCTTACACTCAACATTGTAAGTACAAGACTTCTTCCATTAAACCAAAACCATCCGACAGAATTAAAATATAAAAATATGATTTATAAAAAAAATGTAAAAATACAAACGTCTAATACTGTTAAAAATATATCAAAATAATACATTAATGTCCATATTTTTTTTATCTATCAACTTCGTCCGCATTTTTAAATTATCTGGCCATTAACACCTTAGCTATGTTGATTTATAAAGGGCTTAAAATACTTGTTCCAAATATCATTGGTCATTTTATTACCACAAGTGTTAAGTTATATGTAATGTAATTTATATCATTCATATGAATAATAAATAAATTCTACAATATTTATTATTTATATAAATAAATGTGAGTTACGTTATGTATAACTCAGGGGATCTTTTTATTATTAATAATTTGTCTGGTTTTCTTATTACAGACTGTCTGTAATTCTGTAACCCCGTTGCATGTTCTGTTAGAAAAGGCAAAAGGCCGGAAAAGTGATGCCTCTTCTTCCTATTTTGCCCACAAATTTCTTGTTTATTACTACTCTTCTGTCAACTGGCTTTACCAAAATTGGGGTTTTTCTTCATTATGCAAATTGCAAAAAACCTGAAAGAAAGTATGAAGCGTGATTTTACAAAACGACTTTTTATAGACAGATCACAGATGGGAGAAAAACGTGTCGAGAGAATTTGATTCATTTTCTTGACATCACAAGTTCTTATAATGGCTTTTAATGGGGCACACTTTAATTTACAACTATCGACTAATGGCTGCAATTCAAAGCACAAATTCTTTATAACCAAATGTCTCGAGAATTTCCGAATATAGGTTACGTCCAAAAAGGCCCGTATAGACTTTTCCTTTTCCCTCCAACTTTTTTTTTTCTTTTGAGTTGCAATAATTTTCATACAGAACAAACAAGCATACCGGTAAATGCTTGAAAAAGATATAATTAAGAAAAGAAAAAAGCAGCTAATGAAAGCTTTACCGGTCATTATAACTCATTACACAGTTGTTAACGGCCCGTTTGGTATTGTTTTTAAATTTATATTTTTTGAGAATAAAAATGAAAATGAAAATGGTGTTTTATATTTGCTGTATTTCGAATTTAAATATGTGTTTGTTATCATTTTATGTATCCTATATTTTAAAACTGAAAACAGTAATATGCGTTTGGTAGACACAGTTGAAAATGATAAAAACAGAGAATATGCGTTTGGTAATGTTTTTTTCAAAAACAGTTTTTACTAAACATTGACATTATATTTATAGTCATAAAATAATTATTTAGCTAATACATACACAAATACAAAAAAATAACTTAAACAAATTTATTATAGAAATATTACATGATGATAAATTTTTATAATTAATATTAATTATTTAGCTAATGACCGTTGGGCTGGATTTTCGAAATGTCGGATCGCCGTTATTGAGATGTCGGATCGCCGTTAGTGTCGAAGCTAACTTCATTTTTGTTTGATGTCGGAGCCGTTATCAAGAATGTCGGCCGAGCCGTTATCAAGAATGTCACAGCCGTTATCTTCCAGAATCTGATTTCACAATTCTGTTCCAGGTCGGCGAGCCGTTATCAACATGTCAGATCGCCGTAAGTGTTCAGAGACTAAAATTCAATCCTGTTTAATGTCGGCGAGCCGTTTATCAAGAATGTCGGCGAGCCGTTATCTTCCAGCAACAAATTTCTCAATTCTGTTCGATATCGGCGAGCCGTTATGGAGGAATGTTGGCGAGCCGTTATTGACCATTTTCAAAATACTCAAGGTTTTTCAATTTGATGCTATTACTTATTAAACATTTTTCATAGAATACAAAAACCTTTATGGTATGAGACTTATGATTTGAAAAAGTAAGAAAACTTTTTGAGCTTTTAAAGAATTAATCAATCTTCATCAAGTTTGTTATCATCAAAATCAATAATTAAGAACTATTTGCGTTAACATATATTACAACACATGATTTAACCTATCACTTGCATTTTCTCGTCGAATAAAATTATGTAAAGCGCAACATGCAATTAGAATTAGACGTTGCTTATGTAAATTATAATTATGCATATCCCTTAAAATTGAAAATCACATTTTTAAAACACCAAAGCAGCGCTCAATTACATTACACAATCATGAATGCCTATAATTAAACAATTTTTGGGACCTCTAGGAGCTCGACCAAGTCCTCTATAATCACATAAATGATATCTCTCACCTACTGGCAACATACTAAAAGAAAACTATCATTACAACGACATTCCTATCACAAATATTAATTAGTGTGCCTTCATCACTTCAGTCCTTCACTTGAATGCCTATTGGTTCTCTCTCCAAACCTTCTCTTCTTCATCTGGAGTAAAGTCATTCTTGATGTTGAAGGCCTTGCGGATCTCCTCTGGAGTTTTCCCTTTGATCATGTTTGCAACAGTTTGGCAGGTCAAGTCCAGCAAACTCTTGATGTTCAGGTAATTGGCAGCCTGAAATTACACAATGAAAACAGAACATCAAAGAACTACTGACATTATAATTATTACACAATTAGCAAGAGAAGATGCAGGCTAGTTCAAAACACACAAATGCACCACACAAAAACATATGTACAAAGACATGAAGTTACAGATAATCCAGCAAGTAAATTAAGTTCTCATGTTATCCGGTGAGCACAATCATTATCCATAATCCAACAAAGACGACTACGAGAGACGAAACAAATGCAGAATTTCATGGCATAAACAAAAACAGATATATGTATTCTTCATCCTTAAAACACAAATACAATGCTATTCGGCAATCATCATTTTCCCCAAATATATTTGTTTGAAATTACAATTTCCAGATTGCATTTCGATTCAATGACACAGAGAGAAAATATTAAAGCAACAATTAAAGCACACAAAGCAGCAGCATCACAACAATTAAAGCGGTGAAGATAATGACAAATCCTCCAATTCCAGTTCATCGCTTCCTTTTTTTCCATTCCGCAAACAAAATCAAAGTGCAGCAAAACTATATTCACACGGTTTTGTTTTCAAATCAACACAATTAGTCATAATCTAAAACAATTACTCAAAATTATTTTGGCATGAATAGAGAGAATACACAATTAACATGCTTTAAAAAAATCTCTCAAAATTATTAAAACAATTACTAAAATAAAAATATTTCCTGAAATATAAAAAAAATTTCAGGGCACTACAAAAAAATAAATACCGACAAGTGATAGAGAAGAGGGAGCAACAGGGGCTGGACGGAGTCGGAGCAGCAGTGGCTACGGTGGAGATGGAGCAGCCACAACAGTGGGCACAGCAAGAGAGAGTGGATCGAGAGAAATAAGGAAAGAGAAAGATGTTGGATGAAGAGGAGAGGCGGGAGAGAGGGTAGATTTGCTGCAACTAGATGGAGAAAGATGAAGGGAAAGAGAGAGCTGCAGTGAATACCAACAAGTGATAGAGAAGAGGGAGCAAAGACATCGGTGGACAGATTTGGAAGGCTGCTTGGCTGGATTTGGAGTCGGGAGCGGCCGCGGCTACGGCAAAGACGGAGCGGCGGACAAAGAAGCATCGAGAGAGAATGGATCGGGAGAAATAAGGAAAGTGAAAGATATTGGATGAAGATGCGAGGATGATGAGAGGAGGGAGAGAGTGTAGATTTCTTTGCAATTTGGATGGAGAAAGATGGAGGGAAAGAGAGAGCTTCAGCTCACGATGTTTGCAGTGAAGAGATAAGAAAGAGGGGTCACCATGTTTCTTTTGTATTATAATTCATTTTGGAGTTTAGTTTGTAATATTTAGAGAACATGTTTAATATGTTTTCAGTGTAGTAGTTATAATAACGAATTCAGATTTTGTGTTTTGTAATTTGATTTTTGAAAATGATCCACCAAACGTGTATTATATGTGTATTATGAAAACAAAAATGAAAACACTGCTTAGAAAACGGTACCAAACAGCCCCTAAATTTCTGTGAATCTGAAAGGCAGTCCATGTTCAAAAACTAAAACCTTCGTCATTAAGTAGAGATCTGTTGCATTGGTGCTGCTATCTAGCTTGGCCTTATTATACTGTTGGAGATTGAAAATACAGCTCCATAATTTGTCTATGGGAACAAGCTTCAAACAATACATACTCTGCCAATTTAAAATCTCCGTTGATATGGTGGTTTTAAATAATCTTAAAACGTATTATTATTTACAGAACATGCAGCCAATTTTCGTGGCTTGAGAAACTTCATACATTTGAAGGCGAAATTGTTGAGGGTCGGGGATGATTTCTAATTATTAAACTCCAAATACTTGTGTATCACGTAGAGTGACTTATCCAACTTCTTAAACTAATATGGGATAAAATTTAATAATTACCTGAAAGGAAACAATTACTAAACCTTGATTCTTTCGTTCGACACACATGAGTTGTTCCATCATCACTTTCTGACTACTAAGATTAAGCTCTGATATCACAGGTTAAGCTTTGATATCACTTATTGAGGGTTTGTGCCTATGATTTATAGGTATCCAACTTAAAAAACTAACATGTTAAGTATAGTGACTTATTACTGGCCAAAGGGAGACAGAATTCAGCAATCCTCCCTTCCAACCCACAACAATTTGGCTATTATGGTCTAGTTTTGATACCAGTTGTTGAGTGAGGCTAGCCTATTGAGTGGACCCAAGTAATTCCTTTTTCCTAGCCAATGTGAGACACAACTCAGCAATCCCCTTACCCCAAGAAACCACTTCTCGAGCCAGTGTTTCACTCAACACATCTTAGTTATTTCACCACCACTTTCTGCTTGCTAGGATCTGGTTCTAATATCACTTGTTGGGAATTTGGGTCTGTAATTTTTAAATATTCAACCTAAAAGACAAGTTTATTGGATGAAATGACCCATCTTACTTATAAATCTCAATAACTCATTTTACTAGTTAATATGAGGCACAACTCAACCCTCAAAATTATTAATTTAGTAATGAAAAATTATAATCTTTTAGATTTAATTAAATTAGGACGCTCTTTGTATGTGTGTTAAGAGACTGTGACATAAGTGACGATCGCAAATGGACCTGTAGCTGCAAATCAATATTGATTGAATTCGATCTACTTATAGCATTACCAAATGCAGCAAAGTAAGCATGAATCATCTTTATATTAAGACCATGGTTTCTTTCATTTTCTTTTCTTTTTTGTTTACAGCATATTAAATATGTATGATCAGGTCAATCACAAGTGTGTGTGTGTGTGTATATATTTATTTATTTATTATTATTATTTTTTTTTACAGTTGATTTGTCTAAAATTAAATCCCAGCTGTCCTAGTACAAATTACGTTTCCTTTGACATTAAATATTAAATTACAGTATTTAATAAACACTAATGACTTTGATTTAGAAACAGCAATTAGAGATTATATTGTATAATTTACAAATTAACGGTCATGTTTATTAAAAAAAAAAAAAGTCTCTGTTTATAGATTTAACATTAAGATGAAACAACACTACATTAATTACTCCAACAGAGCTATGTTGGGTGGCGTCGGGGACCCAGAGGGAGGGTGTAATGTTTCCTTCTCCAGATGACATGCATTAAAGAAAAAAACAATGGGTATTGGTTATTTGTGAGGAAGGGAAGAGACTAGAGAGGAGACATGCTTCTGCTTTGGTCTCTTAGGAAATATCGTTTAAAAGGGAACCACGATGATTTTGGACATGTCAGCAGCACAGCCAATTTTGTTTCCGTATCAGTATCATATATACCAGCCCCATGTGAGTGCGATCGTCATGTCATGCACATTGCTTAGCCAAATAAGAAGTGGAATTAATGCGACACAACTCATCAGTTTCCTCTCTGCCCCATCACTAGTGACATGAATAATCAATCAATATCTACTGTTTAGAAGTTTTCATTTGCCTGGCATTTCGAAAACTTAAAGTCCAACGCCATGCCCCATCATTAGTGATATGAAATTCATTTCTCACAAGGTTCATTCCCTAATTGTGCAGTGCGTGCAACTTTTGTTATTCATAAGAAAAGAGTAAAGAAAATTAAAAATTAAAGATTGCTAAACGGATTAATGAATGATGAGAGTCGAAATTTCAAATTTGACGAGCCTATCGTTTTGATCTTTGATATGTATGTATACATATAGAGAGAGGTTATTTTTAATATCTCTCTGATATTAATTATTATTTCCCATTTTTGTTGGCTTAAAAGATGGGTGCATTGCATGGCGCCACGTTCTTTCCGTCACCCTGAAGACATCCCAAGTAATAATATAATTAAACAATTTATTTTTTTCTCCTGGTTGACGACTTCATAATAGAACCTGAAAACGATTATTAGATGGACTTGCCTAAGTTACAATTCATGTAACTTACTGCCAACTCTCATTACTTGCTTTTCAATGCTTTTTCTCTCTCCTCAGGATACATGGCTTATTAGATATATTATTAATCTAACGTTTTGCATGCTCGATAAGCTTCTGGTTTCTTCCGAATAATAGTAATGCCATTCAGGAACCTAAAATTTTGAAGTTCTTTGAATCTGCCTAGAAGATATATATGTTAAATTAATGTGATGAATACAGGGTGTATATTTATATATGCATAAGCAACGTTTGATCAACAGGCTCGTGACGTTCATGATCAGGGTTACAAAATGACCATGAATACAGAACTATATAAAGGAGTTTCATATGTAGAGAAAAATAAGTTGAAGCAGAAAGAGTTTTCAACAGTAGCAACTATAAACTTAGTAAAGCCGTACGGATGAAAGCGTAATATGTGGGTGAATAAATAATCTTCAGATATATATATATATATGAGTATTTGACCCTATATTTAAGGGCACATACACATAATCTGCTCCTCCAACTTCAAAGTGTTTGTTAATTAATTAAGGAAGTTGCAGATCATCATTTAACAAGTCAACTGGAAAGCAAATCGATCGACCGTCAGTTGGCTGGAGGTTGCAAAAGAGTATATATAACTATAGATTTTATGATATTTGCTGTTTTAATTAATTTAGTAGATCTGCCGACGTAAAAGAAAAGAGATTTGGTGTGGCTTTGATATATAACTTAGTACCCAAGTGGTTTATAATTTAATTTGTTTTGATTCTTAGCTTTTTGACTAACAAAAGTTAAATATACAATCAATCATGCAACACAAAGTCACCGATTTGGTGGTTAACTAGTAGTATCGGCTTTTATTGCAAATAGGGTTTCCCATTAAGGATGCATGGAAGATTTAGCAACATGTATACTGTAGAAATTCAACATTTCAGATTATTTTGTTATTATATTCAAATTCAGAACCCCATCGACATGCTGCTTAATGACCTTACAAACTGTAAAAGTTGTGGACTTTTCTTTTTTTCTTTTTTTTTTTCTCCCCCATAATTCATGCATCTTTAGTCATCACTCATCGGCTTTTATATATAATTAAGAAGATATAGTTGTTTTCAGACTTTAATCCAAAAGTAATTAATTACAATCTAAATCTGTTTTTGCATGCAAGTGGAGCCCCCGTTCGACTCCGAAATCTTCTTTTAATCTTTCTCTAAAACAGCCACTTTGTCAGAGTCAATCGTCATAACTCGTAAGGAAAAAAATCAGAATCTAATTATTTAAAATTAAATGCAGGAAATTATATGCTTATGGACCAGCAGTCACCATAATGGGTTGCTTTAATGAATAATGAGGCATTAAGATTCCGCGTTTGTCGGTTGGCCATGAGGAAAAGCATGAAATTTGCAAGTCATTGGGAACTAATGACGAATAATTAGCAAATAACACATTAAAGAAACAGATAATCTTTGCTTTTTGCCTGGGTTTGCTGTTGTTGATTGAGTCTAATTTCATTTTATTTTATTTTTCCGTCTGTGTCCGGTGTCCAAACACACATTTCTTCCTTACGAAACTATTGCTGCAAGCCATCAAAAGCAGTGCAACAACCGTATGTTCCCCCTTATAAATCAAACGTTCCATCTTCTTGTCTTGTATGTTTCTTTGGGCACTACACCAAAAAAAAAAAAAGAAAAAAGAAAAAAAAGGTTCGTAATATGCGTTTCCCGTCCTATAGTTTTCTTAGGGAATGGGTTAGGAAACTGAGTAGATTTTTTCCCTTCTTTCTTATGACAATTGGTACTCAAGACCGTAACTAGGGAGTAGAAAGCAATACACATGGCAAGGTGGGTGGATTTGCACCATGAAGGCATGTATCAGCTGATCTTGGGGTTTTTGAAGGAAGCCACTTGAATTAAACGTCTTTGGAATTCCTTTTTTCCTTTTTTTTTTAATACGCTACGGTTCAACTAATTAGAATTCAACGCTAATCAACAGGAGAAAAATCAATTCCCACCCTGTGTGTGTGTGTAATTGGAATAAAAACAGAGAAGCCTAGACTCGAATCCAAAATTGGAAGCTTGGGACCATTGGTGCAAGGAGCCCACTGGCAAACATCTTTGAAATTTGATGTTTATGAATTCTGAATTGTAACATATTATATTGATTCTTGGGTTTTATCTCATATGGGATGCATAATTTCATTAACCATATTTGGTCTCGCAAACCTTGATCACTTGAGAGTGGTAGGCATCTCTTCGTCTTCCTTTCTAAGTCGAGTGTTTGAGATGTAGAGGTGAATTACAATAGACTTTAATATAATACAATCGTAGATGATAATGGAGTTATGTTCCAAAGAGAGATTTTGCACTTTAGTTAAAGTAGGAGATCCCGTTTAGAATGACTCATAAAATTTATATAAGATATGTCTTATTATGGAAATTTTAAAGTTAAAATAAACAATGGACGATTAGATTTGAACCCATTGGATTCAATTATTATGCGCTTACTTTCCAAATTAGAGAATCAGAATTATTAATAATGTTGACTTTACAAAATAAAGTCAAGAATCAAAATCAGAATCTTGAGACTCAACCCAATTGGGGAATGGGGAATGAGAGATTGATTCTTAAGGGGTGGTGGGAATGAGTCTCCTATTCCCAAGAGTGACTATTTTGCACCTCCATAAAATCAAAATATAACCATATTGCCCTCAATATATTGTTATTAATTAATTATTTATTTATTAGGATTAATTAATAATAATAATAATAATATTATTATTAATTAATATATTATTTTAGTTAATTAATTTATATATTATAATAATTAATTAATATAATTTTATTATTATTCATTAATATATTAATATATTATTAACAATAATTAATGATAATTGATGAATAAATAATCAATATAATTAAAATATAAAACAATAATTATGACAATAGTTCATTAAGTACTTTTAATAATTTATTACAATCTAATTCATTCTGATTTTGATTCCTACAATTTAAGAAAACAACTTATTCTGATTTTCATTCTTCATTTTCATTTCCATTTCCATTTCTGCCTATTCTGATTCTAATCATTCCAATTTTAATCTAGTAAACACTTTAACTATAGTGTGAGATCCCTACTTCGATCCTTAATGTTAATATAGTTGAAAAGAAAGAGTGAGGAAAAAAAAAAAAACTATTATTTAGTGTCAACTCTCTACTGAGGTCAGTCACTCAGTTGGGTCAGACCAGAACATAATTTTGTTTAAGCCTATCCTTGTCGGCTTTGGGCTACCCTGCCCTTGCCCAAAGAGTAATTGGGCTTACATTTTTTAGTCACTTGGTATTCCCAAATGTGTTGCTTCTGGCACCACACGAAGCTTGTTGTAAAACACCAATTTTTGGAAATTATAATTCCATCTCTACACAGTTACATAAAATGGCAGCTATAAAGAACTCTTATCACAATCCCTTCCACCCAAATATTAAAAACTCCTGATAAATATTGTATAATAAGTTATTATCATCTGGCGTTTCATATCACGCGTATTTCTATAAATAAATATCTATTGCAGAATTTATTAACAAGAAGATATACAGATATTGTGGAGTTCTTTTGCCGATATATCTCCTCCTCGGTAGGTTTCATTGTAGGTTGGTATGAGTTAGCTTGAATCGAGTTTGTAAAAACTTAATCCATTTCACTATTGATTGGTTTAAGAAAAAATCAATTCAATCTAACTAAATAAACAAGTCCAATCCAAAATAATTCAACTTTTAAATTATCAAATTGAATTTTGTTGGGTTAATCGAATTGATTAAAATTAAAAATTAAAATTATTCAATCATGAAAAGTTAAGAATAACTATTTGGTACTTTAAAAATCAAATTTAAATAATAATAAAAACACATTAATTCTCCCTTATAACATTAAGTGCCTGTTTACTCTGCATATTTGGAAATAAGAGTGAAGAATCATCCCAATTTTTTTCTGTTTACTTCCAAAATTAGAGTTTAAGAATTGAAATGAATGGTATGGAATCTATCCCTGAAATGACCATTTTGCGCTTTCTTGATTTTTAGAATTTCAATTATGTCCTATTACAAAATTAAATAATATTAATATTAATTACTATAATAATAATTAGCATTATAATATTTACAATTACAATAATTATTATCATAATTAAATAATAATATTATTATTAATTACTGCAACTAAAATAACAATTATAAAATTATTATTATCACAATTAAATAATAACAATATTATTATAATTACTATAATAATATTACTATTATAATATTTATAATTACTTTTAAAATAATGAAAACATAAATTTTAATTAAAAACTAACTCGCAAAAAAAAAAAAATCAAGCTCAATAAGATGATACACATGCATATATTTTATTCTAAAAATTTACTTATTTTTTCTGTGAACAAATGCATAATTTTAACTAAGGGTATTTTAATAATTTTTAATAATCAATTTCAATCTATTCTGATTAAAAAATAAAATAAATACATCAATAACAATACGGCTCATTTTAACTCATATAGTTTAGGTAAACAACATTTTGTAATTCTCATTCCTCAAACCAATTCCAATATATTTCGAATCCAACCTTATTCCAATTCCACGAAACAAACACACAATATATGTTATCCATTGTACCCAACATATATTGCTGTTAATAAATAACATGACGTAATGTTTGAATATCTGTTAACTTATCTTTTGTGACAAATTGGGAGTGATTTTTGAAATTTTAGTTTAAAGAACTCAATTAATGTCACGTTTCACATAGAGAATTTGAAAAAACCTCTTTTACAAAAGAACAAAAGGATTCAAATTTAGGTTAGTCATTTAATGTTTAACGGTTGGCTTTTTACGGTTCTTGGGTTGGGTTATTTAGGTTTATAATAATCAATTCAATCAAGAGTAGATCAAAAAAATGATTTACTCGAAGTTAAAATATATAACGATAAGATGTGAAAACTAAAATTTTATGCGTAAATAAGTTATGGAGATTATTTTGATATATTTAATGGGGGCTAAATTAAATAATATTAAAACCTCTCATATGGATTAGTATAGGCTTTTATTTTTTTAATTAAAATGTGAGTATTTAAAATTCTCAGAATTGAAGCTTAAATTTTATGGATTTACGAGCTTATGTCACTATTTTTATAAGTTTAATAGATTTAACAGGAACTAATTAGTAATTCAAGTAATATTCTCTTTATTATTATTATTATTATTTGAATTATTTTCTCTAACAGGGGCCTAAATCTCTATTGTCACGAGGTCGATCTGCCTCTGAATCCAATGCAACTCCATCATTAATCGGCTTGAAAAATATTGAGCCAATCAACCTATTATAACTTAATCAATCCATTTAAATTTAATTGGGTCCAGTGGATTGGATTAAGTTTTCGCACCTTGGGACTCATAGTTGTTGCATATGGAAAGTTGAAACATTTTAGAATACTCATATTGTTATTGTGCCAGCCTCCGATCATCATGAATTTTTTGTTTTCAACTTTTCATCAGTATAATCTCTCCATCTTATGCGAAGCTTCAAATAAGATTATATCCGAGTTTCACAATTCATATGTCTCGATTCGGTTTGAACTACTATCAGATGTATCTTAAACCATCCGATGCAAATCTAAGAGAAAAAAAATAAGGGTTTGATCTTTTTTTTTTTCATCAAAATTCAAATTAAATCTACAGAATATTAGAATTTTAAATTTTTTTTATGTGAATTAAACATAATCTCTACGGATAATTTGGGGTCTTAAGTTTGAGTTTAATTATGATTGCCTCAAAAATCAATGCCAGAAATTAGAGTTCCGTTCTCCCACGTCAGTGCATACGTACGAAACACCACACTCAAACTCAACGCGTGCCCAAAATATGGAATTTATTTATTAAAAAATAAATAAACAAATAATATTAAATTTAAAATCCTTAATTTGAATTAAAATAAAAGAAAAGCTTTTGGCCAAGCCAAGTCATCTTCTTTTATTAAATATTATCCGCGACCCTAACCAACCAGTTGCTTTGAAGAGTTTTGATCATAAAAGTTCTCTCGCTCTTTTTTTTTTTTTTTCCTCTCGCTTTTTCGCTTCGACTCTTCACAAGGTCTTCCTCTCTTCGAATCGATTTCTCTTTTAATTTATCCTTATTTTGCGTTTGTTTGATTTCATTGAATAACTTGTAATCTGTTTGTGCTATCAATTAGATTGATATTTTAGGGTTTATGTAATGATTAAGATAGTTCATTGACACTTCTTAATTTATCCTTTTCTCCTCTTAGTTTTAAGTTCTAAGTTTTGACTGTTGATTGTTAGGTTAATTTCTGTAACTAGTAGTTAAAGCAATTTTAGCTAATTTTGTTTGATGAGTTCAGGAGGAATGGCAAAGAGTTACTTCAAGCAAGAGCATGATCTTGGTAAATATTTTCTTTTTTTCTCAATTTTTTTTTTGGTGTTTTTGAATTTTCTAGTGAGTTTCTGTTTATTCGCCTGTTTTATTTGTGGGGATTTGATGAAAAATGTTGAATTTATGAAGTTATGGTTGTTTTGTCTTTCAGAGAAGAGACGCGCAGAGGCTGCAAGGATTAGGGAGAAGTACCCTGACAGGATTCCGGTGAGACTTAGCCTGGCTTTTTCTTTTCTGTTGTCAACTCGTTTATACGTTTTTGTTGTAAAATTATTACGCCTACGGCCAATGATCTGCTGTTGTGTTATTATTTGGTTTTAGAACGATAGTACTGCATGGTTACTTTCGAAACTTGTATTTTTTGGATAGGTGGCCTTGAGCATGGTTATTGCTATTTGCCAGTTGCTACCTTTATATTTATTCTTTCAAATTTGATTTACAATGATGAGTGTTTTGCATGTGTGATCATGCTTCTTGAGTTTTACGTAGAATAGTTTTAGTTACATAAGGTTACTTGACAATGGCTTTTTATTTTTATTTGATTCTGTTGTGTTACTCTCTGTGAGTGTTGCATAAGTTGAATGACCAGCATAAGAATACTTTATATCTTTCTTAATTTCTGAACTTACTTGTCTCTGAACTCTGTTCTTTTGCTTTAAGGTGATTGTGGAAAAGGCAGAGAGAAGTGACATACCAAATATAGATAAGAAGAAGTAAGCTCTACACCATATTATTTATGACATTGCGTTATCTGGTTTCATTGTAAAAAAGACCATATTATTTATGACATTGCGTTATCTGGTTTCATTGTAAAAAAGAAGAAAAAAAAAATACATGATCTGTTCCTACAGTTTTGAGCTTCTTCAATGACCTCTATTTCATGGCTTTGACAATATGAGAAAGAAATTAGAATGCTGATTATTTGGAACAATGCTGATTATTAGAGGCTACTCGAACTTGTTTGTTTATGTACTGGATTAACACTTGAGCTGCATTATTTGGAACAATTCTTGGTAGCAATCCCATCAACTTTACGTAGCACTCTCATTCCTTTCTTTGCTAAAGTATATTGATCTCATTCCTCTGTGATAAGGGGCAGCCAGCAGAGTATGGCAGCCTCTTACTCATGCTACTTTGTTTGTAATATTACCATAGTTCTCATTGTTATCTTATATTGTTCTTCCTGTTTCATTTAGCTGATCACATGGCTCTGTCGCGTGAGTCTGCATACATCCTATGACAGCTTCTTGCAGCTATTTTCTTTGTCGGTCTTGCTAGCTTACAGTTTCTGTATATTACAGCCTATAAAGAAGGGGCGTTAACTGGCCCTCATACAGTTACCCCTTTTGGCCTGGCTGTACATTACAATAAATGTAAGGTAGCCATGTCTTTTTTCCATTTTTTTCCTTTATATTTGAGATTTAAACCTAAGACCTAATCAAAATTTAGTCATTTATTTGTTTACCTGATAATCATCATATCTATTGCTTGTTTTTCTTGTCGCATTTCTTTGAAAGATCATTGTATTTGTAGAATTGGCCGTCACTTCAGTGTTTATAGTTGCTATGATTGCTGACAGATGGTAATTTAAATGTCCATATGGACTACAACAACTCTACTACTTGATTCTATCATAATAATAAGGTTTCCTCTTTACCTGAATGTGAAAATTACAGGTATCTAGTTCCAGCTGACCTGACCGTAGGACAATTTGTCTATGTCATCCGCAAAAGGATCAAACTGAGTGCTGAAAAGGCGATATTTATTTTTGTGGATAATGTGCTCCCACCTACAGGTAAAGTTGCTAATCATGTTGTACTTCATGCTCCTAGTTGTGCCGTTTTGTTGATTGAAAATGGTTCATCCGGTCATTTGTTTGTTCGGTTTTGCAGGTGCAATTATGTCTGCCATATACGAAGAGAAAAAGGATGAAGATGGTTTTCTTTATGTGACTTACAGTGGGGAGAACACATTTGGAAGCCACATCCCAGTTTAGCCTTGTGATTATCTATCTGCTCATTGTGTGGTTTCTTGTGCGACCACATTTTCATCTCAATTGTCTTCCTTGCTTTCTGCTGAATATTCCTTTATCGGGCATATTTTATATTTTATAAAGACATTGCCAGTGATAATATGTACAGTTACCTATTGTATATAAGTCTTAAAGGCCTAATATGTCAAGTTTCTTTCTTACCTTTCTATTTTGATGATTTTTTTCGGTTTGGGTATTTGTTGCTGGTTTCAATCTGTAGCCTTTATCACGAAATACTTGACTTGGAACCCGGATTCTGTGTGTTTGTGAGCCATTGCTATTTTTAAGATGTAAATTTGACCAACTTATTAGAAGTAAATCATGGGATTAAACTTTTTAACATTGCTTCCTAATTCCTCGATGATATTTGTTAACTTGATTTAGTTATGTCGAATGTATTGACTGCATAATTGCCCATCATTCAGCTGTAGAACAAATGCATACACTTGGGGCCTCTTTGTGCTTAATTTTAAAAGCATAATATCAAAAAGTGGTAGCTAAACAGGTTTAGGCCCTATTTGGTACTGAGTAGCCATAGCTGCTATTAATCTGAAAAAAAAAATGATTTATTTTTCATGATATAATTTTAAGATAAAATTGATTTTTAAATCATGACGCTCAGTGCTTACCAAATATTTAAATGGTGTAATTAAAAACTACAATTCTCCAACTATAATATCAAACGAGGCTTAAAATCGTCAATGATAATTATTTTTATTTGGTTTATTTTTATTCTAAAACCAAGTGTCTAAGCTTTAATGTCTTAAATCCTAAACAGCTATGGCATCACAATCCGAGATGAAAATATGTAATTTTGGTCAACATAGAGAAAATTAGGCCACTAGTGCCAGTGGCGATGATGTGACTAATTTAGTTTAGCCGTGATTCGTGAACTAAATTATGTTATTGATTCACAAGATTTGCTTGGTTGTTCTCGACAACATAACTATCTGTGTGTGTGTGTGTGTGTGTGTGTGTGTGTTTACGGTTTAGTGTAGGCATTGGGTTTTGAAAGTAAAAACATACACTTTGTTTTATGTCAATATATACTGTTTGCGTGGCTTGAGAATTGAGTCCTACAAGTACTAGGTTACAGACTTCAGGGCACATAATGGATATCCATCCTCTAACAAGTGACAACTTAATTCTAAACTCTTTTGATTAGCTAAACGGCACTTAGTTTGGTTTGTAAAGTTTATATCGTGCCAATTTAGCCCTTTATTCTAAGTTGATTCACAGCCTGTTTGGGAGTGTGATGGTAGCCCAGCTACTAATACCAAACCTTGGCCCACGCGGGCTCGTGGACCGGCATGGCACGGCCCACCAATTTAGTAGGCTGTGCCATGTCCACTTTTTTTTTATTAGAACCCAGTACGGCCCATGGCACGAGCCTATTCGTGCCGTACCCATGTCGTGCCCAAAAAAATCCACTAATTTTTTTTTTTCTTTTAGGTCCAGCATGCCTAAAAATCCCTAAATGTTTGGGATGCTTTATTTAAATCCACGTACCTAGCGTGCTTTTTTAAGCTCACTAACCTAATAATAATAATAATAATAATAATTTCATAGATCATAGTAATGATTAATGAAAAATAAAATTACAATCCTAGAATAACAATTACACTTAATTTTGTTTGTCTTACTAATATTATAATTGCACATAAACTCCATTGAATGAAAATGTAATTTTTAATTTATCATAAAAATATTTTGTTCATAATTTTATTTTTTTGTATAAATATGAAAAATATTTCATTCACAAATGAAACATATCTCCATTAACTATTAACTAAGTTATGATTTCATAAATGAAATATTAATGTTGTAAAATTTTATTTATCATTTATAAAATCATAAATATTTATTTATCCATTTAATAAATTATAAACATAAAAAAATTAGAATATTTATTTAAACTAGGACTTAAATTAATTTTAAAAAGCCCATGCTAAAAAACAAAGCGTACTTATTACGTGCCTTTTCGCGTACCGTGCTTTGACCAATCTCTAATTGTGCCGTGCTTTTAAGGCCCGCTTCTCTAAAATCTAAGCTCGGCACGGCCCACGTGAGTGCCGTGCCGTGTCGCGTGCCTTACCGAAACGTGCTCGTGCCGTACCGTGCTGTACGGACACGTGTCGTGCCCATGCCGTGCCTCGTGCCGGCCGACCCATTGGCCATCTTTACCAGCTACTAAGGTATTTGGTAACACTTGTAGTTGAGCTTTGACAGCTTAATAGATTTTTTTTCTTAGTTTCTACTCCACAACTATAACTTTTACTCCACAGCAGCCGCAGCTTAAAAACTACAGCACCTCACTCCCAAATACACCATCTATTTTGTATTTAAGGTGGTTGGCTTGGTTGAATCTAGTCACTTGTTCGAATCAGTTGATAAATTTTGCTAATATCTTTTATAAGCTCATTAATTTGGTCGTCTTAATTTGTATGACAAACTTTTAGTTAACTTAGTAGTTAATCACACTTCACATGTAACTCAAGTACGATGTGCTTTGAAGAGCTGAGTGTAGATGGAACAACGATATGAGGAACTAAAGAGTAGCTTTCAGTAATTAGCTCATGTGAACTTGGGGAAGCTCCACAAAGCTTATACGTGAAGTACACGTGGAGGTGAAATCTAATAAAAAAAAATATAGGAGATTTTACGTAGTTCGGCCTTTGATCTATATTTATAAAGCAATTCATCTCCAATTTACTATATAAATGGGAATGTACATGAGTTTTCGCATTATCAAAGATAAATAACGTGAGCTAAATAACTATATAGAGATGTAAGTATTGTTATAGATGAAAATTATAAATAAAGACACGGAATGATAATATGGTTAAAAAGATGTTAAAGATGGTGAACAGAAAAGTAAGAAATTATCCAAGAGATTGACACAGAGAAAAATTCTCTTCATGTTGGATGCTAATTGTAAGGGCGTGCATAAAATTTAGGATTAGATATTAAGTTCAGGTATAAATAAGAGAATAATTTTAAGACTATGTGTCACGTGGAGAGAAAAAGATAAGAATATTCTTTTAACACAAAGGTTTATTATTTTTATAAATATATTGGAAAGTCCAATCTTAACCGTAGATTTTTAAGTCCATCCAATATAGTAAATTTTTTCAAATGATATTTTATATTGCTCCAAGTGTTTTATCCAAACAATTTATTTAAAAATTTTTACCCTCATAATTGTGTTTGTGTTCTTCATTTATTGATTTAATATATTTTCTTTCGACAAACATTAGCGAAATGAGGAAAGATTTTACTAAAAGAAAGATTAAAAAAAAGACAAAACTATGTTGCAATTGTTGTATGGTACAACAGTTGTAACCAGTCGTGAAATCTACAGTTGTACAATTACACTAACTGAATCTAACGGTTGAAAGTAACTGTTGTACAATACAATAGTTGCAATATAGGTGGACCCTAAAAAAAATAACATCAATTAATGATAAGACATAATGAACCTTACTTCTTAAAGAAACGTGCATCATCCAATAACAATACTGATCCTTGATAAACCATTTATTTCTTTTTACCTTCATCTTTCTTACTAATCCAGAACCAGAGGAGCATAAGTACAAAAAAAAAAAAGTGCCACATTTACCATCAACAAATTAAAATTGAAACTTTAGAAAATTCAGGCGACGTGGTGTATCGATTGAATATAGGGATTTGAAAATGGATGCGTGCATCACCTTAATTATGGGGCGATTTTATCCTGTCAATTGAAAGTGAGTATATACCCTACTTATTGTTGGTCATGGTCATGTTTCTTATTCTTTGCCAAAATTTTGCAAATTAAAATTGACACTCGAGGGAAGGACGAAGCGAAGGCTTTCGCACGTAGTGATCTAATGCTGGAGTCAGGGAAGGAGAGTGCGCGACCGCGAAAAGTGATAATTATTTTCGATTAAACCATCAAACTAACAATGAAATTGATCAAGCCAGGCCAGGAGAGGAGAGACCCTCGCACGTGGCTCTTAACATTATTATTATTTTTTTTTAGGAAATATATTACTCATGATATTTATAATCATACATTTATTGAGACATGTTTATATTAATTCTGATATAACACCGCTCGAATTTTTAACTCTTGCAAATATTCGAAGGACGTCAACGCCCCTCCTAAGAAAAATACTACCTTCACTCAAGTTCTGAAATTCTAAAAAAAAAATTTTTAAATTAAACTCATACAATACGTTTACAGAGACTGAAACCCCTTCCCTCACCTTTGACATTATTAATACTGCACAAATAAGAGAGAGTGACGAATAGCACATGAATAACATGCCACATGGCATCAACGGTGATGGGGTAATATGACCCATCTTTGTTACTAAGTGGAGGGTGCAAACTGACGGTATGGCCATGCACTGTGTCTCCCCCATCTTCTGTCCCCGTCCTCCCACTCTATTGTTGGACCCATTTGTCCTTACCTTAGCATTTATTCTCATCTCCTATGGATTGGATTTAAAAGGTTTAAAATTTAAAACCCATATAGAACGTGATTTATATATTTTTTCAGATTTTTTTACATTTTAAAATTTTTAATGGAAACATTTTTATTTTCATGATTATTATTTTTACATTTTGAAAAATATGGATGATTAAGCTTTTGTTATTTCTATTTTAGGGTAATATATCTAACCACTTGACCAAAAGTTTAAACTATTAATTAAATAAGAATATAACAATAGCATTAATAATAAGTTTTGACAAACTACTACATGTGAAATGTGAATCCAACGAAGATTAAGCAAAATTAGGATAGGTATAGTCATGAGAAACCAAGTGTCAAATAGAAGATCATGATTTTAAATGTACCAAACCAAGCTAAATATATTGTATACGGAATTTCTTCGTGGATATTGACCTGAAATAAAATATTTAATTTTTTTTTTCACTGTCATGTAGATAATTTTTTTCATGGTACCATTAAATTAATGTCCATCTATGTTCTGATACAAATGCTTTTAATCAGAAGAAATTGAAACTCAAAGTGCATCACCTGTAAGAGCTGGAGTGAGCTAGAGAGCTTCTACTGAATAGGAAAAGCCGTTGCAGTTTTATATACATCGATCTAAGCAAAAAAGAGTTGACGTCTGTAAATATGCTTCTGTTTAGTGTCCTTATCCATTATGATCTGATGAGGGAATTAAATGTAGTTTGTTTTATTTACATTCAAGCACCTGAAGCCGTGTTCTTAGAAAGCTGAACTATCAATTCCTATAAGAATTAATGTGAAGAAGATGCACGTTATTCGAACCAACATTTGTATGTATATTTTTCTTCTTCGCCATTTTGATGAGGAATATCAATCTCCATGACGCCATGTCTATTGTCTAACATTCGATTTTGTAAAGTATAAAAGTAAAATTGTGGCACAAGGACAAGGAATGGATGTCCTCAGTCGAAACACATGGGTAGGACCTCTATCATTTACTTCAGTTTTCATTTTATTACGTGACCATTTTGATCAAATTCATGAATACATATTGATTACTAAGCCGTATGGCTTTTGTAGCAAATGTCTTGACTAGAAAATATGAACAAACAAGCAATGCTATTTGTCTCCAATTCAGAGAGTCATGGTTCCATGCATATGTTACAAAATTGAACCAAGCTCTTTCTATAATATATCTTCTAATTTCTAATATTTGGGACCCTCAAATTGATTAAAAACCGAGGCGGAGGGAGCAAACGAGGCCCCCACAATATATTCAATTTGGTTCATCACCCAAACACCTGCATGTTCTATTAAAGGACCTATTTCATCTCATACGGAAACCTGCATTTAATGCTTCCTCTCTGCTTCTCTCAGTACAAATAGTTGAAACCTAACAAGGAACTAACCTATCTTACAATACCAGTCTCTTATAGTTATTCTAGCTAGGAGAGTTTAAACTCACTGATCTATCTATCTCATCGTCATGTCTTCTATTACTCTTTTGCTTCTCTTATGTCTTTTCGTGCATGCATGGAGTGCAAGAAAAATCTATTTGCAGCATCAGGTTGGTGAAAACACCATGAAGCAAGAGGAACCAAAGGCTTTCCTAAAGGAAGAAGCTTCCCCAACTTCAGGTTTTGTTCAAATTGGCTAGCATTATTATATCTTTTAGGTTTCCTTCTGCATGTGTTGTGTCTGGATGACGGTCTCAACTTGCATTTCGATATTGACCATAAAGCATAGACCAAAATAATCACTATTTATCCTTCATCAAGGTCGTATAATTTGTAAACATAAACAGATAACGTGATCCTAATTAATAATGGTTCATCGCAAGGCAATTATTCGAGGTTCACAGGACCTATTAATTCTAATATGAGATATCCATATCACATATCACAAAAGGCACTGCCTTGTAATGTTGTCTTTATTACACTAGGGGTCACATGGGGAAACATTGTAATGTTAAGTGAGAAAATAGATGCATGTTGACATTATTTTATCCGGCAATTTCTTGAACTAGCCTTATCGATATAATATAATAAATTTTGATGTTTGTATTTTATATATGTGCAGGTGATATTGTGATGCCTTCTCTTCAAAATGATTTGCAACGTTTGGCTAAAACAGAGGTAAAAAAATTAACTTTGATACCTTCTATATCTCTGAGTCCGAGGAGATGCTGTATGGCACATTATACATGCATCCATGATCTATGCATAAGCTAGCATCATGGGTTTGAAGAAGCAAGAGAGAGAGAGAGAGAGAGAGAGAGAGAGAATGATGTCGTATTGACTAATTTCATTGAGATGCACGTTATTAATTGTAACAGTTGATATTCATAAGATGTTCTTCTTGGCTAATTGTGTAGGTATTTGAAAGCAGCAAAGCACAAGCGCGGTTCTTGCTAGCATCTCCACCAGATAATACCAACGAGGCAGTAGATTCCAAAGAAAATGACTTTGTGGAGGACGCGGTCGTAATGGATTATGCCCAGCCTCATCGGAAACCACCCATCCACAATGAGAAACCCTAATTATTAGTACATGCACTAATTATGTATCATCCCTTTTGCTCAAGATTTTCTTGTCACAGGAGCTTTTATATCTAGAGATTGTTTATTGAGTCATATATGACCAATTTGACGGGCATTTGTCTTTATGTATCTTGCCAAACATTTACTACCATCAGCCTACAAAAAATAAATGTGGCAATAAGTTGCTTTTGTGATTAGTTGGGACAATAATTCTAATTTTTACAAGGTGTTTTTGTCTACTGTCTAGACGGCAAAGATGCCCTTTTCCGTAAGCAACTGCAGATATCCCTTCGTCAAATATCAACTGTCCATGTGACATCGGTCGTTTAATAATTGGAAAAGAAGACAACTTGTTAGAATACGATGAGTGAATGTGTGATGGCCCGTAAACACGGTCTGTATTCATGTTCCTATATTTAATGCGATAGTGAA
Source organism: Atalantia buxifolia (assembly GCA_030444775.1). Classification (NCBI taxonomy): domain Eukaryota; kingdom Viridiplantae; phylum Streptophyta; class Magnoliopsida; order Sapindales; family Rutaceae; genus Atalantia; species Atalantia buxifolia. Next base: position 47,811,355 of record CM059835.1, on the reverse strand, counting down.
TATGGGAGACACAATTGACAAGGATGTGTTCCAGGGTGCTTTCATTCAGATGATATTCCTATAATCATAAAGAACTCGTTCGGGAAGGACTATTACTGCTGCAGCTGTAATAAACGGCGTTAGGTTCAGCACTAAGCCACTAAAACTACATCTCTTGCATGGTCAACACAAACATCGAAATTCTTATCACTCCAATTGGTCGCAAAGAATATAAATCTTACCCTGCTTACGCACCGAAAATACAGGAGTTATTTAGGATAGAAGCAGAAAAAGAAAAAAGTAAAAAGAAAAAAGCAGGTAGGTAGTCCGAACTAAACAACAATAAAGGGTAAAAACCATTTGTAAGGCGCCAAGTGAAAATTTTCTATGATCTACTCTGTTGGTATTTAGAACTTTCTGTTCTGGAGACTGGACCAGAAGACCATGACTATTAAAATGGCATTTCTTCAGACCGCTGGTAGCTGATTGTTCAATTACATCTTCTAGGTTTGATAGTTCATCATTGAAGTATCTAACTGCAACCGACAATGAAAGGTTTAACAAATTTGATAAATTCAGAGGTCTTTATTCCCCACTTGAGATCAGTCTCTCCGCCACCCAACCAGAAGAAATCAGGACAGAGTTTGGTAATTGCTTCATCCAAGATCACCTGAAATCAGTCTATACCTCATCAACAAGCAATCACAGAATAGTAAAATAATCTTCTCTTACATTCTCATAAACCCAAACATTCAGTCTAACAGAATAAATGATACATTAAGTATTAGGTTACTTGAACATGCATACGTGCTTCCAGTCTAACAGACTACATTGCATGAACTTAATCAAGCTTTCTGATTGACAGATAAAATTTAAAATATGGTCACTTAAAAATCACTGAAACAGTAAATCTAGCTGTATGGTTTTCCTCTTTGTAGTTTGTGTAACCAAGGCAAGAAACAGAAATTTTCATTTTCTCCAACATAATCCACTTTTCAAGTATTCTCTGCCGTTGTTTCTGCATTAGAGAATAAGGGATGCCCCCAATGACAAATGGGCATTCAAACACACACAGAGACAAAGCCTTAGCTGGCTCAATTTCAAGTCACGTTTGAACATTTTTCTATTTTCTACTTTTCTAGTGCTAGTGTGTTTCAACCATTAAACAATTTTTTCAAAATAGCGGACTGGCAAGTTATCATTCACATTGACCATGAATACAGTGGACCATCCTAAAACTGCATATATAAGAATCCTAACCCTCAATTTTCAGGGCCATAATTTTGACAGGCATGGCATTTGGATGAGGGACCGGTCCAACAGCTGGCAGAAAGATTGGAAGGTCTTAAATCACAAAATATAGTTCCATGATTTTGATGCACATGTCAAATATAAGGTGCACCCTTTCTTCTCCAGAATACATCAGAAGATGTGTATAAAAAGCGGCCACACTGCCATAAGCACAACACCTTAGATTTTGGGGTAGGAAAAGACTCTCAGAAGAGACAACTGGAATTGTCTCCGGGGCCTCAGTGTTCATGCTTCCTCATACATCCAGACAGGACAGTGAAGTGGTATTTCAGAGAAAGATTTGTGAATTGAATGTAGACTGAAAACTCCACACTCAAGCTTAATAAGAAGAAGCCAGTAAAAAGGGTTGGGAGCTAAGAATAACAAGTGAAAATAGGGTAAACTTTCATTCATCCCCCAAATAGAAAAACAATCTTCAATTTACCTCCCAAAAGTGTGGAAACCTCAATTTACCTCCATTTTCGTTTAAAAGATGAGAGCAAATGTGAAGCACCATTGATGCATTTATTTTTTGTCTTAACAAGAAATAGGAGTAAATTGAAGATTGTCATTTTCTAAGTAGGAGGTAAATTGAAGTTTACTCTGAAAAATAATAATAATAAAGGAAGCTCTTTATTCCATCCTATGTTTATGGTATTAAAATTTACAATACTAATTAATCTTACTTTTAATAATCATGAAGAGATTGTAGTAGCAGAGATGGAACTTGAGAAATGATACACAATCAATGAAATTTAACCAAAGCTAAAATACAAGCAACAAGACATTCTAATTAGAACATCATGGTCGACAAAGTTCAATTATAAAACTATAAATAATTTGAATAATCCAATTCCTATAAACCACTGAACACTTCCAAAATAATTGCAGACAAAGATTGATTACCGGAATGTCTGTTTTCATGCCAATACATGTAACTGCATTGTGCTCATATCCAGTCAAATTCATTGATGTCTCCTCAGGAGCAAGCCTCACTGCATAATTAATAAAATCCACTACAGTTAGTCAGTTATATTTCTCAACTTAAACAAGTTAGTCTGTTATATTTCTCAACTTGAACAAGTCAATGGTTAAATGACTATTGAAAACCTCAAAGTTTCATTGAAACATACCCACATTAAAAAAAAGTTCAACCATACACCAGAAATAATGTAGCAATTGTCTTGTAATATAAATTTCAAGCATAGTACATATCACCACGATAATGAAGATGATATAAACTAATGATTGTCTCAATACCTATTTCTTCAGACAGGACTTTTCTATAGGAATGGGTAAGCAAGAACATCTATGGGAGTTAGGCATGCAAAACATTATGGTCATTTCTATATGGGCACATATCCTGTGAAAATCGTGCACAAAAGTTCTAAAACTCTATTACCATTATGACAGTCTACAAACTATAGCTAAGAGTATAAACACAAAAGTCTCTACAAAATCTATGAAAAGGCCAAAACTCTCCTTCTCAGCCTACTGCCATGTCCTCCCAGTTGCTAAGAATTAAAAGAAGACTCATTAAACCCTGAAGAAATGGAATGGAAGCCCAATGAGAAGCCCAAATCCTCACTTTGTCACAAATATACAAAAGTATCCACCCCTGTGTTGCCCTCAAATATGCTTTTGTTCCTCTCCAACCACACAACCCAAAAAGTAGCCACAACCAAACTAGCCCACAATACTGCAAACTTCCCCCTTCCTTTAAATGCGAAAGGAAACTCCAAAAGCAAGAACCAACAAAAAATTAGCACAAATAAGTACACCGAATATTTATATGAATTAATTATTTTCAAAAAAGTATATCAAAGAGACAGTAGAATGCAGTAACATATTCTCCCCATTTCCCCTGCCACCCCAAACCACACATAGGGAAGAAAAACACACACACACACACACACACACACACACACACATATATATATATATATATTCTGAAGATCATCATGCTTTAATACAGCCAGACAGCAGAGCTCAATAAAAATTTGATTCAAAATCACTGGTTCTTTTTGGATGATGCACTTGTCATTTAAATATTTTGAAAGTAGCTGTAAAGATATATCTCATTCTGTTGTTTCAATCATGGAACATTAAAAATAACAATGGAAGAAATACCTAAATAATAACAAACACTTATCGGTCATTCAGTGAATAACTTCTTACAATTAAATTTCTTTTTCGGTATCCTGCCATTGTTGAGAGTGTACAAAAAGTTTTTCACGGCTTCAGCATTAAACCGGGCAGTATACTGCAAAATGAAAATAGAGGATGAGCCACGAACAGCATCAAATTATAAAATTTTGATGAGTGGAAACAAGCAAGATACCTGAACAACAACAACGTAATACTTCGAATTGTTTCGATCACTACAATCAACTACATTGGACTGAGCTTGAGTATTAACCTGAGCTGACAGAAGGAATACAATTAAACGCCCTGATATAAACCCCTAATTTACAATTAAACATCAAAATTACTAAAACAAATTTCTATATAAAATCTGTGGCCGGGAAAATTTAAGTAGATATTTCGTGATATTATTATATTATACGGCGTGAAGAAAGGACGTACCAAGACGATGCTTTTGCAAAGATGATGAATGGAAGCGGCAGCGAGGACGTCTCTGCGTGACTCGAGAGGCCAATCGTAGTAATCTGAGGGGACTTTTTTGAATTGAAAGTCGTTGACACCATTGGATCGAAGAATGTTCGAGAGGCGAGCTTCGGTGTCGCGGATTGTTGCATGCGGAGTGGAAGCAGGGACTGCTGCGGAGCTGGAAACGTCGTCGTCGACGGAAAGGATAGTTTGCTCGAGTTTCGATATTCGTTGCAGAATTTCAGTTTGGACACGCTCCAGCTCCGCCAATACTGTCTCCATGCTCTGTGTGAGATGCGTGCGTGTGAATTGTGATTAATGGATCACTTCGTGTTTGTTGCATGTCAGGTTGTCTGGCCCGTTGGTTTTGTTGGTTGCGTACTTCGTGGAACCAGCCGCATTTGGGCTTCCTCAAGCCCACAATTGCGGGATCCATGATCAGGCCAGGGTACAGGAGGCGGCTGGGAATTTTTATTTTTTATTTTTTAAGTTGAACTATTGATACCTTTTTAAAATCCTTTTAAAATTATTTTTTAACTATGTCATACTAAAAATATATTTTTTAAATAAATCCCTTTTCCAAACTCTCTCTCTCTACATAACTCAAAAACACTAACTTTCAAAAAATATAAATTATCAATATGAAAATATAAATAATAAAAATATTAATGTCTTGAGTTTGTACTTATCAATTATATAGATGAGACTAAAATAAATATACAAGAGAGAAAGAAGCAAACGTGATTCAATTGACTTTGGATCAAAAGGGAAGCAGAACTGAGTTTCATTAGTTTATTTTCGAGCTACAATAAAAAATTTAAACTGAGTGTAGATTTTAAGTTCGTTGAGCATATAAAAGTTTAGTCATTGGTGCAAGACATTCCAAGTATTACAAGATGTTATTTTTGAGTTTTGGTTGTACATACAAATTCTATTTAGAAGTATAGATTAAAGAGAAAAAAATAAATAGAATTCATTTTATTTATATTTATACTCATCTTTAAATGTAATTACAATAAGAAAATTTCGAAGAGGTGCCAAAAGTCCACTTTTTTTTTTTTTCCTCCTTCTCCCTTCACCTTCTAAAGGGGGCCGGTAAAAGTATTGATTTGCTAGAAGGTCTTCACTTTTCGCGTTTGGATTTTGGATTTTCAATGTCTTGTTGTTCACGGTAGTTGCGGAAAGAATTTGAATTCAAAACAAGGGGCTCTGTTGAGACGCGCTCGTTTATTTCTTTTAAGAAGCTACCACGGTCCAGGAGTCGCTGGCGTATTAATTGATATGACCGAAAGAAACAGAAAAAGAAAAGTAAAACATGGACTATATGAAACTTCAATTAATATATAATCGTTCAGAAAGGAAAAAAAATCTGTGGCATGTTTTCGAACTGATTTCAGTTTGACTTCGAGATTATGTACTACGAGTATATGTACTAGTTTAACTAAAAGTTTTGACACTAATTTTAGCCATTTATTTTATACAATTCAATTGTGCAAACGTTTGGATAATTTTAAAATATACTATTACCTGCACTTGAGCACGATTATATATACATATATCAAATAACTTGAGACAAATGTATTTTAATTATATTTTTATTTTTACTATAATAAACAAAGTATAAAAATAAATTATATGATAATATTATTTTTATTTAATAATACTATATTTTATTAGTATAATATTAAATTAATATATTAATATTTATAAAAATAATTACTTAATAATTAATTTAATACATTAATAATAATAAAAAATTAAATAATATGCTTTATATTAGTATAAAATTAATACAATAGGAGATAATATCAAATACTGTACAATATTGTTATAATACAATATTCTTGCATTAAATAATATAATATAATGTGTCAAACACACCTTAGTGTAAAACGTAGCTCAATGCCTGTTTAGTGAATAAGTGAATCACTTTCACTTAGCCCATCTTACTTAATTTAAATTATTATTTCTTTCATACTTCCTATAATATCTACACTATAATAAGATCCAAATAGGGGCGTTCGCAGATCAGATTTTGCGGATTGGATATCAACCTATATCCGATCCACGATTTTATGGATTATAAATTTTTAATCTAATTCAATCCATAGATTAGTGAAACTCAATCCGAATCCAATTCATACGCTTGCTAATCAAATGTAGATTTAACCCAATCCATATCCAATTCACCATTTTGTAGATTGGTTTGTGGGCTAAAAAATTTTAATCATGTCATATCCACGAACAAACTAAATAAAAAATTAATATAAAAATAATTTCACTACCGATCAAATTCAAAATTAAATAAGATTTAAATAAATTAATTGTTCAAATAAAACTAGAAAATACATTCAAAATTTCAAAATATAGCACACAAAAAAAAATCTCATTTGTTTAGATCGGTAAATGAAAATTAACTGCTTGGGAAGTTATATTTTTTATTTAATTATTTTTATTTTATATTATTATTGGATAAGATATAATATGGTGTAATGTAACTATATTTTAAGTTATTTATTTATTAGTAAGTATAATGCTATATTTACAAGTTTAATTTTTTATTAAATAAATATTTTTTTTTTGATTCGCCGATTTTTACAGATTTACAAGAATAAATTCATATCAAATCCATCAATTGTGGATTTTTAAAATTTCAATCCAATCCATAAATCCGATTTTTATAAATCGAATTGGATTCTAAACACCCCTGGATCCAAAGGTTCAATTTTCAAGTTACTAAAAGGAATTACTAGAAGAGAAATAACTGAAAAATACTTAAGAAGTAAACACTTGTGCCGTGTTTACTTTTTAGAGTAGGAGTGAGGAGTGTGAATTCCTCTCACTCTAGTATTTACTTCAACAATTTAAGAAAAAATTGGGAATCCCACTCCGTGGGCCTCACCCATTTTTTGAATGGGGAGTGGGAATGAGACTCCTATTTTATTAAATTTAATATTTAATAAAATAAAATAAATAATATTATATTTATTTGAATAATATTATTATATTTAACTAAATAATAATTTGCATTGATTCTAAGTTAAAATTACTTAAAAATAATATTATCATATTAATAGAGAATTAATAAATATTACTATATGCTATCTTCATTTGAAAATATAATATTATTATATTTATTTAAAAATAATAGTATAATTAATAATAATAAATAATTTATTCTAAGAAAAAATATTAATTTTATACTAAATAATATTATATTATTATTTTATATAGTAATAAATTTACTATAATTATATAAAATAAAATAATATTTCATTTTATATTTACCCTCCTTTTATTAAATTTACTATAATTATATTTAATAAATATTTAAATAATATTATATTTATTTAAATAATATTACTATATTTAACTAAATAATAACTTGGTTCGATTCTAAGTTTAAAGTACTTCAAAATAATATTATTATATTAATAGAGAATTAATAATATTACTCTATACTATCTTTATTTGAAAATATAATATTATTATATTTATTTAAAAATAATAGTATTATATTTATTTAATATTAATATTAATATTAATAATAATAAATAGTTTATTCTAAGAAAATATTAATTTCGTACTATATTAATAGTAAAAATGTTTTATTTATATTGCCCTTATCAATACTTTTTAATTTATATAATTAAAATTAAAATTAATAAAAAATTGTGATGTACATAATTAAGAATATTAATAATTATTATAAATTTATAAATATAATAAAATAAATATTTATTCATTAAATATATTTTTTATTAACTTTTTAATTAAAAATTATAATTCTTTAAATAAAGATAAAATTATAATTTAAAATTATTTATTCTTAATCTATGAAAAAGTAAACACATAAATTGAATTGTGATTTTCATTCCGTACTTTCATTTAAGTGTAAATAAACAATATTATCTCACTTCCAATCTTAAAATTCTCATTTTTCAAGATTTTCACTCCAATCTAAAAAATAAACTCTACGTTATGTATGTTTAGCTAAACAGGAGGTGCAGCCCCCGGATTGAAATGGATTGGGGTATCAAGCAAGCAATGTGCACATGTGATGCGACGAGTGGGCATCAAGTAAATCCACGTGATTGAAAAACGTGCAGAAATTTTATGATGGAGGAAAAATGGTTGTGCATGGTCTCTTGAATTTTTCTTTTCTTTTCTTACTTCCGCCACAAAATTTCTAGAAGAGTGAAAACGATTAGAAATAATACATAATTACTTTGTTAGTCAATAAAATTAAAATAAATGCATAGCAAAAATGGTACATAATTAATTCGTCAATCAAAAAAAAAAAAAAACCGAATGCGTAGTTTTAGGATTGGTATAAGTTCATAAAATTTTTAAAATAACTAAATAACACGTTAGAGAAAAAACCCAACTTTCTTTATTAATGTGATAACAACGAATTGTGTCCGAAACTAGTTGATCGGTTAAAAAATTTAAATCGATCATGACTTAATTAATAAATTGGTGATTGAACATGATACAAATAATAATTGTGTCAATTTAGGCTAATCCATTTTTTTTTAATTTTGTGTTATTTTCTTGAGGCCTTCAAAATTTCATGCTGCAATTTTCTCACCTACTAAGGACTTCGAAAAAAGTTGGTGCAATAAAACTTTTTTTTTTCCCCCAATTCACTTTTCTAAGTAGAGTTAGGCAAATTTCCATTCGGTTCAATTTTATGTGGGCCTATTTAGGTATAGATTTTATTGGCAGAGTTTTGACAAGTATAATTTTTTTATAAAAGAAAAAAATTAATAATTTGTTTGTAGATGAGAATTTTTTATTAAAAATTATAAAATTATTTTAATAGATAAATTTTTTTAAAGTTATGTTATGAAAGAAATGAAATAGGGTTATCAAATAAATTAATGATATTTTAGATATGTTACTTAACAAAATTTTTAACCTCTACTTCTAAAAATCTAAAATTTAAAATTTTACTAATAGAGACAAAATAACATATTTAATCTTTAAAAACTCTTCTAAATAGAACAAACAATAACAAAAAAATTGAAAAGAACTTTGGAATTAAATAAATACTTATGGCCATTATATGAACCATATCAAATAAGCACCAAATCGGTTTTAATATTTTATAATCCTTCTTAAACTCACTTTGTTATGAACCAAATCGAATCGATTTAATCTAGTACGGTTTGGACTGGTTCGGTTAAAATAAATTACCACATTTTCTCTCTTAGCTATTTCTTAACTGAAAAGGCAAATATTCGTTTAATTTTTATATTTTAACTTAAATACCTATTCAGTCCTTATATTTTAAAAATACCTCTAAATACCCTTATAGTTAAATATGTTATATTTTTTGCTTTTATATTTTTTTGCCTGTACAATAATATTCTTGTCATTAATTAATTTATCTGTAAAAATTTAATTAGCAAATGAACAAATAATTATTCATTAGCAAATTAATCAATAAATATCAATATAAAAGAACTAGCTATATCAATATAAAAGAACTAGCTATATCAATATAAAAGAACTAGCTTTTTTTTTTCAACACCCATGCAATAATCTTGCTATTAATTTATTTATAAATAAATTAACATCACTCAACTTATAAGAATGTTTAATATCCTTACAATAATTTTACTAATAGTTATTTATAAAAAAATTAATTAATCAAATTACTCCTAAATTAAAATAATAACATAAAAAATTGTGAAAATTTTTATGTTCCTTTAAGGCTAATTTGATAAATGAATATTTTTTCTTTTCATTACTATCCTTAATAAGGTAAGAATATTGTTACAAAGGTATTATTGTAAAAGATTAAAAAGAAAGAAAAAGTAAGGAGTATAATATATTCAACGACAAGAGTGTCTTGAGATAAATTTTAAAATATAGGGACTTACGGATACTTTAGTCAAAATATAGTGATTAAACGAATATTTACCCTAATTAAAATTTAAAATATCAAATCAAATAGTTCACTAATTACCAAAAAAAATTAAAATAGAAATCATCAATTAAATTCTTGACAGAAAATACACAAAATAACATCCTCTAATAATCCTGATCAATCTTAATCAAAACTTCCAATATCAAACTTTGCAAATCTAATTCTTTCTCGATCCTTAAGTAAAAAAGAACCCAAAAATATATACCGGCTTTGGATAACGATTACTGTTTAAGTTAAATCCAACTAACTTAATAATCCAATACATAAATAAACTAATTGTATTTTCTCCAATTTGCTTCGGTTTCGTGTCTACCATTTTCTTAGCAACCAAACATATTTCATACTGGTAAGAGTAGAAGGATAGAATTCTTTCTTAAAAACCGGCTTGTAGAGGGGGGGTGCCGAGAGCATTATATTCCCATTTAAATATTGGATCCTAACATTCCGCCACATTTCACAACCAACATCCGCAGCAGTCCATCATACCCAGTTGGGCGACTTCACGGATCCCAAACAGAAGCTTAATTGATTCCAATTGACATCGAATTGTTTAATCCACTTGGTTATTACACACAAAATTGAGAACCAACTCGAATTTGAATTAAAAAAAAAAAATTGAAACTATTCGGTTCGGGTTGATTTTTTTTTACCTACTCCTATTTCGAAGATTATAAATATTTTAAACCTATAATTATTTAATATCTGTCTTTATTGAAAGTTTGTTGCAAGATGATGCGATTTTTTTTTAATGTTATAGTACAATATAAATACCCGAAAGCTTGGTAAGTCTAAATTTATGCCTGTCGAGACCTATTTACATGTATTAAAGTTGAACCCAATAAAAAAATTTGAAACTAGAAAAAGAATAATAAATAAATATATTCTCACACACAAAAAAAATATTCTCCACTTTAAAAATTTTAAGGCGAGCCAGTACTCATAAACTCAGTGAAGAATTTAGCTGGATTTAAATATTTAAAAAAGTAATGACCTGTACTAAAAAATATAGATTTTAATACATTGAAACTATATGTGTGTGTATATATATACTATATATTTGTCAGTGGCATTCTTACATTATTAAAATGAGGATGTTCTCGTTAGAGAATTATTATTATTTTTGCACGCGAGCGTGCGCGCACACGCACATATGGAAAAATGATACCTCAACTCCTAGGTTTGAAAAAATAGTCAAAAAATAATAAAAATTTTTAATAAAGGACACTAAAATCTCAAAAAATAATAAAAATTTTTAATAAAGGACACTAAAATCTTTAACTATAATACTCTTTGACTCTATAAACTCAAAAAAATTGATCCCAAAATTTTATAATAAATGAAATATGACACTTAAATAAATGAAATAATATATACATTTTAAAATAATTTTAATATTAAAAAATATTTTTATATTTTACAATTTATTAGACTTATTTTATTATGTTAAAGTTAATCTTAAAAAAATAAATAGAAACATAATATTATAATAAAGTAAATTAAAATTATTCTCAATATTATGTAAAAAATAATTTTAAAAATTATCAATAGAGAGATATCTTGTTAATTTTAAAATCTATTTAATCAATGGATTTATTTAAAATCTTTATAATCAATACAAAAATATTATTAAAATAAATATAATAACTTAAAATTTTAACGTTATTTTAAATGTTAAAAATAATTTAATATTATTAGTCTATTAGATAGATTATATTATTTATATTGATAAAAATATTTAAAATTAATCTTCTAATTAATATATTAAAAGGTATTATTGTAAAAAAAAATTTAGCATCTTTTTTTAAAAATTTAGAAACTTGGTAATTATTTTTTTAAATTGTAGAAGTGTAGGTCTTGTTTTTTTAAATATCTAAGAAATCTTTGAATAATCTCTCAAACTTGCATTAAAAATTATTTCCATAGAAAATGAAATTTAAGGAAAGTCGCAGTCATTTATTCGAGAAAATTTGACCGTTGAAAGCAGAAGAAAGTGAACGTCCTTCCTTTGCCTCCACACCATCACTCTTGCTTTCCCTCCCTCCTCCATTATAAATAAAGAAACAGAACCAAAGGAACAGAAAGAAACCATCCAATTAAAATCAAATCAATAACCATGCACAAAACTCCTTCAGGGTCCTCATTAGGCCCCGGCGGCCTTGACTTGACTCCAACCTTCTTCAAGCCCATTCACCACACGGCCCCACCTTCCCCCACCAAGCGCCACACCAAGGTCTCCGTCATTGGCACCGGCAATGTCGGCATGGCCATTGCCCAAACCATACTCACCCAGGACTTCGTCGAAGAGCTCGCTCTCGTCGACGCCAAGGCCGACAAGCTACGTGGCGAGATGCTCGATCTCCAACACGCTGCCGCTTTCCTCCCACGCACCAAAATCCTCGCCTCTGTTGATTACGCTGTCACCGCGGGATCCGATATTTGTATCGTCACCGCTGGCGCCAGGCAGATTGCTGGCGAGTCTAGGCTGAATCTCTTGCAGAGGAATTTGTCCCTGTTTAAGGCTATTATTCCTCCGCTTGTCAAGTACTCGCCTGACTGTATTTTGCTGATCGTAGCTAACCCAGTTGACATTTTGACTTATGTTGCGTGGAAGCTGTCTGGGCTTCCTTCGAATCGGGTCATTGGATCCGGCACGAATCTTGACTCGTCCAGGTTTAGGTTCTTGCTCGCTGATCATCTCGACGTCAACGCTCAGGACGTGCAGGTTTTTAATATACTTAATTCCTTCCCTTAAATATATGCTAATATGCCTTTTTAATTTAAAATCTTTTTTTTTTTTTTAAGTCTAGACTGTTGCGGTTGATCATTTTCAATTTCATGGGATAAATTTGTCATTTAAGTTGAGTGGATTCTGACTTCTGAAATTTGTTGTCGTTTTGGATTAAAGGCGTTTAAAAGTTAGGGTATGTTTGGCTTTGGAGTTCTCTGTTGCGTGGATAACAAGGACTGGCCTAAGTCAAAGTGAATTTCAAGTTTCAACCAGGTTGAGCACTGATAGATTCCCACGCGAACCCCAAGTCCCCCACCCCAACACACACACACAGAACACAAAAATGCCAAAACGAGGCCCCCATTATCTAAGTTCTAAAATTATTAACCAGAACAAATTTTAACGCAAAAAATGGCTGTCGTTTTGGCTGTTTTTAACGGTTTGCCAGGGGTTATGACCCAGGTTTAATGCTTGCAATATGATTAATTCTTCTGAAGAACGGTAAAGATATTTGCCTAGGATTGATCTGTTGGGCAATTAGGCTCACATTATGGCGCCAAATATGACCATATTGTGTTATTCTATTGATACATTAACATGGTTATTTGTGCAATGTAATCGTGCCATTCTTAACTAATTATCCTTCTGCATAACAATTTTGCATGTAGTAATTGACATTGCGTTACAGCTGCATTGAAAAAGGTTCATCAGATTCATACCTTAATCAGATCTCATGTGAGATTAGTATGCACATGTTGACCCCTCTTGGATCTGATCACACGTTGAATCTATGTGAAAAATGCAATTTATGATATCTTCTTAATAATCTTCAATGCTTGTAAACTTGTGTAGGCCTACATTGTTGGGGAGCATGGTGACAGTTCTGTGGCGTTATGGTCTAGCATAAGTGTTGGTGGAGTGCCCATTTTGAGCTTCCTGGAGAAACAGCAGATTGCCTATGAGAAGGAAACCCTAGAGAGCATACACAAAGAAGTAGTAGACAGTGCATATGAAGTGATAAGCCTGAAAGGCTATACATCTTGGGCGATTGGGTATTCGGCAGCTAACTTGGCTCGATCTGTGCTCAGAGATCAGAGAAAGATTCACCCAGTTTCAGTCCTTGCAAAAGGTTTTTATGGCATTGATGGCGGTGACGTGTTTTTGAGTCTGCCAGCACAGCTTGGTAGGGGTGGAGTCCTAGGTGTGACTAATATTCATTTGAATGAGGAGGAATCTCATCGACTCAGGAACTCGGCCAAGACCATCTTGGATGTGCAAAGCCAATTGGGAATTTGAGATGATAATAACTCGAATTACATATGATCAACTGGTTCTTCTGCTGCATTTTATAGGACTAATCTGCTTTGCAGTTTATGAGCGATTGGACTTTTTTTCTTCTTTTAATTGTGTACCTAATTTCTGGAAGTTATGCTTATTTTTCTATCATACTGCATTTTGATTTGTTTCAGTTTAATAAATGATACACTCTTTTTCGCAATTATGAATTTTTGATTAGTTTGATGAGTAGGTGAACTGAATTAATAATGTATAGTTTTTACTTACAAGTAATAGCGAACTGATGCTTTTTAGTTTGTACTCGACTATGATTTTTCATGATTGTTGTTACATGTTGATTTTAAAATTTTTGGTTGGAAAGGCCAACTAGTTTTACTCTATAATTCAAAATTAAAGCTATTTTCAGGAAAACTGAAATCTAGGTGGTCTTGACCCTTCAAGTTAAATAAAATTTATCAAGATGGGGTTGTCAATCTTTTAGATAAGAAAACAGGCCAAGAATTGAAGGTTAATAGACACAGAGTAAAACACTACATGAATTCAGTTATAAACCATTCAAAAGAGGTGTTATTCCTCAAAGACCCAACATTGTGAACCATCAGAAGACAGTCAGGCTGAAGAACCAGAAATCAAGGCTACTGTGGGGGGGGGGGGAACAATTAGGGAAGTCACTTTGTATTTTTTTATTTTTCTTTCATTAAAGTTACTTATGCATGTTTTTCTAAGAGGTGTTATTCCTCAAAGACCCAACATTGTGAATCATCAAAAGACAGTCTGGCTGAAGAACCAGAAATCAAGGCTACTGTGGGGGGGGGGGGCCCAACAATTAGGGAAGTCACTTTGTATTTTTTTATTTTTCTTTCATTAAAGTTACTTATGCATGTTTTTCTATTAAAAAAATTTTTTTTTTTAGGCGAAATTGTAGAACCCCAATACTGAATGCTGCAGCATTATGCTTAGTACTTTAAACAAATGAAAATTTTCAGTTAAGTGAGGAACTGTGAGCTAGCATGTTGCAGCAAGCAAATTATGTGCTGCAGCATTAAGATTACGGTTATAAGGACACATAAGGAAATTGCTTTTTACCATTGCAGTCATAAATTAATGATAGCTGGCATAGAAAATATAAACACAGATTTGAAGGGATCACAGTCCCTAAAATAACGCATAACAATCACTTTCTTTCCTTAATTAACATGTTTCAAATTTTAAATTTTGTTCCAAATTTTATCTCTTTAGAATTAGTTCACTTCCTAATTTACTTCTTCTTCCGTTTATAAGTAAGGGTTTTACTGTACAATAAGAGGGCATTCTAATTTTACTTTCTTTCTCTCTTGCAGTATCCCCACTGACCCTTTTCTGAATCCCTGTGGCAATTACCTTTTCATCTCCTTGTCAGTATTCTCAAATTGCTCTAGCAATGCCTAGGTACAAAATCAAAGCGCAACGCCTTAAGGACCCCTCTCGTTTCCAAAGTTATAAAGCCGAAGAGAAGTATGAAGAATTTATTGAGCCTAGGAAACTTCTGGAGTAGAAAGGCTTTCAATTTCCACCAGAACCGTCAGGCATTGTTCAAACCATCCACACTGCTGTAGCAAGACGGGGATGGGTATATTTCTGCCAACATCCAAGGGACCCTGTGCTACATTTAGTCAAGGAATTTTACGCTAACATGCTGTGACAAGATCAACGCAACATTTGGGTAAGAAACTCCCCCGTCCCTTTAGATACCCGTGTCATTAATGCTTATTATAACTTGCCTGCTAACATAGAGTGTAAGTATTCCAAGTTGGTTACCAACTTGACGAATAAGATATAGAAGTGAATATTAAAAACGCTTACTGTAGAAGGGCGGACATGGGCCAATGAGGAAGGACGGATAGTTAACCGAGTCGACCTTACACCTATTGCTAAAGTGTGGGTGAAGTTGTTAAAGTCTCGATTAATGCCGACCACACACACTATCACTGTGTCACAAGAGCGATTGGTGCTCCTATATGTCCTTGTTAGAGGACTCCCAATTGATTTGGGAATTATTATTGAAATGGAAATTAGGGAGTGTGCCATGAAACAACACAAAAATGCAGCCCTCTTTTTTCCATCCTTGATAAGGTTATATGTGTTATCTCTAGGGTACGAGTTACTGGTCAAAATGAGATAATTAGGAATGCATGGGGCCTTAAATGCTCGAACAATTGAGAGAATTGCACGCGAAACTACTGCAGTAGCAACCGAGCCAATTGCTGTGACAAATACTCAAAGAGCTGTGGGAGTAAAGCGAAGATTACAAGAGCTCAGTGATAGCATCACCTAGTGTTTTGCTGCCCAGCAAAGAGAAAACAACCGCTTCTGGGAATATTTAATGCATTTAGACAATCACCTTCATTAGTTTGTTGTGTATATGAAAGATCACCACATAGATTTTCCAGAATCTTTGTTGCAGCAATTCAACTTCAGAACCCCTACAACTGGCAATGAAGAAGATGCTATAGATTCCGATAGTGCAGCTAAACCAGAAGAGGAAGACCAGCCAACAAAAGCTGCAACAGAAAGCCCTGTGCCAGAGGCTCATAGCTCCACCAAACATAAGGAAAAAGAAGATACATGAGATGACCAAATTGAGCCATCACAGGCCCCACTAACCAAGAGACGACACAAACACACTATTAGTGACGATGATGAAGATGAGCCCGAGGAGGAACCACTAATTATAGTCTCATCTGCTAAGGGCAAAGAGAAAGTTTCTCAGGATGAGGAGTCGGAGGAGCGTTATGATGATATTGATGTTGAATTAGAAGCAACTGCTGAGAGAGTCACCTATACACCTACAACAAAGAAGAACTTACTCGACATTATTGCTGAAATAACTACTAAGGAGGCTGCTGCAACCCAAACTCCTTCAGCCACCACAAAAACAACCAGCAAACACAAAAAGCCACTTTTGGAGAACCGAAGTCTAAACACACGCAATCTACACATGCCATACCCTCTATTAGTCCACCTCCCAACCAGAAGAAATTAAAATCTGCCACCCCACCTCACAGTTCACTTAGAGACCGATTGCGGAGTGTTATGAAAAAAAAGTGAATCATTGCTGCAACACAAGAACTCATACCAGGAGAGTCCCCCTTGAAATATTATCTAAACAACCCAAGAGAGGGGTGAATTGAGTTATTAAAACTTATGCAAAACAAACCACACAACAATTTAATTTTAGTGCCTTAATAAGAACAAAAACAATAAATTTAATCAAGCAAGATAATAAAAGAGCAAGGAAAAGAAATCAAACACGTGATTTTTACGTGGTTCGACTAACCGTGCCTACGTCCACCCTTCTAAGCTCATCGGGCTTGAGGATTTCACTAAGTAAGCCTTCAAAACTTTAACCTCTGTTATAATCTCTTAATAAACCTTTACAACAAGAGATTATCCCCAATCTCTTAACCCAAGTATATCTCAACACTTACAATCTCTTAATTTGATTTTCAAGAATATTATAAAATAAATCTCTCTCACACAATGTGTTTGATTACAAATGAAAATCTAAAGTGTGAGCAAATGAGATGAATATAAGAATTTAAAGCTCAAAGAAAGTTGTATGCTCAAGAATTTGCTCAATAATAATTGTTGGAATCGTTTTTGTTTGAATTTGATTTAGATTATTTGTAGTTGGAGCTGAAATATAGCCGTTGTTGACTTTTTGCTCACTGTCGGATCACTGTTAACTAGATGTTAGATCTTCGTTTTGACTTTGACCAAGTTACCATTAGACAAAATTTCAAATTGTCGGATAACCGTTTTCAAGATGTCAGATCGCCGTTAGTGTCCAGAGGCTACTCTTCTATTCTGTTCGATGTCGGCTAGTCGTTATCAAGATGTCGGTCAACCGTTTGCTACAGTGACTATTACAGTGAACTATTTTTGTAAAATTATAGGTTGGCCCTAAAGTGTTATAAAATTATATTATATCCCAAAACTTTATAAAACTTGACAAATAAGTCCATTTTTAAAATTTTAAGTAATATTTGCTAATTTCAAAGGTCTTAAAACTTTTTAATTTAAATCATTAACATGAAAATAACTATTATTATAAAATCACTTTTTATTGAATATAAAAACTTTATAATATGAAAAATAATTTGAGCCTTTTAAAAAACCAATTTTAATCAAGTTTCTTATCATTGAAATTAATATTAAATAAATATTTATGTTAACACCCCTCTCAGCTCCATTTACTATTTTTCTTTTCTCGAACTTTTTTTTATCATTAGTGATTTTATCTTTATTTGCATTTCCAGTTTCTTTGTTTTTTTATGTGCATGTGAGCACACAACACCTTTCAAGTTTGGGGAGGTTGTGTTAGTGTGTAATGTTTGTGGGTGCATGTGTTTGTTTTGTATGTTATGTGAAGCTCTGTCATCTAGTATTTGTGTATGGATTTGAAAATCTAATGAAGATAAATTGAGTGTTATTTAGTATTTATGACTACCCAATAAGGATAGTTTTTAAATGGGGTTGAAATTATGTCCTAACACTTAAGCTTTGGTTGAGTGTCATGAGTATACTGTAACAGAACCAAGAGAAAACAAAACATTGAGGATCGAAAAATCTTAAGTTTGGGGGAAAACTACAATTAAACTGTGCTTGTTATGAATTTTACTCCAATGACTTAAGTTGCTGAGTAACTAGGCCTGAGTATGTACCTCATATGTAGACTTAAGTCCAAAGGCAACAAAAGTTATGAGCATTACTGTAGCAATTAAAAAAAAAAAAAGGTCATTTGTCTAGGATATTGAGTAGCTATGTCTGCTCATGAGCCTCATATTTAGCCTTGAGTTAAAGATATCTTTATATAAGACTTTGTTATGAACATTGCTGCATCAACTCTGACATGTACTTTGAGTGAGTAATTAGGTGTCATCATTATAAGTGATAGGTATTCACATGAAAGCTCAATGTTGCATTAAAGGGTTTGAGGGACTTAAAAAAAATTGGTTGTAGCACAGTTTGAGCCTATTTGTGATTTCTGCTCCCCTTATGTGAATGAACTTAGGTTCTACCCTTAAGCTATATATATGTAATTCCCGTGCGATGTTGTACTATCTCTGGGACTTGATCAAAGTGGCTCGCACACACACACACTTTGGACAGAATGAGACCTAAGTCTAAAACTTGAACTGTTATGATAATTTTGTATGATTAAAGAAGTGATCTGAGGGTTGCAGAATCCCTAAAAATTTAATTACAGAGCTAAGTTATTTGTTGCATAATTGTGTGTTTGAAGTGTAGGTGTTGTTGTCATTACTTGAGGACAAGTAATGGTTTAAGTTTGGAGGTGTGATAACTGTATGAAATAAGAGTTATCATAGTACTTTTAGACTTAAATCATGATTACTTTAAGAGTAAATGACATGTTTTATTACATTTTAGTTTCATTTTGCTTGAAAAATCATTTTAGTTTAGAATAATTGTATGCTTAGATGGTTTGAATAATTGCAAGTGATTGGGAGCTCAAACTGCAAGAAAGAAATATTGTTATAATAATCTTGAAAAAGACAAGAAAAGAACAAGATGACAGAAAAATAGATTCAAGTCCGGAACAGTGCCGTTGCCGTAGCTGTTGTTGTAACAACCATTACTGTAGTAATCCTGGAGCAACAACAGAAGACTGCGCACGAAATATCATCAAAATTGCGATCTGAAGTTTCCAAATATGGCAGATCCGCACTCTAAGCTTTCATTTGCCCTAAAAGAAGCACACACATTAAACAACGCTGTCAATGAAGATTAAAAAGAAATAGAGAAAGGAACAAATAAGAAGAATAATTGAGAAGAAGGACACAAATCTGCACCAGTATTAAATCAACAGAATATTTTGGATTCGACTTTTCTCATTCGTTCTTGTTTTTCTTGTTTATTCTTTGGTTGAGAAGATGTACTTGATGGCTAAGATTTCATTGCTTATTTTTTCTTTACAAATTATAAACTAAATCTAATTGTAGTTGAGTGACGAATTATCTAGATGAGTTATTGACTGATTATATGAGTTGTTGCACATTTGCTGTAGCATTTTGCTCTAATAAATTATATAACATTTATTATTTCGGTTGACCTTTCATTTAATGATACAAGTTAGAAAAGAGCCACACAAGGGCTTATTTTAGTGGAACATGTTAGAGCAATACTTGGTCTTAAATTGAGTTTCTTGAATTGAGTTTAACTTGAGTCCAAAAAGGGTCATGCTTAATTTAAGATTAATGATGAACTAGATATAGAAACTCACTTTGTAGGGTAAAGAGAACATAAGCATTAGGAGAAGATTGGGAAATCGATTTTCAATAAGAAATAAATAGAAAGCGGATAGAAAATTTAATGAAGCTAGCAAGGCTTGAAATATGTGATATTTGTTATTTAGAAGAATATACATGTAGCTTCAAAGAATTATATTATAAATGTGAATTTGATAAAGATGAGGATAACATATGCTATTACCATGATTTATATTTTATAAAAATACTAGACCCATGTGGTAAAAGGATTATGTTCGAATATAACAAAGAATACAAAGATATCACAGAAACTGATACATTAGAAAAGAAGATTAGATTTGCTCAAAATAGAATTAATGAATGGTGTTCTGAAATAAGAGATAGAAGACTTATGAACAAACAAAATCGAGGATTATGCTGTTCTAGGCTAGAAGATCCGCTAAGATTTGGATGTTTAGATAAAATCTATAAACACAAGAAAAAAATTTAAAAAGAAGAGGTTCTTTAAAACTAACAAGAAATATTACAAGAAAAATAAATATAAAAAGAAATTCTACAAGAAAAATAAATTTAAAAGAAAATTTAAAGCCAATGCACCTAAAAAGTATAAATGTTGGTTATGTAATGAAGAAGGGCATTATGCAAATGAATGTTCTAGAAAGAAGAAAGCAAATATAAAAATATTTGAGGATTTTAATGACTTAGAAATAATCACTAATAGCGAAGATATTAGTGAAAATGATATTATATACTATCTTTCTGATGAAACTCTGAGAAGTTCTGATTCAGAATGAGTATAGAGGAATTAGAAAATAAAGATTTATATCAAGATGAAGAAATAGAAGAATAAGGTTTTTTAATAAAAAATTAATCTTTGATAAAAAATAATATTTAAAGATTAATAAAAAAGGATTTGAATCATCTATGATTTCGGTCAATAAGTTAGCACAAGGTATTGGTAACATGATTAAAAGAAAGAATATAATGTATTTCAGTGCTACCGTAAGAGAAGAACCTATTGAAATAAGGTATGCTAGAAGAAATACGAATATACCACTGTTATTAAAATCTGATAGAGAAGATAAAATATCCAAAATAAGAACTAGCGATAGGTTTAAAATTGGATATGTTTATATTGGAGGAATTCAAGTCATGATAAAAGCTCACTTTCGAGAATGAATAGATAGCCCAGTAAATTTAGTAATATTAGATAATAGAATAAAAGATCGAAAACATGCACTCCTAGGAATAATACAAGGAAATTTGAGTTATAAAAAGTTAATATTTAAAATATTTCCCAAATATTCTATAAGTCTTAAAGACATAATTATAAATAAAACATTAACTTTAGGTCATGATTTTAGATATAATACATGATGGATCCTATCCATATAGCATAGCATATGCCATAGAATATGCATTAACAAATTCCGCAAATAGCGAAATGTTTGCTGATAAAGATTTCATTAAAATTGATAAATTATTCAATAAGGTTGGGAAAATACAACCTCCTGAAATCTCGAGGGAAATAGATTTACCAGAACAATAGAGAATGGATCTAAATAGTCAACCTACCTTAATTAAAGGAAATACCGATAAAGCTATAGAATATACTCTAGAAGGAAGAATCATCATAGAAAATAGAAGATCATTCTCTATACCCAAAGAGAACCAGAATTAAATAGAACCTAAAGTTTTACTAGATGTAGTCATCTTGTGATACCACCATCACATGAAATATTAGCCGCAATTAGAACAAATAATCAAAATCTAAAAATTAAGATTGAATATAATAATAGAAAATCATGGCACGAGACTTTTGCTATCCTTGGTACAGGAGCTGCAAAATCTTATGTAGATGTTAAAATGATTAAATATTTAGAAAGAAAAATTTTAATTGAGTTTCACGCTTATGTAGAATTTAATGGAGAAAGAAAGACATTAAGTCAACATAGTAAAATACTATTAAGAATAAAAGGGATGGAATTCATCTTTTCTTTTTTCATAGAACCAAATTATGAAACATAAATAAGTCCTTTATTATTAGGGATGAACTTTCTTGAGAATTTCACTCATTATTCTATAGGAGACAGAGAAATAAGTTTAACAATTGAAGGAATTAAGCAAAAAATATCAAGATATGGCTAAACCTTTTATAGTCTATATAAAAGTGATTATATCATATTATAAGCATAAGCCAGAATGGTTTCATGCTTTAATAGATACTCGTTCAGGAGTTAGTTTAGTTAATTCAAGGATTTATCCAAAATCATATTTGAAAGATTATAAACCCTTAACAGGACAAGGAATAAATGGAGAACAAATCACCCTAGCAACATGTAGGATTAAAGCATTAATCCAAATTGAGGAATACATCTTAAGTATCCTTATATTATGGTTATACGATCATATGGGAGTAGATATAATTTTAGGAGTCAATTTCTTTCATTATTTCATTTAAATAATGACTAACGAAAAAATTACTCTTAAAACACCATTAATCATTCCATCACTACCCAAAGAATTTATAACTATATTAAGCGAACAACTCAAAAATTACATTTTCGAAGCAGTCAGCGTGGTGAATATAATATAAAAATCAATCGAATCATATCGGATTATGAAAAAATTTTAGAATAACTTGATAAAAATTTTAGAGAAAATCCAATTCAATTATGGGAAATTAATAAAACACATGCAAAGATTGAATTAAAATATCCAAATGTTATTATAAGAGTCAAACCTATGAGGTATGGACAAGAAGATATACAAGAATTTGATAAATAAATTAAAGAGTTATTAGAACTCAAGATTATTCGAGAATCTAAAAGTCCTCATAGTAGCCCAGCCTTTATGGTTAGAAATCACGCAGAAATTAAACGAGGAAAAGCTCGTATGGTTATTAACTACAAAGAATTAAATAAACATACAAAATTTGATGGATAATTTTTACCTCATAAAGATACATTAATTACTACTGGAATTAATAAAAAGATATTTAGCAAGTTTGATTGTAAATCTGGATTTTGGCAAATTAAGCTTGAAAAAGAAAATATACTACTTACTGCCTTTAGTACACCTTAAGGACAATATGAATGGATTGTAATGCTTTTTGGATTAAAAAGTGCACTACAAATATTTTAAAGAAGGATGGATAAAATCTTTAAAGAATTTCATGAATTTTGCATCATTTATGTAGATGATATTCTTATATTTTCTAATAATAAAGTAGATCATGTTAATAAGCTGATTTCTTTTGCAGAAAAATGCAAAAAACATGGAATACTACTCATTAAAAAGAAAGCTGAAATATTAAAACCAATAATAGAATTTCTAGGTTTAATAATAGATGAAACAAGAATTAAGATGTAACCTTATATTTCCGAAAAAATATATCTATTCCCAGATAAATTAGAATCTAAAGAACAAATTCAAAAATTTTTAAAATGTCTTAATTATGCTGAAGATTTCATAGAAAACTTGGTCAAAGAAAGACAACCTTTACAAGGATTATTAAGAAAAAAAATACAAAATCATGGAAAGATTTACATATCAAGACGGTAAAAAGATTGAAAGAAAAATGTAAAAATCTTTTAAGGTTAGGATTCCTTACCTCTAGTGATAATTTAATTCTTGAATTCAGATAATCACTGGGGAGCAGTTTTAAAAACAGATCAAGAAAAGATTTGCAGATATTCCAGCAGGACATTCAAACCCGCAGAAAAGAATTATCATAGTAATGAAAAAGAATTGTTAGCTATTAAAAATGGGATAGCTAAATTTACTTTCTTTTTATTACCAAAAAAATTTAGGGTAAGATCCGATAATACTCAAGTCAAAGGATTTATATTCAATAAATTGCCTAATCTTTCTCAATATAAAAGACTAATTATATGGCAATAGTTTTTTGCTAAGTATGATTTTGAAATTGAATATATTAAAGGACCTAATAATTATATTACAGATTTTCTTAGCAGAGAATACAATGGAAAAGAGCATCTCCCAAATAATTAAGGGCATAATAATGTGCTCTGAAGGTCAAGAATTGCTTCTCCAAGGCAATAGAATGATATATGATGGGCCTGCCATGATAGATGATGCCTATGAAGAATTAAGCAAACTTTGCCCAGACAAAAGTTTGCAAGATCATCCAGAAGTTCAAACTTCAGAACAATATATTAGCAATATACTAAAAAAAGATCCATTTTAAGGATCAAACTGAGGGTCAGATCGCCCAGAGTTTTTCACAGAGCTCGAAGGTCATACATCCAGAGAAATTTCTTACAATCAATGACCTTAAAAATCCATATTCAAAGAAAGAAGAATCTCAAGGATCTTCAGTGAACCAAAGACCCCAATATGATAAAAGCAGACAGTCCATCCCTATAGTTAAAATACCAATAAGAAGCGACTACGCTTATGATTATAAAAGAATTGGTAAAATAGCCTATGAGATTCGTCCTAACCAGGCTATTATACCAGATCATTTAGGATTATATCCAAGGATAAATTTTATGCCAGGAGCTGACCCAAAACTAATCAAAGACATGTTTGAATATGGGTTTCTTAACCTTATTTATGTCAGTGATGATTGCAAGGAGTTAAAAGAACTCCCAGAAAAAATTATTGAGGCTGTTAATGATCTTAAAAGAATATCTAAAACAAAAGAAATGATTTTTGTAAAAATCCTCACTGTTTGCCCTGAATACTATGGAAATAAATGATATCTAGCATAACACATGATTCAAGTTGAAATTAGCAGCAAAAAAGTCAGTCCAATTGTTGATATAGGTCAAGTCTACAATGATTATGATCCTAAATTATTTGAGCCAAAAGCTCTCACCAGCAAAAAGGCTATAGGAATGAAAGTCTTCTATGAATCTCTTGAGAGGATAAGTAAGGAGAAAATATAGCTCCACGAAACCACAAAAAAATCATATAATCTTTTCTATGAGTAGAAAAGAAAACATTTTAGCCAGACATGCCATATTAAAAAAGAAAAAAAGGCATATATGAAAATCTCGTGGAATCCAGCCTGCCAATATACCACGAGGTATGCAAGGTGTTAAAGCATCAATAATCATATGGCTACTGCTACGAAAGATCAAAAGGACATTCTAGTGGGGAAGACATGTCATTAGATAAAGATTTGATAATCGGTATGTGATAGGGGCCACTGAAAAAAATAAAAGGTGTTATCCAAAAAGCATCAATATTTCAAAAAGAGATTCCAAAAAGAAAAAGTTCACCACCACCAGATAAAAACTGTCGGCCAACAAGAAAAGAAGACAACCACTAAGGGGGTCACCTTATCAAAAGAAAATCCATTATCCAGTGGAAAAGATAACATCTGTCATGTAAAAAAGATAACCTTATCTCTTTAGGATTATAAAAGGAAACGATATAAGAAGGAAAGGACATCACATGTCTAACCTTCAACTACCTTTGTATTTTCTATAACCATCCTCTGTAAACAATTCCAAAATGAAATAAATAAAACTCTTTTAAGTGAAATTATTATTTTCCAGATATTTTATACATTTTTTAGAATTAATCAAGAACCTTGCATGCCAATACTTGTGCTAAATGAAGAAGATTTTTTATTGCTAAGCACTTTTCTAGAGACAACTGTAAGGAAATCACTTAGACATATCCTATTAGACCAGTCTGCTGTGTGTTGCGTTGGGCCGTGTGGAACACTCTTTGAAATGATCTTGTATGATGTGTGAAGGTATGATGGTGCTGACTATGAACCTCCATATGGTTGGAGGCAATTAGTGAGTCTATCTCAGAATTCCGAGAGATAGTACACTGGTTAATGATCTAAAACTCTTCTTTTATTTTAGCAACAAATAGAAGCATGTTGGGCTTTGATTGTCTGAGGTGTTATAAGATTGGAAGTGATGGGAGTAACTCAATTACTTAAAAATGGAAAGATCTGTTAATAAATTTTTAGATGCGATAGATAATTTAGACTTTTGTCAAGAATATCAAGTTGCTTATACAATTTCCTTGATTAAATCTAGATTAACTGCAAACAAACGCTTGTATGAAGAAATAAAAAGAATTAATGATCCAGAAATATTCCATTCTTTTGAAGAAGAAAACAGGATAGCTCTAATGGAATCAATTTTAACCACTTTTGAAATAATCCAAGACAGGTGCAAAGCTAATAATAGAATTCAAAATCGAGCATAAATTAACGGATAATAATAACAATAATATAGAAATGTTGATTCAAGGTGTAGATTTAAAATTACAATTTATATGCGAAAATTTTGATAGAATGTACTTAAGCTGGGATGATAGCTTAGGAGTATACATAGATAAGTTAGAAGAAAAAATTTGGTCTATGACTCAGAGTAGACAAATGATTATAAATTCAGGGATTAATTTAAGTATAGATTTTTATGAAAAAGATAATCATTTAGAACTTTATAAAGATATGGTCAAAATTTTGAAGAAATTTAAAACTAGGGTAGTGTTTATTTTCTGGAGTGAGAGTGTGGAGTGCGGATTCCTCTTACTCCAGTATTTACTTACCATTTTTAAGGAGAGAGTGGGATTCCCACTCCGTGCATCCCACCCAATTTTAGAGTGGGGAGTGGGATTCCCACTCTCATGGAGGAGGTGGGAGTGGGAATCCACTCCCCCCTCTTCCCTTTTCACCCTCATAATTAAAATAAATAAATAATATTTAATAAAATAAATAATATTATATTTATTAAAAATAATAATTATAAACATATTTATTTTATTAAATATACTAAAATAAAAATAAATAAATATTATATTTATTTAAATAATATTATTATTTTATAAATCAAATTTATTAAAAATAATAATATTAAACATTAATTTTAATAAATATTAATTATTTAATTAATTATAATAATAAATATTTTATTCTAAGAAAATATTAATTTTGTACTATATTATCAATAATAATGTTTCATTTGTGTTGTTGTTATTAATAATTTTTATTCACATAATTTAAATTTAAATTAATAAAAAATTATGATTTACATAATTAAGAATATTATTAATTATTATTAATTTAAAAATATAATAAAATATTTATTTTATTTTCTAAATATATTTTTTATTAATTTTTTAAATAAA
Source organism: Atalantia buxifolia (assembly GCA_030444775.1). Lineage (NCBI taxonomy): Eukaryota > Viridiplantae > Streptophyta > Magnoliopsida > Sapindales > Rutaceae > Atalantia > Atalantia buxifolia. Next base: position 47,784,126 of record CM059835.1, on the reverse strand, counting down.
AATCATAATTCTTTAAATAAGGATAAAATTATAATTTAAAACTATTTATTCCCAATCCAAGACAATGTAAACACATAAATTGGATTCTGGTTTCAATTCTATTCTCTCATTCCAATATAAGTAAACAACTTACTCCTACTCTCACTCTATACTCTCAATCTCAAGATTTCTACTTTTCAAAATTTCTACTTCATTTCAAAATGTAAACGCTACGCAGATGTAGAAAAGATGAAAGGAGAAATGCTCTAATTAATCAAAATCAATAAAAATTCGTAAATTATAAAACAATACAAAACCATAAAATAATTTGCAAAAAGGTCCTCTTTGTACAAACCTTTTTACACCTTCTTGTAAGAATATCATTGTTGCAGAAAAAATGAACGTCCTTCCCTTCCTTTGCCTCCACACCACTCCTGCTTTCCCTCCCTCCATTATAAATAAAGAAACAGAATCAAAGGAAAAGAAAGAAACCATAAAATCAAAATCAAAATCAAAATCAAATCAATAATCATGCACAAAAGCCCTTCAGGGTCCTCACTAGGCCCCGGCGGCCTTGACTTGACTCAAACCTTCTTTAAGCCCCTTCACCACACGGCCCCACCTTCCCCCACCAAGCGCCACACCAAGATCTCCGTCATTGGCACCGGCAATGTTGGCATGGCCATTGCCCAAACCATACTTACCCAGGACTTCGTCGAAGAGCTCGCTCTCGTCGACGCCAAGGCCGACAAGCTACGTGGCGAGATGCTCGATCTCCAACACGCTGCCGCTTTCCTCCCACGCACCAAAATCCTCTCCTCTGTTGATTACGCTGTCACCGCGGGGTCCGATCTTTGTATTGTCACCGCTGGCGCCAGGCAGATTGCTGGCGAGTCTAGGCTGAATCTCTTGCAGAGGAATTTGTCCCTGTTTAAGGCTATTATTCCTCCGCTTGTCAAGTACTCGCCTGACTGTATTCTGCTGATCGTAGCTAACCCAGTTGACATTTTGACTTATGTTGCGTGGAAGCTGTCTGGGTTTCCTTCGAATCGGGTCATTGGATCCGGCACGAATCTCGACTCATCCAGGTTTAGGTTTTTGCTCGCTAATCATCTCGACGTCAACGCTCAGGATGTGCAGGTTTTTAATTTACTTAGTTCCTTTCTTTAAATTAAATCTATGCTTTTTTACATGAAATTATTACTTAAAATTACAATACATATACATCATACTACAATTGATTTTATATAATACTGTTCAGAACTCAAATTTTATTTTTTTAATATTCGAAAAACGTCAATTTCATTCATATTTAAAAAAAAATTAATTTCACTTATATTTAAAAAAAAGACTGCCTTCATTTAAATTTAAAAAAAAATTACTACCTTCGCATTTGTAAAAAATGGCTCTAACCACTTGATCAAAGACCAAGTAGTTCTATGCCTTTTCATTTAAAAACTCTTTTTTTTTTTTTTTTTGCCTTTCAAGTCTAGACTCTCGTGGATCATTTACAATTTCATGGGATAAATTTGTCATTCAGGTTGAGTGGATTCTGACTTCTGAAATATATTGTCGTTTGGATTAAAGTCCTTTAAAAGTAAGGGTATATTTGGCTGTGTAGTTCTCTGTTGCGTGGATAACAAGGACTGGCCTAAGTCAAAGTGAATTTCAAGTTTCAACCAGGTTGAGCACAGATAGATACCCACGCGAACCCCAAGTCAACCCCCGCACAAAAATGCCAAAACGACGCCTCCATCATCTAAGTTCTAAGTTTATTAACCAAAACAAATTTTAATGCAAAAAATGGCTGTCGTTCTGGCTGTTTTATAGGGTTTACATGGGGTTTTGACCCATGTTTTATGCTTGCAATATGATAAATTCTTCGGAAGAACTGTATAGATATTTGCTTAGGATTGATCTATTAGGCAAGTAGGCTCACATTATGGTGCGCAATGAGACCATATGGCATTATGCTATTGATACATTAACCTAATTATATATGCAATGTAATCGTGCCATTCTTAACTAGTGCCATTCTGCATAACAATTTTGCATGTGGCAATTGACATTGTGTTACAGCTGCATTGAAAAGTTTCATCAGATTCATACCTTAATCAGATTGGATGTGAGATTAGGATGCACATGTTAACCCCTCCTGGCTCTGATCACGCATTGAATCTATGCGAAAAATGCAAATTATGATTTCTTCTAATAATCTTCAAAAAATGCAAATTATGATATCTTCTTAATAATCTTCGATGCTTGTAAACTTGTTGTAGGCCTACATTGTTGGGGAGCACGGGGACAGCTCTGTGGCGTTATGGTCTAGCATAAGTGTTGGTGGAGTGCCCATTTTGAGCTTCCTAGAGAAACAGCAGATTGGCTATGAGAAGGAAACCCTAGAGAGCATACACAAAGAAGTAGTAGACAGTGCATATGAAGTGATAAGCCTGAAAGGCTATACGTCCTGGGCAATTGGGTATTCGGCAGCTAACTTGGCTCGATCCATTATCAGAGATCAGAGAAAGATTCACCCAGTTTCAGTCCTTGCAAAAGGGTTTTATGGCATTGACGGCGGTGACGTGTTTTTTAGTCTGCCAGCACAGCTTGGTAGGGGTGGAGTCCTGGGTGTGACTAATATCCATTTGAATGAGGAGGAAGCTCATAGGCTCAGGAACTCGGCCAAGACCATCATGGAGGTGCAAAGCCAGTTGGGAATTTGAGATAATAATAACTCGCATTATCTATAATTTTAACTAGTTCTTCTGCTGCATTTTATAGGACTAATCTGCTTTGCAGTTTATGAGCGCTTGGACTATTTCGTCTTTTAATTTCTACCTAATTTCTGTAAGTTATGCTTATTTTTGTATTGTACTGCATTTTGATTTGTTTCAGTTTAATAAATGATACCCTTTTTCACAATTATGAATTTTTGATTAGTTTGATGAGTAGGTGAACTGAATTAATAATGTATGGTTTTTACTCACAAGTAACAGTGAACTGGGAGATCGTCACTTTCACTGATGCTTTTTAGCTTTTACTCGACTACGATTGTTACCCCGTTGATGTGAAATTTTTAATTGGAAACTCATTCCAGCAGCTAAACAACCAGTTCTTTTGTTAACTTTTTTGGCGCGGAGTAACAGGGTATGGCGCAAAGGTTTGTGTGTGATTCGATGAGGCAAAATATAGATGGCATGATCATTCTTTGATTTCTTTCTCAACTGCTTGTGTGCCGCCGCTGCCAAGTGGTTGGATTGTCTCCTTAAAAATATCATATTATCTTCTCTATTTCCTTTTTCTCTATGTGTGTATACATTGCCTCTGTAATTTTTCATTTTCCCCTCAAGATCGAGCTGGTAAAGGAGACCTGTAAGGATATGTTATTCCGTATTGGCGATGGCCATGGTCAGTACTTTATCAAAGTGAGATCCTACTAGGAATACGGTGTAATCCTTTCATAGTTTAAATTTAGAAAAAAAAAAATTATATTCCTTTTATTTTTTATTGCATGAAAGCAAATTGGTAAATTTTTAAATTGGGAGGACAGATTTAAGTTCACTCTTTATTGAGTTTGATGTGATTAGTGATGAGGCTGTTTTAATTCACTCTATGATAGTAATATTAAACAGAACATACCGGAGTAGAATATTGGAAGTAACTAACATTATATGCCTCCCAATTTGGGCTTGAGAATGGTGAGTTTTAATACCAAGTTATTTCTGCCGGCAATAGAGTATTATTGTGTGAACTAAAAGGGTAAAAACTCATTTAGTCCATGTATTTTAAGATTAGTGTCCATTTATTTCTTATATTTTTAAAAATATCTCGAAACATCTCTGCCGTTAAATTATTGATACCCCCACCGTTACTTTTTATTTCTTTTGGTTTACTTTTATAATATTAGCCTTCTATAATATTTTTTTTTGTTTGGACATTAATAAAAAGAAAATAATTAAATTACCAATTTAACCCTAAAAATTACAAAAAAATTATTTTAATTTTTTTACAAGCACTATTTGCATACTTGATCGTTTGCATACAATTTTTGACAATTTAATTTTCACAAGTACCATTTGCACACTTGATCATTTGCATACAATTTTTGACAATTTAATTTTTGCAAGCACCATTTGCACACTTGATAGTTTGCATACACTTTTTGATAATTAAAAATTAATATAAATTTTTTTATTTTTTAGGGTTAAATTGATAATTTAATTATTTTCTTTTTATTAATGTCCAAACAAAAAAATTATTATAGAAGGGTAATATTGTAAAAATAAGCCAAAAGAAATAAAAAATAACTATAGGGGTATTAATACTTTAACGGCAGGGATGTTTCGAGGCATTTTTTAAAATACAGGGACTAAATGGACACTAATCTTAAAATGCAGCGACTAAATGGACTTTTACCCTAACTAAAACTTTGTTATACACTTTTTTAATCTCAGGTTTTGGTTTCTCTTTTCTCCGTTAACCATTTCCAAAATTAATAAAGAAGATGGACGGCAAAGGTTTCTGCTTTTTATTTTATCTATGTATTTTATTTTGGAAAGAAATCAAAGTAAACAAACTTCACAATAATATTTAGATCAAATTCTTCCCGTTTTACACTTATTTTTTTTTTTTCCAAATTTTACAGATTTAAAAGAATTTATAATGGAGAAAAAGATGTAGGCAGGTTTCATTAGGTAAGTTTTCATTTTTAGTGCTTATTCGGTATGACTTATGTAATAAATATGCGTGCTTGTTTATTTTTTAAAAATATTTTTTAAATTTTTGTTATAATTTGATTGTATTTTGAGTAGAATTGTTGGAAATTAAATAAATTATTCTATCTCCACTAGTAAAAACTCAAATTTTTAGTTTTTAAGAGTAGAGATTGAGGAAACTTTTTTCAAAATTAAATTATCTAAAATAGTCATTATTTGTTTCACAATCTTATTGCATTCCTTTTAGAACATGATTTTAAGAACTTGTATGTTAAAGTAATTTATAAATTTTAATAAAAGTTCTTACTGATAATCAAACAACTATTTTGTTTGTAAAATATATATTTATAAAAGCTCTACTTAAATAAGTTCTATTTGAAAAGATATACCAAATATAATCTCAATATAATTTATTAAAAAAAAGGATGAATTTGTGAATAAGAACAAGAGAGGTTTCATAAAAGATATAGAAGGGTACCACTAGCATCACTGTTTTTTATTTTTTATTATCTAAGCTCAATTCCAATAAATAATATTTTTTAAAAAGAAAATAATGGAAAATAATTTTAATTATTAGAAAATATAGGAAAAATGAATAATACCCAAATAATTTATATAAACTCATTATATAGTAAATTCTGAAAAAATGAATGTTCGATAAATAAATAACCTTGATTAAATAATAAAATCTTTTGGTCTGGACTTGAGCTAATATACTAAATTAATAATCTTAGTAAATGATAATAACTTTTTTTAATCATTTAAGGGCTAGTGAAAATATAAACTAATAATTAGTCAAATATAAAAGTATTAATAATAAATAAATATAAAATTCATGATATTAAGGAGGTTTTTTTTTTTTACCAGTTCAATTTTTCTCAATTCTATACTTTTTCAAAATATGCATCCAATGAGTTGAGACTAAAAATAAAACCAATGACAGAAGTATTTATGAAGTTTATTTTCTATGTACTTTGAGCATCTAAAACAATTTATCTTTTAAGGTATTAAATTTAAAAAGCATGTACATAAATTTTATGTCTATGTAATATTTGTAAATTTTATTTTCTATGTACTTTGAGCATCTAAAACAATTTATCTTTTAAAGTATTAAATTTAAAAAGCATGTACATAAATTTTATGTCTATGTAATATTTGTAATAGTTCCTAGGATTCTATCTAGACGTTCATAACATTTATTATTATTATTTTTGTCTATATACTTGATAAAATTCATACGTGAATCTTGGTAAAAAGAATAATGCACTTAACAAGATGACACAAGTAGTTAATGAAATTCTAGTTATGCAACCCAAGAGGGGGGGTGAATTGGATTTCTAAAAAATTATTGAAATATGAAACAATAACTCAATGTTAATCTAAAATGAATTTAAAGCAATAACAAATAAATTTATCACACTATATAAAAAGATAAGGGAAGAGAGATTCAAACACGAGATTTTTACGTGGTTCGGCCAACCTCGCCTACGTCCACGCCTCCAAGCTTTCCGGGCTAAAGGATTCCACTAAGCAAGCCTCCAAGGCTTCAAATGCTTACAATTGACTTCCTAGGTGTCAATAAACCTTTACAATAAGAGATAATCCACAATCTCTTAATCCAAGTGTATCCCAACACTTACAATCACTCAAAAACAAAAGATTACAAATTGTTTTTCTTTCACACAATATTTAAGATTACAAGTCAAAGCCCAATGTATGAGATAGATGAAGTAAGAATGTGTTTTAAAGCTCTATGAAGATTGTATTCACGAATATAAGCTCAATGGTAGTGTTGTGATCAAGAGTTGTTTGAATTTGAATGAGCTTATTTATAGTTGAAGCTGAAAACTAGCCGTTATTGACTTTTTGCTCACTGTCGGATCGCTGTTAACAAGATGTCGGATCGCCGTTTGACTGGTCAATATGACCGTTGGGCTGGATTTTCAAAATGTCGGATCGCTGTTATAGAGATGTCGGATCGCCGTTAGTGTCTAGAAGCTAAAACTTCATTTCTGTTTGAAGTCGGCGAGCCGTTATCAAGAATGTCGGCGAGCCGTTATTTTCCAGAAGCTAATTTCACAATTCCATTCCAGATCGGCGAGCCGTTATCATCATGTCGGATTGCCATTCTGTTTGATGTCGGCGAGCCGTTATCAAGTATGTCGGCGAGCCGTTATTTTCCAGAAGCTAATTTCTCCTGATCCTGTGTCGGGCGAGCCGTTATCAACATGTCGGGTCGCCGTGAGTATCCAGAGACTAAGATTCAGTTCTGTTTAAAGTCGGCGAGCCGTTATTTTCCAGAAACTGATTTCTTAGTTCTGTTCGATATCGGCGAGCCGTTATCTTCCAGAAACTGATTTCTTAGTTCTGTTCGATATCGGCGAGCTGTTATGGAGGAGTGTCGGCGAGCCGTTATTGACCATTTTCAAAAATACTCCCGTTTTTTATCATTTTCAAAATACTCAAGGTTTTTTTTAATTTGATGCTTTTACTAATTAAACATTTATCAAAAAATATAAAAACCTTTATGGTATGAATTACGATTTGAAAGAGTATAAAAATTTTTTTGGACTTTTAAAGAATTAATCAATCTTTATCAAGTTTGTTATCATAAAAAACAATATTAAAAAAATATTTGTGTTAACAGTTAAAATATAAAAATATTCTTAAATTAACCAATGTTTATTAGCAATAAATTAATAAATTATTTATTTATTGATAAATAAATAACTACATTACTATTTTTTTTTTTAGTCCCAATAATAATATTTCATACAGGTTTTACTCATGACTAATATGTTGAGATTTATTCACAAATTCAACTGTGAATTTTAAGGGTATTGAATTAATATTACTGAATATTGATACTGAAAAGTATTGTTATTTTGTGATGGCAGAAAACAAAAAATTTCTCCCCTGCAAATCATTATATTTTCTGAAGAATAGAGAAAAAGAGAAGAGAATTCCGGTTGTTGTCATTTTCCCTCCATCTTCCTTCAATTGGTTGGTAAATAAACAAAATTGGCAAACATCTTGTAACTGTCAACTACCCAGGCCAAGACACTATGGCCCCCACAACCACAGCCATCAAATCGACGTCGTTCCACCACCGCATCATAACCCTAGACGCCGCCGTTTCCAAATCAATCCACACGCTCTTCCACACATCAATTCCCGGGTCCTTCCTCCTCCTCCTCGAATACTCCGCCGACTTTCGCTTCTCATTTCCCCTCGCACTCTCTCTCTACTTCACTCCCGTCCGCCGCCCTTACCTAATCCAGTTCCTCGTCGGCCTCCTCGTCGACCTCATCTTCGTCGGCCTCGTCAAATCCATCTTCCGCAGATCACGCCCTCATTACAATCCCGACATGAAGCCCGCCGTCTCCGTTGACCACTTCTCTTTCCCCAGCGGCCACGCCTCCCGCGTTTTCTTCGTTGCCTCGTTTGTTTCTCTATTGGACGATTTTAGCGGAAATTATTGGCTCGTCTTGGGCATGTGGGCTTGGGCTGTGTTGACTTCGTGTTCTAGGGTTTTGCTTGGACGGCATTTCGTCTCGGATGTTCTCGCTGGGGCGTGTTTGGGTGTCCTTGAAGCTGCGTTTGTGTTTCGCTTTTTGAAGGTAAAAACGATTGCAGTCTCATACCTACAAAATTAAGTCAATTGTATATGCTCTCCAAGCATTGTAAATTACAATTCTTGGATATGAATGATTTTGCCTACCATGTTTGATTGCTGATCTTTTATTTAATAAAAGCCAGGAAAGTTTTTTATTGTTCCGAGTACTATATATCTGAATGTGCTTTATAATAGCTATATGGTTTGGCGATAGTTGGTAATTCATTGTATCTTGGGATTGGTGACAAATGTTCCTTTCAATGAGGTAGCTTGAGTAATTAAGGCAGAAACGAGCTTGCAAATGAAAATGCTGTTTACTCTGTTATGAATCGCAATCTTTATGTGAGTGCTTATATCATGGGAAGATACATTCTTCTCTGGTAGGGTTGCATATAAAGAGTTTGCATTCTTCTCTTATATCGTGGGAAGATACATTCTTCTCTGGTAGGTTTGCATATAAAGAGTTTACCTAATGGATAATAATAATTTTGCTGAGTTAATTGTACCTTTCTTGCTAAACATGCTCGTCTTTGAAATGCTGTAACACTAATTTTTATTGTACTTACTTTTGAAAAAAAAGAGAAAAAAATCATATTCATTAGGCAACCCCAGGGCAGCTGGAGCTTCCACACGGGTGGTGGTGGAGAAAAGTTAAAATTTTCTGTCTATTCTTGATGTATAATAGCCAGAATTCCATTTGTATTCTTTTCATAGATTATTTGAGTTGAATATCTAGAATTGATCTTTGAGTTTGATTACAAGTAGTCTAGTACCACCCAGGTGCTCATCATCTTTCTAAACCAAATTTTTAGTGTAGTTTACTTATGGCATACATCTATTGAAATCATGACTGATAAGCTTAGCTTGCAAAGATGATTTGAGGAAGTAAAGTAACGTTGTTGCGTAGAGAAGAATAACATGACTGACTAGTTTTGAATAATTACAAAGAAGTAGTACAACATTGTTGTGTGGGAGGTGTCACTGACCTTTAGGATTATCAATGTTGGGCTGAGCCAGGCCACGGTGAGCTTCAAGAGTGATATGCCAATGCCTATCTCAAGCTTGGATTAACTTGTTATGTCCATGTCCTCCTTATGCATAACCCAGCACATGCTCTTATTCAAGCTTTGGGCTGAATTCGTGCTGGGCCAAATTAATGAAAACTTGAACACCCCATGCTGTTTCTCGATAGACTAGCTACAGTCATTTCTTTTAAATTCTGATTCAATTGATTGACTAATTGCTTTAGAGGACTTATGCACAATCTTTCTTCTTCAATTTTTTTTTTTTTGCGCTTGAATTTTGTTTTCTATTATTTTCTTGGAATTGAATGAAAATGTCATACGGCAATAACATATTAGATGCTATAATAAATGGCTTATAACACTAAAATTTAATTGTTCACTTCTGAGATATGAGACTAATGCACTGGCATTTGTGTCCACAACCTATTAGAGGTTAATCTGGAAATCCTGGGTATGCCTGCCATTCAGTTGCTGAAGCTACTCATTCTCCTATCCAGTGGAGATGGTTTCTTCTGTGCTGTTCCTTACTTCCTCTTCGATATTGCATGGGTTTTGGCAGAACGCTAATTCCATGTTAATATCTGCAGGTGTCATAGAGGCTTTTTTATATATTGCAATTATGTAGCTTCGTGAAACAAATTGAAGCTGCGAACATACCCCTTTTTTTCCAGAGTGCTTTGGCAAATGGTTCTTTTCTCTTTTGCAATGTATTACCATCATTTAGATGGGATCAGTTGATCTCCAATTTTACTGTGCAGCCTTTGGCGATTATCTTTGTAAGGAAGGAGTGTTTGAACATTTAAATGAGAAAATTCTCCACAATAGTTGTAAAGCAGAGCTGCTAAGATCTCTACTGGTTTATAGCTAGGCATTTCCCATTTTGAAAGTTTTCAGCTCCTTCATAGCTGTGGCTAGACAACTTGGCATATATGTGTTTATGCCTGATTGCCAGTGGCATTACATTAACTATCACTTAATATTCAGGGTGTGTTGTGGAATCCATTCAATCCTATAAGGCCTAAGGTAGCCACGTTTGCACACTCTACTGTCTTCTTAGGCCTCGTAGTCTGCTACTGAATAGGGATTCCAGCAGATATTCAAGGTTCTAATTGACTGTAATGTTAAAACAACGGTTAAAAATGGGAGGAGCGAAGCTGTTGTCATCCAATTATGTTGATAAAAAAAATAGTTTGACTAGATATGTGTTAGTCTTCCACTTTTTCACGCTTCATTGAAATAGCTTGTTCTGATAACTGTACATTTGATGCTTTAAGTGGAACTTTTTGCTTGTCCAAGATTTGAAAGAGGAATAAATGATTAGTTGTTAGCAGAATCATCCATTAAGCTGCTGCTTTATTCCTGATGAGCTTGATCAGATAAGGTGTTGTTGATTTATTGACTGATTGTGACATCAGAAGCTAGCTAGATTAGTGCTGTCAATGATTGTTATAAGTTGCTAGTAGTCATTGAGGTTGTTTATTGATGAAAATGTGAAATGTTACTAGATATAAAGTTGACTGGTAGCACATGGGGCGGTGAAAGGTTTACATTCATAACGTTGCTTGTTAGCTGTTTAGTTTTATGGGGCACAAAAAAAAAAGCCTTGGGATTTATGTGATTTGTTGTGTTTTAATTGCTTTTGATGAAATATGGATGCATTCTATTAAATCTGAGCATCTTTACTTTTCAGTGAAATTGGAACCAATGCTGCTTTTCCGTAGAAACTGAGTTTCAATCGTACTGTTTTCCCGTGGAAACTGAAGATGGCTTGTTCCTTTAGTTTTCAGTAGGATATAACTGTCAGCTTTATATGTTTGAACACACTAGCTTTAGGGGTCCTACCACTTGGAAATTTAGCCTTGAATATGTGGTTGGTTCTTCAGGTTCGTCTGTATTGGATTTTTGTGTCTGGTCCCCTTGTGCTTGACCGGAGCTTTTGGCTTTTGAGTTGGGATAAAAGTTTCTTAATCTTGCAGGATCGCTGCATGTGCTTTTCATCATTGCTTTTATATAATCTTTGAATCCTTAAAAGTAGGCTCTCCTACAAAACCTACTAAGCTTTTTCTTTCCCAAACAGGAAGAGGCAATCATTAAAAAACGCAGTGAGGTTCTTACAAAGCCTACTAAGCTTTTTCTCTTCCAAACAGGAGGAGGCAATCATTGAAAACGCAGTGAGGTTAATCATGCGGGCATCCTAGATAGTCTATATTGGTATTAGAACAGATTAAGCAAATTAGAAGATTAAGGAAATCAAACTTTCCAGATTGTGTTTTGAATTTAATTCAAGTCATGTCGGCAGGAGCTCGGTCCCATCGCTAGACGATCAACATGAGAAATCCATGGCAAATACAAGTGAACAAGATAAGAGTACTCAATGGCTTCATCGCCTATCTAATGCCAACCTTTTATTGAAAAAGAAAAGGAAAAAGCTGACTTCTTGGCAAGGAAGTAATGCAAACATGTGAATCTAAAGTAGAGGTGGTAAAACAAATAAACGAATCGAATCGTAAACAAATTGTATCAAAATTCTTTTGATTCGTATTTAATTTGTTTATTAAACGAATTGAAATCTCAAGATTCGAATTCAATTCGTTTAATTCGTTTAGTAGAATTAATAAACGAATCCAGATTTAGATTCGTTTATCCTATTACGAATCCATAATGAATTGAATCAATTCAGGATTAGTTTACAATTTGTTTAGAAAATTATAATTAATAAATAAAATTAAGCAAAATAAAATATTAAAAAGCCACAAATTTAATATCCTACGACAAAATATAAATAACCCAAACTATATTATAGGATTAAATATACAATCAACCAAATTACAATATTAACATTCAAATTTTAAAAAATTTGCAAATAAATTTAAAGATAAATAAATGAATTTTAAACTATCGACTTGTATTCGATTCATTTATGACCCTTTTATCAAACAAATCCTAAACAAATAAATTAATTAATATCTTCAAACATGGATTCGATTCATTTAATTAGCGAATCAAATTGAATTCATCCATTTATTAAACGAATCAATTTTTTCAAACTCAAATCCATTTAATTTACATCGAATCAAATCGAATAAACGAATCATGACCATGTTACTACCCCTAACCTAAAGTAGGATTAAGTCTGAGCAGGGAAACCCGGTCTGCATAGTGCTGAGCTCACTGTCATTTATTGGTCACTCCAGCTTGTGAAAGCATCCCAAGAAAGTAATGCAAACATGTGAATCTAACTGGATTTGTGTACAAACAGTTCTTTCTAGGAGGCTAAATGCTTTGGCTATAGTTGCCGTGAACTTTGGACATACATTTCGATGAGCTCAGATGAATTGAGCATCTTTCTTTTTCCAAAAGATCAGGACCACTGAGTGAAATTGGATTTTGGGGCCACGTTATGGTGGATTTACACATGTATATGGATTTTCGGCAGTCCCACTTCTTCATCATCTCTGCCTTAAATCAGAACCTGGGCAGAGAAATGCAGAAGTAAAAATACTGACACCATTTCGGTAGAAAGATTAGAAGAGAGGTGGGTGATGAAGGCAATGTATCATTTGGAGCCCCGTCCTGTTGCCCCACTAGTTATGATGAAGAAGAAAGAGGGAGAAAGAGGATTCGTATATTTGCTTTAAGTTCGCTTTTATTATCTTGATTATCATTAGAATTTCGAGTTTTGCTTGCTTTAAATCAATTTTCTTTTTCTTTTACTTTTAAATGTGATAAACTCAATAATTGTGAGTGAAAGTATAAAGTCTTCTCTTCTAGAGCTAACATGCATGAAGCTTTGCTCTGGAGAAAATTTTTGCATGAAGTGAATCTTGAACTAACCTACTTGCAATTTGCGAGTTGCGACGAAACTTAAGGGAAAATTGCATGGATCATGGATGTGACCTCGCTAGGAGATAAGATTTTACCCAACAGGTGAATATTTTCTTTTTGACCAATTAAGTAGTAATCATGTGTTCTGTTCATATCTGACAAAAATGGGTGGCTAACTCATTATCTTGACAAAGAAGGTAATTACTGTTTTTATTTGGACACTCTGGAAGTGCCATGTACTGCAATCATATCACATCATTAATTGCATTTATGAGTTGGTTGGATCTTCGCTTCCTGTTATATTCTCTGCTGAAGAACGTGTCGTTTGGAGATTAAAGTAGTGTAATTGAATAGGTTTTATTCTTTTGTTTTAAATTTGTAAATTAGAAAAATGGGTTTTATCAAGAATGGTTACGAACTGACCCTAAATAAATAACCTACAGTTTAGTTGTTTTTTTACCGGGCTTTTGGTGATGAATTATGCTTGGGGTTGTAATGATATGATTGATTTTAAACAACTCGTGGCATGCTCATTTGTGGTATGCCAAATTGGTGATAAAAGTTATGGTAGGCAGAAAATAGAACCCTAGACATTTAGCTATATGGAGGACACCACACTAAGTTGTACAAAAATGTTCATTCATGAAATTCACATGCTCTTCGGCCTGCAAGCCACCCTGTAGACAGACACAATTGCTATTACAAAGCCTTAATTCAACTCTACTTTGGTATGTTTCCCAAAGGAGACAAAAATCAAGGACTCAATTTATCAAAGACACAATAATTCTACTTTGTGGGTGGTATTTGCCTTCACTTAGTCAAAGTGATCAGCATTGTTGAGTAGTAGCAAACAAAAACGCAAGTAAATCCAAGATTTTCATTGTCACTGGAAATTTCTTTCCACTTACTTAGTGCTTGCTCTCTGTTGCCATTCACAAATGATATTTCAATTCAATAATTGTCCTCTATGCATCATTGTGTGAATGATACTTTTCTTGTTTGTAACTGTTCATTATATAAATTCAAGAGTCTCTGGCTAATCAATTTGAATTCAAATCTTTGGGTGCCCCAAAGCTTTTCTTTACAGATCAATGTACCCATACTCTCTAGAAGGGCAATAATAGACAACCTATTACACTAGCCACATGATGTGAAGACACGAAGAAATAAACCCCCTTCCTTTTTGGCACATGGAGCCTTTAATTACAAGCAAGTTAAAACTATTGACACAAACAAGCAAGGGAATCCGATCCGGTACCATGCCCACTTCAAAAATTGCCTCGAGCGGATGATGGTATGGGCAGGCACATGTTGTGCTGGTAAGGTACATTTTAATTGGATATGATATATAATTAATTTGAAGTGATTGGGGAGCATACGAGAATTGCTCCATGCATACTAGACACGAGGGGCGTTGGAGGGGCCGGTTGTTAGTGCTTCAATGAGTTGTTTCCCAACTGGAAGTTTGCTTATCCCCTTGAGAAATTTTATTTCAATGTTTAGTACTTGAGAAACATGGATTTGATTGCTGGTTGTTGCTTTCTTTACCCACTCGACCCACTTCCAATTCATGATAATGAAAATTATTTTCATTGTTGTGGATTCAGAAAAAGTTTCATCAAAGTTTTGTGAATAGAATGGAGTTTGCAGGCTTTTGGAGGCCGTGAAGGCATGAATCCTACATTTTAGTGCCCCACGTTCTAAAAAAATCTTTATGGCATCCGAGTTTTGATCTTTGCATCTCTCTCCATTCAGTTCAAAGTGCTTAGCTCGGCTGTGCTCTTCACAGTGCAATGTTTTTAATATCTTTCAAGAAAATGCATGCCAAGTTGATGAACCAAAATGAATCACTCTTAAGCATCCGTAAGCTGTAATCTGCTTTCTGTTTGTTCTTTTAAAGTGACTTCTGAAAGAGTTTGGCTAAAGTGCTTTTTCCGCAATTATATAATATCTCACAAAATTATAAAGGTATATTTTACCTTACCTTTCAAGGATGTGTCCGTAAAAGTGAAAACCTTCCAGTTTTATTAAAAAAACAGCACGTGCAACGACACCAAATCTCTTAAGAGCTGTCTCCTTGATAGTGAGTGGGAGGCCTTGATCCAGCCGGTGGCAAAGAGAACGATAGCTAGATTCCATGAGACAATGAAGCAAGAATCAACGGTGTCCAATTCAAAAACTGAAAAAAGTAACATGTGTAAAAAAAATCACTTTAGCCACCACGAAAAATATATACACAATTACACATACAGCTCAGATGACCCATAAAATTTTCTTTTATTTTGTTTCTCTTAAAAGCATCATTGTCTCTTGTTGCTACAGAAGTGATCACTTAGTACCATCATTGGATTGGACCCAATAACAGTAACATGCCATGCATAAAAGCCTTTTAGCATCTGCTTATTACGTATGAAAAAAAAAATTAATAGATTACACCATCCCATGTAACTTGGAATTGATGATGCTCTCCAGTCTTGGCCTCCATTTGAACAAACAAAAGTTGCACTGATCAATATACATACCCAGAAAAAAGAAAATTAATATTTAAAACTCTGTTGATAACTTGATATAAATATATATATATAAAAGAGTCCACTACGTTACGTTAAACGTAATGTATATTCACACACAGCAACAATACTCGTTAGTGAAACCCACTACTATTACTGTGTGTGATGTACGTTACGTTTAATGTAACGTAGTGCTTGCCATAAAAAAAATGAATATTCCGCTCTGATTCCACTTTTAGAAAGGTCATTTACAACAAAAGCTAAGTCATCAAAAAAGGGGCATTTAGGGAGGCAGATCTCCGATCATATATAGCTGATTCCCTATTAGCAGCTACCAATACATTATTGGATCCACTTTGGATAATTTTCAAAACCAATATTCATGCTGATCGAATAGTGTCTTGAAGCAACACTAATTTTTATGTATATATACCATCAAGACAAAGACTCATAAGACTCCTCAATTATTGTCTACGTACGCATCACTTCATTATCTTGGCGCGCAAAAACATCAATCCTTTAATTCGAATTTTTGGTGCAAAGACTAGTTAATCATGCTAAATTTTGCCACTTAATTAAAGATAATATTGTCATTGTGTAAAACTGTAACGTATGTAGCACGAGTGCCGCAAGCTACGCAGAGGCCATGATTAAAAAAAGTTTTAAGATCTAAGATAAATTATAATTCATTTGGTGTGCCTTTGGTAACTTGTATTATAGTGTATTATGTTGCATTAAAGTATTATTCTTATGCTAACTCATATTTGGTTGCGTAATCCTATTTGCGTTGTACTGCATTAAAAAGTGAGTAGTATGATGAAAGGAGCACAAAATAATTTCATGAGAAGATAAGGTTTAGGTTGTATCGCATTAAAATACTATACATATTTTAAATTTTAATAATTTTATTTTAAATATGTGAAAGGAATCTAATTATTTAATAATTTATTATTTACTAAAATACTAAATCTAAAAATAAATTTAAATTAAACAATCATATTAGACATTAATAAATAAAAATTAATTCATAGTTAAATTTAAAATTATATTATATTATCATTTATATTATAATAAATAAGATATAAAAATAATTATTTAATAACTAAATTTAAAAATTCATAGTATAATATTAAAAAGTTTAAATGTTATATTAATTTAAGTTTAATATTAATATAAATAATACTACAAAATAATATTATATATAATACATTCATACTATACCAAATATAGTATTGTATTATAAATTAATGGAATACACCACAATGAAATGCACCATAACATAATATAACTAATCAATATAATATAATGCAGTGTGCCAAATACACCCTTGATGCATTGCTTCTTTTTTTTTTAATTTTGAGAAATTATCAGCCATATACCCTTAAATGACACCCGTATCAAACGTGTGTGATAATTTTTCAAGTGTATCACTCATATACCCTAAGTTGACAAAATACTTCTGCCGTCCACCAATCCGTTAACTTCCGTTTACAAGCGCTGACATCATAAGAGTAATCTAGTCTTTTAAGATAAACGAAACTTTGATTAAAAAATGACATGTCATCCCATTTACCTAGTAAAAAATAACATATTATATGATATATGTTGATAAAAATGACATATCATCCCATTTATTGGATAATTGTTAATAATTACTAAAAAAAAATACTTTACAACCGAATCTACTCCTCCAAAATTTAACCTAAATTTTTTAAGATCTACTCCTCCAAGCTTCAACTAGAATTTTTTATGGTATAATATGTATAATTGTAAATAATATGTTGTTAATAATTTTTTATGGTATAATATGGATATTTTTATGGATAATTGTCAATAATATGTACCATTAATAATTCATTCTTTTAATAAAAAAATGTATTGTTAATAACAAAATAAAAAAATTGTGTGTCAAAAAATTACATTAATTTTTGGGTTAAATTTACCTTTTTACTTCATTTTGAGTTTCAAGGGCGAAATAGTCAATTTGCCACAATTCTGTTAACTTTCTAACGGAAGTTAACGGATTGGTAGATGATAGAAGTATTTTGTTAACTTAGAGTATACGAGTGATACACTTGAAAAATATTCACACACGTTTGATATGGGTGTCATTTAAGGGTATATGACTAATAATTTCCCTTTAATTTTTAATTGGAAACCTTTGATTTTTGTAATTGCTCTTATTTTTTTCTAATCGGAAATTAACATCTGATTTTTGTTAAACCTACGTTTGCTTTGTTGGTCTACCAAATTTTATAGTATGGTATAAAACTATAAAATACACCGTAAATTGAATGATAAGAATAAAAATTTCGAGAGCCACAAAAACTTGAGATTAGAACAAAAATATGAAATGGCCAAATGGCAAAATTGGCCAATATAAAGTGGCCAAATTGAATGATAAGACGGAGGCTTAGTCTAAAAATTGAGAAATTATATAATATCTCTTATGTATTACAACTAATTGATGCATGTATAATATGTGTAGTTAAATTTAATATAACCACCAATTGCATGATAATTTTTTAAAATAAATGTACAAATATCATAACATCTGATGATTTTTTAAAATAAATACACACATAATATAATATTATTTAATCAATATAGGACTGATAAGGTGCCACTAATATATTATAAAATTTCTCCTAAAAATTAATCAATATGAATGTGATTAGAAATTAGTCAATATGAAATGGCCAAATGGCAGAAAAAAAATGAGTCTAATCCTATTGTTAAGGCGTCCCCCACTCCCTTAAGACATGACCACGTGTGGATATCCTCCCCGCCATCACTTTCAGAGAAGCCCCGCGATTCACAAGCTAAATTAATTCACTTTTAAACGGTTTACTTGTGGTTCATGCTGATTTACATTTACAATAACTTTCAGTGCAGCTAAATTACAAGTTCACTCCACCATAGATCCTACTATATTACTTATATTCACACTAATATGATTGGTTGTAAGTTACTATAACGGGAACTAAGCAAAAACTTATACTCATTATTTTTCTTATAAGTTATGAATGAATTTCCAATCAGACATTCTTAACTATATTAATGTCGGGGTAAAAAATAAAAAAATATAAATTTAACTATACTACAGGATAAAATACATTGCGTCTATGATAAGAAAAATATATATTATAATATGTTACAGAACAAAATATGTTGTATTAAAGTATGTTTTTTTCTTTATCATTCAATTTATTTTTTATTTTAAAAATTTAAAATTTTTTTTATTAGATAATGATTATATATATATATACAAATATTCTGTTCAAAAAACTATCAGCACAAGTTGTCTTAAAATTGAATGAAGATAAAACTATCTCATAGAAGAATATATAACGGGAATGATTTTGGAACTTTACATATATATATATATATAAAAGTGAGATTTTTTACGTTGGTAGTCTGGCACTCAGAACTAAGTAACAGGTTTGCCTTTTAAAGAGATGCGATTATACATATTGCCAAAAGAAACGACTTGTGATTGGGACTATCTTAAGAGTTAAGCTCTTGTTTGTAGTGGGGCCTTGTGAAAGAGGGAATTAACACAACTTAATACCGACACATGGCTTTGGGATAAGGGGGATGGTTTCGGTCTCACAAAGAGTTGACACCATTATTTTTAGGGTTTAGTGACTTTGATTTGATTTCTCC
This sequence comes from Atalantia buxifolia, assembly GCA_030444775.1. Taxonomy (NCBI): domain Eukaryota; kingdom Viridiplantae; phylum Streptophyta; class Magnoliopsida; order Sapindales; family Rutaceae; genus Atalantia; species Atalantia buxifolia. Next base: position 47,764,790 of record CM059835.1, on the reverse strand, counting down.
TCGCCCATTTCTTGATATTTAATGTATTATGTGAATGATTTGATTTTGATATTCATTTCGCAGTTCTCTGTTGTACTGTTAAGCCATGTCATCGGACACAAACTTTGCTTTTAGATTCCATTTAAAGCTCAATGTGTGTCTCCTTGTCAAAAACCATATTCAATGAACACAAAGTATCTCACCCATTCATCATGTTCATGTTAAACCCTTGGTTCTTTCCTTATCTTGTAGCTTGTTAGCACAGTATTCAATTAATTTGGTCGACAACTGATAACAACTAGAGTTTGATTGACGTTACGTTCAGTAACCCAACATGGAAGCCTTAATCTTCTGAAGACGTTGAAATGGTTCATAATTCAAATCAAGACTTCTCAATGAGAAAAATATGTAACAGCAAGGTCCCCACCGAACTCATTAATTTCTTTGGCGTCACTTTTAATTTATTCGTAGATCCACACCTTACTGAAATGGTAAATGTAGGGACTAACTAGTGATACATGTGGGGTTCAATCCTTGTGATGATTGATAACCATTATACTATTATCAACCACACACAGAAAGTCATTGCAATAGTTATTTCAACCATTAATTATTGCTCGAACTATGACTTGTGGCTTAACTTGGAATATACAAAAGAAAAGTTTGAAGTTAAATGTAACATCCATCAATACAAGTATTGCACCCGCTAAATTTGAGTGTTGTTTTGGGTTGCTGAGTGTAATATTTTTGTGTGTGATGTATAATGCAACATAGCCCCGACCACCAGACATGGGTGAATCAGATCGTTTGATGAGCCTGCGAGTCAGGCCCGTGCCCGGCTCAGCATCGTCGGCATAGATACAGTCCAGTACTGACAACAGAGGCAGATACACTTTTAACCTGCGTAGACAAAGAGAAATTCCACCTAGCCCGACGCTCTGTTCTTATTTTAACAACAGTATATGTTAGTTTACTGGAGTTAATAAATAAAAATATAATATACGTAAACCCTAATTACCCGTCACTTGCGGTATAAATCATCTGCTAGGCCAAGGCAAAGCGCTGAAATGAAGTAAGAAAATGGAAGAAAATGCCTCGAGAGAAGAAAAGAAATAAAATAAAAGAAAAAGTTGGGGGGGGGGGGAAATAAATGTGGAAGCGTGGGGAGTGGAAGAGCGAGCCACATGTGCGTAATTATTCTTCTTGTTCCTGTTCGTAGTGGACGCGTGTCAGAGTTTTGGCTTAACCTCCCCGCTCCGTCGTCCGGCTCGGTCTACACCCACCGTTTAATCATACGATCACTTTTATCTATTTCATTAATTATTTTTCATTTCATTTTTTAATGTGTGGGTGTCTGTGTAAATATATTATGTTTCTTTCAGTTAAATAGCAGTGCATTACTGCTGTTCTTTCACTCTTTCTTCTGTTGCATCACTTTCACGTATTTAATGTGTTGTGCTATTCTTGAATTCAGAATCTTTTTTTTTTTTTAAATACAGGGTGAGGGTGGATTTGTTTAGCTCGTCCTTTGAAAACAACAACACTTTTGCTTAGGGAATTTATCATCTATTAGTGCACAGAAAGAGAAGAAAAAACAAAGGGAATTTATTGGATGGTGCAATCCCTATTTCCCCCCTAATAATTTAGTTGTAGACCGATGATGTTACATGTAAAACACAACTTGATTTACCTCATCTGATTAATTAATTAATACAACTACATTTCACCTCACGCACCTGCTAAGGTTCATTATATATAATTTTTATTTAATCCAAAAGTATATTTTTCTTTTTAAATTTCTTTAGATTTTTGACAAGAAACAATTGAGTTACATGAAAGAAATTGATATTAATTAAGTTGATTTAGGTTACAAGGTATGTAATTTAACAACATCCTTCATCTCATATTTAGGAGAATTGAAAGGTGTTGTTTATTTTTATGTCTGAAAATTGAATAATGGGTTCCACACCCAAAACTTTGTACAAATTTTATTTGGAACCTTGCAATCTTTTTAAAATATGAAGAAGAAATATATACATAACTTAAAATGATATTTATATCAAAATTTTAGTTTTTAGTTTTTTCTATTTAGACGTTAAGAAAAAAAAAATAAACAAGTCATTTAAGTATTTGCGTCCAAAACATTTAAACTTCAACTAAATTCAGACTTATTCAAATTAATTTTAGATTAAAAAAATAAATACAACTTTCTGAAACCTTATGCGTTGAAATAAAAAAATTATTTTTTGTGAATCAAAGCATAGACATTTTTAATTTTTATGTCTAATCTATGATATATACTACTATGTGCACTACTATAAAATTTAGTATATCAAAATTTAAGACTATAACGAGGAGTTGAATTAATTTAATTCAAGATTGGAGGTGTTGTATTAACATAATAGCACGACATCAGTTTCATAAAGTATGTATATTTATTTTAATTATAACCTAATAACAACTCAGTTCCTTCTGAACCCTAGACTTCTAATTTTTGTCAAAACATTTTACGAACATGTTCCGACATTGATGTTTGTAGACAATATTAAAGCATTTACAACTTCCCGTTTAGCTCAATATCGATGAATTTATTGCAGTCATTGATTTGTCACTTTCATTACATAGCTTTTGGATTTTCTTTTTGAAATTTGTTTTACTTTTGATCCCGCAAAATATAGTAGGTCATAAGATCAAATTCTGTTTCTTCCAAATTATGGACCATTTTGGAGTGATTTGTTGGAAAGTCAAAATACAGAGAAAATAATGTTGTAGAAAAAATACTCTTAAAATATTATTCTTTATTCATTCACTACTTAAAACATGTATATTTATATAATTAGTTGAAGCGTGACAATAAACAGAAGGAATATATTTTTTTTCAATAGACTTGAAACCCAACTTAAATTGACTTATACGGCAATAAGTAGTTAAAAATAATAATAATAATAATAAATGAATAAATTTGGCAATTCCTTTTGACCCCGCAAAATTTGTGACCACTCCTTGTTTAGAGGTCCCCGCCTTTCTTCCCATTTTTGCTTCGCTTGTGTTAGGAGTTTGTATAAACAGCTTGTATTCTTACTATTATTCTGACGTATATGTATAGAAATAATGTTATTAGAATGGTATCAAGTGATATCTCTGTGATCGTATACTAATTTATTGATTTCAGAAGAGAATCTGAAAACATAATGCAAAATTTGTATATCGTCTATTCGGAACTTTATGAGGCTAACATGACTTTCGGTACTTAATGGATAGTATGAGTTATTTGTTGGAATTATTACTGTTGCATAAGAATATTCTACCAACAAAAATGTCAAACAAATAATAGATTGAAAATATAGATTGAAAAAAATAGAGATATGTGAACCCATCAAAATATTTTCTAATTGATTTGTTATGTAAACCTGCCTCTCAAATTTAAAAATTAAAAATTTACTATATATATCCAATCAAATACTAAATCTGCCATCTAATAACTAAATTTTTACATTTTCACATTCTTTTTTACTAAACAAAATATATTAAAACGATTTATCTGTCATTGATATCAAGCAACCAAATATTTGTTGAAATAAAATCGACAGTAGAAATTAGTCAAACCCATTTTAATACTATTTCTTAATATTTTAGGTGTGCAACTTTGTAATCATCATGACTTATAATGTTCTTTATTTCTCAAGTTTTCTTTCTTTGCAAGTGATTTCAAAATCCAAGCTGAATAAACATATAAAGATAATTAGCAATTAATATACTTCTAGCTTCTGATTGTAATCATCAAGAGCATGACTTGATCCTAAGGCAAGACATCTTTTTATTTGGTTTACTCCACCGTCGGTCTTCCGTTGATCTGGAATTGATACGCCATTTCTATAATTTTGGTGGAGTTGGAATAGCTAGATGAATATGAATATGAATATTTAAACTCGTTGGTAATTTAGAGTTTATGAAAAATGAGTGTTCATTGCGAATAATATCAAAGATGGCCGGTCCGATATTAGTTTAGAATGTAATTTTTTTTCTTTGAGCATCTCTCTCGATTTTTTTTTAATTCTTTTTGCAAATAAGCATGAAAAAACACCTCCCAAGACAATTCTATTACATTATTAAATGAGTTCGAAAAAAGATTAGAAAAACATATTAGCATATTTCCTGCCAAAAAAATATATTGATTTTGAAATATTTAGAAAAGATCAAGGTATTTGGAATGGGAGAACATTCCATAGTTTAATGCGATACAGCTTTTTTTTTTAAGGAGCGATACCTTCAATTTGTGAAAGTGACGCAATTCCTTATGAAACAAAATAATTATTTTTGCCAGACAAATCTATTTTAATATTTTCCTTTAAAAAAAAATCATCTATAGTAATATTTCTATTTCAATTAACAAAAAATAAGATGACTTAAAAATTATTTGCAACAATATCAATAGTAATTGGAAGTGATATTTTTCACTCTAAAAAATTTGGAAAAAGTTCATAGACCGATTAACATAATACAAATTTACATGATAAAAGCTGTTGTCCAATTGACCTTCGTCAGTCAGGTCGTTAATGGATCAACATATTAAAACCCATTTCTTAAGGAATCGAATCCACCTATAAGATCAAAACATTTCACTTTACCCATTAACATTTAACATTAATAATTCAATAAAATTTTATAACTTAAATTATAACTTTTAAAGAAAAATAAAAATTTTAAATTCCCTGCTTATGTAAAGTTAGGGTCAATGCTCGTTTTATCCTTATATTTTAAGTTAAATGACTGTTTAATTCTTATATTTAAAAACTATTTCAAAACACTTTACTGTTCAATGTGTTATACTCCTACCCTTACTTTTTTTTTACTTTTACAACAATATTCTTGTAAGAATAATTTTTCGAATCAGCTTTAAAAGTAAAATAAAAATTATTGAGGATTAATTTTGTTAATTAATTTGTTTATAAATAATTAATTAGTAAGATTGTTGTAAGGGTATTAAATATTGCTTAAACTTGAATGGTATTATTATTTATAAATAATAATTAGTTATTTGTTACAAGATGGAAAAAAGACTAATTCTTTTATATTGATATTTATGTTAATTTACTAATAAATAATTATGGGTTAATTTACTAATTAGATTTTTCAATAGATAAAATTAATTAATGTCAAGAATACCGTAACAAAAATATTATTATTAAAGTAAAGAAAACGTAAGGGTAATAATGTAACATATTTAAGGGTAGGGATGTCTTTCAAAATGTAGGGGCTAAACAAATAATTAAATCAAAATATAAGAACTAAATGACTATATATTATAAGTGTGGGGTTATTTGAACCCATTAAATTCCTCACTACATCCTTTTTTGAATTAGAATTTTTATTCTTAAAACATAATTTGGTCAATTATGTATTTGACCTATTCTCTCTCCCTTTTATCTCCTTTCCTAATCAAAATTCACCATGATTTATGAAGTAAATATTGTATTTAACAATTGAAATTGTTCAAAAATTAATAAATTTAACCATGTTGTAATATGAACAAAATGAAAAGATCAATTCCCATCATGTCAAAGTCAAAAATAAAAGTTTCTATACCACTTTTAATCAATTAGATTTTTTTTTGATAAATAATAATAAGTAAAAAATGATAATGTTATTGTGAAAACTACGGAAATGTTTGTTTTTCTTAGTGACTTATTTGATATAATTTCAATCAGTTAAGTAATTAAAGTCCTGTTTATGATTCAGATGCTGTAAGTTTAAGGTATAATTGTTGTAAAAAAAAACTATAACTATTAAACAATAGTTAATAGTATGAAGTAAATAGAATTTTTAAATAATAACTTTGACAAAATTATTTGAGATATAATAGATATTTCATTATATAAGTTAAAAATCATTCATTATAGATTTCAATCTACAGTAGCCAGTGTTTACCAAACACTTTAGTGTTGTAGCTGTCCAATCTCAATCTCAACTAAGGCTTAAATTTGTTAATTTTTTCAAATCAATGAAAATTTTTAGTTATTAAGTTGTTAAGGCAATTTTTATAAAAAAAATTTTATGTAATGTAAAAGGTCTAAATGACATCATTGCAACATATTTTATAAAATACCTTATTCAAATTAATTTATTTTCTTCTTTATCTAAATTAAACTTACTAATTAGCATTATTTTTCAATTTTATAACTTTGATAATATAGTTGGAGATTATTTTTATTTTTTTTGAAATTAGTATTATATATCTTTACAATTTTTTTATGAATATTTTTCATATAAAACATCATAAACTACAATAAAAGTGATCAATACATTCTAGTTTAGAGTATTAAAGGGTTGTATTCATTTGAACATAATGAATGTTAAAATAAAATACTATATTATTTATGTTTTTTGAGATATTTATTATTTGTTTAACATTAAAATTACGTAAGGGCACAAATGTAAAATAACTTGATTTCAAATTTTTTAAGTTGAAAAAATACTATATTTCAAATGTAAAATAACCTATTTTTATAGATCCAGACAAAAAAAAAACACAATATCATATTGAATATTCAAGTGTATTTGAAATTCAAATTAATTCAAATGTATTTAGAATTCAGATTAAAATAATATTTTTTAAAAGAAGACAAATTGATTTAGTAAGAAAAAATAAAAAAGAAAAATTGAAAGAGAGAGAAATTTGTTTGGATTTTTATCATTATTACAATCGAGAGAGAGTGATTAGGTTAATAAAGATAATTTTGTAATTTTTGAGAATTAGTGAATTAAAATATTAGGTTATAGTTTTATAATTATTTTAATTAAAAGAAAAAGAGTATTGAGAGGATATTAATAAGTTTAAATAATCCGCCCAAATTATAACCGGTAGTGATTCTAAAAACTCGATCCGACATTTCACCGTAATAATTTGTAATTTTAACAATTTGACCATCAAGTTGTTGACTGTACCACATTTGGTGAATAAAGTATTAAAAAAATCAACGCCCACAATATAAATAAGAAAATTTGAAATAATAATTATTAAGAGAAGGAGATGTGCATGATCAAGGAGTGGTTGGGAAAAGATCATTCGTCTATTTAGGTTAAAAAGGCTTCCAACTTTAACCAACCGGAACTCAGTCAATGGGGAGGCACCAAAGGTTCAGTAACGTATGCTCGTTTGCACTGCTTCCCATAAAGCCAAAGGCTTACTTCCCCACAACGCCATCTTTGCGTTTCCTTCGCTCTCAATTTCATCGAACTACAGAATTATTCAAATTATTATTTTAAAAAAATTTTATTTTAGCCTCTGCGAAAAGTTAATAATTTATATTTATTTTACTAGAGCAAAATTTAAATATTTTAAATACAGCAAAAAAAAAAGATAAGAAAAGACTGAAAAAGTTAATGATTACGCAGTAAATGCCATTAAGGAAACGCCTCAGTTACTAGTCGTCAACTGCCAGCCACACAGTCTTCTGTCTTTGTTCAAACTTGTCACAAAATTAAGACGATATTTTACCGATAAATTACAAAATATCGTTCTGTTTTCTCTCCTTATCCGTGTCCCTTACTTAAAGAGTATGAGAGAGAGGAAGAAAAATGAAGGAACGAACAAGTCGTTCTCAAACCTTTTTTTTTTTTTTTTTTGCCCTTTCTTAACTCAGTGTGAACACACAGTTAATTACCATTCTGCCACTCTCTTAATTACCGCCTGCACTCACCTCCAATGCCGCCTATAATATATATAATCACGCACTAGAACATCAACAACAACCTAAAAAGAAATATCAAAATATTTTTATTTAACAGGAATAATAATAATAATTTTATTATTGCTTTGCCATCAATTCAAGCTAAAACTCAACTCTCTTTATTTCAGTAATCGCTCCCTCCCTCCTTTCTCTTCATTCGCTGAATCTCTTAGCCGCAGAGCTTGGTTTGTTCGTTAAGTTGTATTTGCTTGGATGGAAAAGTGAGAGAGTTGTGTGAGTGAATTAAACTTTGTGTGATTGAGATCCTGAAAATGCGGGTGAAAGAGATGCATCCGTTATGCTGTATATCACTGGAAAGTCCGGAGATAGGTGACCAGTCACCAGAAATGTCGCTGACGAGGGCGAGGAGTTTGCCGGCGGGGGCGGTGACAGGCTTTTGCGGATCTGAGGGGAATGCGAAAGGATCGGAGGCCCCCGTGGCGGGGGTTTTGTACAAGTGGACAAATTACGGTAAAGGATGGAGATCCAGGTGGTTTTTGTTGAAAAACGGAGTGCTTTCTTACTCTAAGATTCGGAGAACGGAGTATTTGAATTTACCGCCGTCCAGGGATGACTTCAGATTGATCGGTGAAATTTCCGCCAATCGGCTTTCGAGAATGGACAGTGGCGGCTTTAGACGGAAGCAACAGAAGGACGTTGGCATTGTTCATTTGAAGGTAGCATGTAGTAATAAACATACACACAAAATATAAAAAATGCTAATAATAAATAAAAGTGAATTATTAGAACAAGGGAGAATATAAAAGCCTTTTTGGCGGTACAGTACATAAAGAGAGGTTGCTAAAATTGGTTAAAAGAAATTGATTCAAAAATCACCAATTCTATCATTTTTTTTCTATTTTAAATCTTTAAATTGTAAGTTTATATTTGGTAATGCCTATAAAAAAAAATTATATATATATATATATATTTGGTAATGAAAAGAAAGCTTTGATGTCTAAGCAAAAGCAAAGCAACAGCGGAGAGCTGAAGGTGCAGACTGTACAGAGCTACTCTTCTTTGTCATGTAATTTACTATGATGTGATCTATGAATGGCGTTCCTCTCTCTCTCTCTCACTCTGTCTTTCATCATTTTTGCGATTTGCGATTTCGAATTTCAAGTTCATCTTTCACCTTTAAAAGCCTGGTGTTTTTCTTTTTTCCTTTTTTTTTTTAACAGTTTTAACTGGTTGTTAATTCGAGTGGGTCACATCAGCAGGTGGCCTCGACGGATTTTGATAGGCTACAGTGTAGGTCTAGGTAATCCGCTGTCGTGTCACATCATCTCTTCTTTGATCGGTTTTGGTTGCTTTAATAATCGGGGGATTTCATTCATCTTCATCATCCATTTCTTTTCTTTTTCAATCTTTTGATTTAGTTAACTCCATACAAACAATAATCTCTTATTACAGATTCTCACGTCCCAACCCTCCTTGATTGGTCAACTTACCTTGTTTTGTTTACCGACTTCCATCTTCTACTGAACACTTTTTTTTTTCAAACGTACTGATGGAACAGTGCTCAGAATTTTTTTTTTTTGGTTTCCTGTGAAAGATAGCGGTGGGATTGTGGGAATTTGTTTGTGGCCGTCACTTTGGGCGTTTGTGTTCTTTGACGCGTTATACTGGTTTCCTTTATTTTAAGCTATCTGGTCTACGAGCGATAGGTTTCGCTTTTCTAGTGAAATAAAGTATCGAAGAAAACAGTCGCGGGGACTTTTAGTGAACAGTAAGTGGGACTTTTTTAACTTTAAGCTATATGGAGAGCGAAGATGAGAAACTAAGAATATTCTTTGAGCTTCTTACACGTATGCTCCGTTCACCAGATCTGAGTACTGAATAGGTTCCTATTTTGTTTTGACCCAGTGGTAAAATAATCTTCAGTTCACTGAGTTTTAGTGGGTCTCCCTGTTAGTTAGTACCTGGTAGCCATTTCCTCAGTTCAGTTGGGTCATTGGCTTTTGGTGACCTGGAGGGGATTGTCTGATTTCTGAGTTTACGATTGGTTTCGCATCTGGGTACGAGTACTAGTTTGACTCGTGCATTTATTCTCGTGTTTTATGTTACTGTGATGAGCTTGTATTTCTCTAATGGATTTTTTATTAGACAATGTGATGTTGCCAGCGTTCGAAAATTATCACATTATCTTACATAGATTTTATTGGAATTTTTTTCTCAGATCTCGTCATTTCGAGAGAGCAAGTCTGATGATCGGCGGTTTTACATATTTACTGCTACGAAGACCCTACATTTGAGGACTAATTCGAGGAGAGATCGGGTTGCTTGGATACAAGCTTTGGTCTCGACTAGGAGCCTATACCCACTGAGAACACTGAATGATGGTCTCTCCATTGTACCAAAAGATTTATCTATTTCAACTGAGAGACTTAAAAAGCGCTTAGTTGACGAGGGAGTTACTGAGAACCTTGTCAAGGACTGCGAGCAGATCATGCTTTCAGAGTTCAATGAAATTCAAGGACAATTCAAAGTTCTTTGTGAGGAACGATCCAATTTACTTGACACCATAAGGCAGCTGGAGGTAATTAACTAAATTATGAGTTTGCTTTGTTAATGAAATGCTTGTAACAGTCTTGAGGACTTGTTTTTCTCTATAGCCACAATTTTAATTCGATGTAAGCTAAATTTAGTATTTGCTGAATTTTTATGTTTGCTTGGATGGTGCATTTAATTCAGTTTTTTTTTTCCCTTCTAGATTATAGTTTAATATATCCGGGGAGGATGTGATAATTTAAGAAATATATTCTGTTTTGTTGTGCTTCAGTGGATTGTAGTCATGATTACTTGAAAATTTTCAACTTTTTGATATTTTAATTAAGGTTTCTTGGGAAGTTAATTAACCTCTCAGCGTCGAATTGCCTTTTTTCTTCCCTCCCCATCATCATCTCCGATTTTTCATCTAAAATCAAGTTGTTTAAAGTTTTCCACTTCATTAGCACTGCTTTTGATCTTTGTTTCTTCTGACCAATCCTCTTGAACAATTATTTAATGTTGTCTTCAATTGGTTTTTTCTGAACTTCATGGAACTTCCACTCCTTCCTCCATGCCCATCCGCCCCCAACAACTATTTTGGGCTTTGATTTTCTGTCCAATTGCCTTAACCTCTTGACTTTTAAGCCACCATTTCTTAGAGGCAGACTTCAAATTGTTTTTCACGATAATAAACTTCATTGATGAAACCATGCATTTCAGATGCTGATGTTTGTTTGATGGGAATATAGTATGCGTAGCTACCATTTATAACTACTCGGTTCAACAAAAAGAACTTCGAGCATGTTTGACAATGGTAAGATAAACACTTTCTTTAGTTATTTTGATGCATCAAATGCATAGAACATTCAGTGTCATGTCGATAACTACTGGTATTTACTTATATCAAGAAACTAATTGATTGAGCTATTTTGAGACAGGTCTGCTTTTAAGATTGCTTTTTGTTACATATTTTGTTAAAATCCTAATTTAATACTCCTAGGTTCCAGGTGTTTTAGTATCTACATTTTTCAAGTAAGATAAGAATTTTGTCTGGATTTGTGAACCCTTCAGCCTTAAGTTGAGGGATTGAAAATTGAAACATTTTACTTTCTCAAATAATTAATATGACTTCTGGATTTTCTATTTCATGATTCTGATATGAGCAATGACCAGCTCTAGTCAAGCAACCTTCCCATGCAAAATATCTTTTCTTTGCCGGTGGGCTATTTTATTTCTTCGTAGATGCTTGCTGTAGATGTTCTTTCTTGGTCCACTGGTCGCTAGAGGTTAGATGGAGTTGCATAAAACTTGCGTGTCAAATAAATGGGGCAAACCAGTTCCATTATGGAGGTTAACCAGCTATAAAGTTTAGCCATGTGCGCGAAGTGCACATCCAACCATTTCCAACACTTAACGTGTCCTTAATTTACAAATGCAAACACGATCCCTGCTTCAGTAGATAATGTCTATAAAAGACTGGTTGTGCTTATGGACAAAATCCCTTTAGGTTTTATTGATCTCTACTCTGCCAAGCTATTACAGCTTCTATAGGTTTGATTGCAATATTCCCACCTGACCTTGCTATTTAGGAGTTCCAAAGTACTCTTCCAGGGAGGTATTACAAGGAGTTCCAACTAGTAATTTTGCACCAACATGTTGGTTTTTTGTTTATTTAGTGTAATATAGGCTCTTTTTCTTTGCTTTTGCTAAGGACCTAAAAAGTCGGTGCAACCTCTGGTAACCTAGTTATGGATCGACAGAGAATTCATGTCATGTCTTAGTGCAAAATGTTTTCATTCATTTTTTTAATCTTCAGATTGGGGTATCCGATTTGTAATGCATGGGGTTAGTTGTCATGAATTTGTCACCCTGATGATATAATTGAATGGAACCAAAAACTTTTTCTTTTCTTATGCAGGCTGCTAATATTGAAGCTGATGCTTCTGGAACCCCTGATGGTGAATACCAATTGTCCAAGCATGAATTTTCTAATCTAGGCCGTGGAAAATATAGTGGTAGTAGTAATATCCATTGTTTAAGCATCTCTTTCTTTGTAGAAAAGTTTAATATTTTTTTATATTTAATTATGTTCCTCACATCTCTTTCGGTTTTCAGAATGTAGCACAACTGAGTCATCTGATGATATTGAGAAACAAGAGCTTGAGGAGGTATCAGATGACGATGAAATTTCCTTCTATGATACAAGGGAGTTCTTTACCGAACCCTCTGTTAGTTGTGGGCCTGTAAAAGAAGTTACAAATCACGCCAGGGAGGAAGAACAACCAGGAAACACATTTGATACTTCAGAGAAGATGTATGACGAGAAGGAAAAATGTGATTCTAGATATCCAAACATTGAAAGGCGAAAGAAGCTGCCTGATCCAGTGGAGAAAGAGAGAGGGGTCAGTCTCTGGTCTATGATTAAAGATAATGTGGGAAAGGATCTTACACGGGTTTGTCTGCCTGTTTATTTTAATGAACCAATATCTTCCCTTCAAAAATGCTTTGAGGACTTGGAGTACTCTTACCTTCTGGATCGAGCGTACGAGTACGGAAAAATGGTAAGACTGAAATTTATGAATTCTCAGTGTCTAGTCAGCCATGCTCTAGAATTTATTTATTTACATTGGTGACATGAGTGTGTAAACGAGTCTAGTTCATGTTATTATATACATTCCACAAGAAGGGTAATCATGCTTTTGATGTGAGGATCTACTATTTGTCTTGTAAATTCGGTTGCATCAAGGCTTCGTACTTAAAGCCTACATGCTGAAAAATTCCCTCTTCATATTGTTGTGTAGCCTTAAGTTTTTTCGCCTCTTAATTGTAGTCCTGTATCCATTAAAAAGAGTTACCTGTCACAAATTGGATGATATATCAGCTTTTATACTGAATTGTAACGCACAGGATCGGCCTCATGGATGTTTTGGGGGATGGTTTGGGATTGAGTTATAGAAAGGAGAGGGCCTCTCCCATTGCATTTTAATGTTTAGCAATCTGGATATCTTTTGGACTCTGGCATTTTTAATGCTGTTAAATTTTTTGTAAGCATTAAAAAAGATATACTTTTATTTTTGTTAAATCTTACATATGCTTCCTTTGGCCATGTAATACTATCAGGGAAACAGTCTCCTCAGGATTTTAAATGTTGCTGCTTTTGCTGTCTCTGGTTATGCTTCCTCTGAAGGCCGGCACTGTAAACCCTTCAATCCTTTACTTGGTGAAACTTATGAAGCTGACTATCCTGAGAAAGGAGTTCGGTTTTTCTCTGAAAAGGTCAGTATCTGGAATTTAACAGATTTGCCACCCAACATGGTGAAAGATATATTCAGCAGTTGCAATTTATTTGATAAGAATATATGCAGCAATTGTAGTGAACTATAGCACACTAATTAGCCAATGAATGGGCACTTTTCATTTCCAACTGTAAGCAGAGAATGGCCATATACATTTTTGGCAGAGACTTCAGCTAATGACATTTGAAAAATTTTGAAAAGGATAGGACTTCTGTGGGTGGCCATCTGGATGGTTGAAAGAAGAAGAAAAGAGCAGGAAAAAGGCGGGCCCTCCATTTTACTTCCATTCTCAGGGGAATCAAATTTCCATAATTACAATCCATAAATGTATTTAGATGACTTTTGTCAATGCTTTATGCAATCTTGACAAGTGAAATTTTTTTGAGAAGTCTGTCTAGGAGGATTTTTTCTGAAGTATTCCTTTGCTGTTATTCAGTGTATATAATAGATAAACCATTATTTATAAATATGATAACATTCCCTAAAGACATAGGAAGTGGATGGGTTGGGCCTGGTGTACTTCAAATACAATTTGACCACTTTCTAATATTTAGGCTATTATGATTTGAATACAAATGCATCTGTTATAAAGCATACCCGTAGATTTTACCAAACTAATATTTCAGAATCAAAACAAATTTCAGTAATATTTTGAATTGGAGCAGGTCAGTCACCACCCAACTGTTATTGCCTGCCACTGTGAAGGGAAAGGGTGGAAATTCTGGGGTGACAGCAACCTCCGGACAAAGTTTTGGGGGCGGTCAATTCAGCTCGATCCAGTTGGAGTTCTGACTGTAGAATTTGACGATGGTGAAGTGTTCCAATGGAGCAAGGTGAGAGATGCTGCATGATTGTGTTTAGGCTGCATTTTATAACTCCATCTTTTATGAACTTCTCTTCGGTTTCTTTTTCTATTTTTCATAGAATACTTTCATGCTGTCTTAGGTCACGACGTCCATTTATAATCTTATCCTTGGCAAAATATACTGTGATCACCATGGGACAATGGAAATTCATGGTAATTGCCAATATTCATGCAAACTCAAGTTCAAAGAGCAGTCTATTCTTGACCGAAACCCTCACCAGGTTAGTAATACATTTTTAGCAAATTCTACTTTATTTGTTGTCTTGGAAAGAACCCTTTGATCAAGCTTAGTGCTGTATTGGTTAATTGCTTTACATCTCTGTGGTTCTACAGGCAGCTGCTGAATTGGGATATTATGAAACAATGATGCTAATCTGTCTAATAACAACCAACTTCTATGCAGGTCAATGGGTTTGTTGAAGATGTTTTGGGTAAAAAAGTAGCTACATTATTTGGGAAATGGGATGATAGCATGTATTATATTAGTGGGGATGGGTCTGGCAAGCTGAAGGATGGCAATGTCTCACCTGATGCCTCCTTGCTGTGGAAGAGCAATAAGGCCCCACCAAATCTCACTCGGTACAATTTAACATCGTTTGCAATCACACTAAATGAGCTAACGCCTGGACTGCAGGTAGAGATAGTGTATTAAATCTATCTCACATGCCATTTCTATTTCCCTTGTATGCATATCTAATTGTTTCTTATAGCTGTGTCTGATCCCGGGTATTTGATCACGGATTAAGGAGAAGCTTCCACCTACGGATTCCAGGCTAAGACCAGACCAACGGCATCTGGAGAATGGTGAATATGAGAAGGCAAACGCGGAGAAACAACGATTAGAAAAGAGGCAAAGAATGGTATGATTGGTACCTTCCCTTTCTTCTTCACATTATTTTGTCATTCAGCTTGATAGAGTTTTATATTCGCTTATGATTTTGTATGATGTATCAAAGATGCTCAACTACATGTTTAGATAGTACAGTTGATCCATGGATAGATTTTCTATATTGGATCCTGCAAATTGTTTGATTCCCTCATCATGTTCTTAGCATTTCTTTGATGGATAAGTATGAAAGATTATTAATAGCGTGAACTGTGAAACATTTATATGATGATATTGATGTGTCCTGATAATTTTAATACTTCTCAGTAAGAATCTCCACATTTAGCCGGGAGTGGTTATTTATTAAGCCCCCATTTGTGAAGCATTTATTCTAATTCTTATTTTATATCAAACTTCCTCTTATTTTGCAGTCAAGAAAATTACAAGAAAACGGGTGGAAGCCTAGATGGTTTCGGAGGGAAGGTGAAAATGGATCCTTCCACTATGTAGGTGGGTATTGGGAAGCCCGCAAGCAGCTCAAGTGGGATGAATGTCCAAATATATTTGGAGAATTTTGTGAAGATGTTCATAACTCCGAAGACTCTTGATGTTATGAAGGTTCGTACTTTCTTGCTTGAAATTTACATTTTTGTGTTTAGGTAATAAAGATTCTGTTCCAGCCGCAGTAGCAGCGACAATTCACGTTTTTATGGTCAGAATTGAGCATAGAGTCTGTGTATTTTTATCCAAGTCAAAAACTAGAAATATTTAGAATGTCACATCATTTACATGAACAAATTTGGTAGATTATTTTTTTGGTCATTGATGAAATGCGAGCTGGTATGCCAGCAAAATGAATATAGGTTGTGATTTTGCAGACAAGGGCTTTAGTCTTCTTGTTGCCTGAATTCCACTATCACCTATTTGTGCTCTTAATTTCTGAATGGCTTTATTATAATGGCCATCTTTTTTCTGTAACTTAGAGTTTCAGATGGGTATCAGGGAGTATAAGCCTTGCGGAGTTATTGGACCATTTGATAAATTATTTAGTAGTCCTTTTGTTTCCTTTGTTCCTCAATTCCATCTGAGATCAAAACAACGGGAAACTACCTGCCTGAGGGACAGTGGAAAATAATATGCTTATTCCCATCATAGCTTATATTTACTGTTTGTACAGACCTAATGGCTCTTGACTTTCTGATTATGCAGAATGAGTGAGTTCTCATAACTATTTTGGAGCAGGCTGTAAAAAGCAAGTGGTCCGGTTGCTCATGATTCTTCAGGTTTGCCGAAGTTATAGTCTGGGGTAAACAATGTCATTCCCTGTAACACTGGAATGAAGATACAGATGATCAATAGGTCAGCCTAGTATTTCCTTATTGAATTCAAGTTTCTGTGAGCAAGGGGGTTGGCGCCTTGGCGGGAATCCTACGTGTAATGTAGTCTATGTCTCGCTCCATAGTTCATTCGTAGTAGTTCCTTTAACACTAGTAGCCTCTGGCTGACAATTTCGTTTTGTTATTATTTATATTTTTGTTAGGAATAAATAATAATAATAATAGTAATAATAATAATAATAAATAAAATAAAATAAAAGTATTTTAGCTATCATTCAAAAAATAGAACCAACTATTATTATGTGATTTTTCTACTCTTCCACACACATGCCAATGATGAATAACATTGGGGTTGCCATTTTCTGTGTTGTTTGAAACAAGGACAGTTTTTCTTTCATTTGTACGAAATGGGTCCTGTTCTTTCATTTGTACGAAATAGGTCCCTGTTGAAACGACCAAAGTTGCCTTCATGAATTGAATTGTATGTGACGTAACAATCAACATATTTCAGTTTTTCTAATGTAGGTTAGATAGAATAGGATACAACATGATTACGCAATGTGGATACTACATGATTTTTAAGTTAGGTTATGACATAATTACACAATGTGGAGGCAAGATGATTTTTCAGTATTCGTGTTGATAAATATTGACATAGAAAAAGCTATTTACCCCAACTTTTAATCTCGAATTGTGCCCTGAATATTGTCAAAAACGCTGCGTTTTGCTTTGATTGTTTTCCTTTCAATTGCAGTTTTGCAGCACGTGTATGAGCATTCTCTACTAAACCCGAACAACGTTGCTCTGCTTCAATTCACTGCAGCTGTGCAGCACGTGTGTGAGCATCCCCTTTGTCCTTCTATTTGCTTTCGTTTCAACCACAACACTTTGCTCAGAACTTCTAAACTGCAAATTGCAAATCCCTAAGTACAAAACTTTGAAATTGCAAAACGTCAACTGGTTCGTGAAAGTTGAGTGCTGAACCTCTACATTGCAAAACCCGTAAGCATTTGTTTATATATTATTGTTCTCTACTAATGATTTTACACACCCATCAAATTTTTGCAAATGCTATAAATACTGTCGCTTATACAGCCGCCTATTCCGTCTACCTTGAAGAGCAAGGGAGGAATCAAAATTCTGAACCTCTACATTGCAAAACCCGTAAGCATTTGTTTATATATTATTGTTCTCTACTAATGATTTTACACACCCATCAAATTTTTGCAAATGCTATAAATACTGTCGCTTATACAGCCGCCTATTCCGTCTACCTTGAAGAGCAAGGGAGGAATCAAAATTCCTCTTTCACTGAGTACGCTTTAAGTTCCCAACTCTACGAAAATCAGGATTCCATTTCAGACAATAAATAACTACAATCCAAGCCATATAATCGAACTGATTAATGCAATAAAAAAAAGTGCATGATATAGCTAGCAGTTGGGCATTTCTCAGAAGAACAACATGAAGATCTATTCTTAAAGTAGGGGATATTATAATACCAACAAATACTCACCGATGTGAGAGTAAGAGAGTTGGTTTTCAATTTGGGGTGGTGTGAGAGTAAGAGAGTTCATCGTTTTCAGCTCGTCAAAAGAAAGGAAAGGAAAAGCGTGTTAAACGCACCGTTTTCAGTTTAATCAAAATAGTGCGTTTCAAATTCGGGGCTCGATTCGAGGTTAAAGTCGGGGTAAATAGTAGCGCTGTATTAACACGATTAACAAGTAGATTGATATGACATGACACAATTAATAATTGTTTTAGGCGTTTATAACACGAATATCAAATAATATGTGGTTATGTTATTGAAAAAATTGACTAATATATCTTCTGACATTCAATTAATTATTGGTGTTATATCCTTATTGTGTTATAAACTTATTTATGTTATATTTATGTTATGTTAATTTATTTATGATCTATTTTTAATAATAATATTGACATCTGATATTTCTTAAAATGATTTTTAATTTTTTAATTAAATATGTTAAATTGGTCAACATAAATGACATAATTAATAATGGGTTGTGTTAAAAGATGAAGGAAAATATAAAGTTTAGAACCCAACTTAGAAAACTAGAAATCCCAAATAATTTAACTACTACGTTTATATACTTTAAAAAAGTAAAAAAAATAAAAAAAAAAAATAGAGTCATCATAGAGTGAGGTTAGAATGGGTTTTAGAAAGAAAAACAGTTAAAAGGAAACACGTAAAATAGATTGATTAATTTATAATGTGGAGTTTATCTAGCATCAAGATTCTCTTCTTATTTGTAAAAGGTGATTTGTGGACTTTTAACAGCCATGTTTTTGAAAAGGGGTTTCATAACATAAATTGGGGGGAACAGGGGGCAGGTTCTAAGGCTTGAGCCGTTAAGTGGCTTTGGTGCGACTGTATATGCATCTACTTAATTTTCCGTTCATCTGGGCCACAATTAATTTCCCGCCAGACCACCTTGGATTAAAAACAGTCAGCCCGTGATACATCCACACAAAATCATTGGGATTCAGTCTCTTCAAAATAGCAGTAGATCTTTTGACGCCCTTCAAAACTTCTTATCAAACCTCTTTCATTTAAAATTACTAAAATAACCAACGTCAAATTATTTCATTTCTTATCTTAAAATTAAAATTCAGTTGTTAATTTAAATTAAATTTTCTCTTAAATTATTTTTTACACCCTTCTTATTTCATAAATTAGATTTATGTTTTAAATTTTAATTGGATTTTTTTAATGAGAAATTTATAAGAGTTTAGGATATAGACATATAAACCATATATTAAGAAAAAATTGATTTAAGATTTTAACTTTTTATATATTTAAAATAAAAACTTAAAAGAAATATTGTTTTTAGAGAAAAATTTTATAATAAGATGGTTGATTTTAATATATGATTAGTATTTTACTGCTTAAACAAGGGGTATTTCTTAAAATACAACTTAAGAGATATGTTATAAGAATTGCAGTGGGGTGTTAAAAAGATCCACTTTCAAAATGATGAACTTCAAAGTCAAATGAGGCCTTTCTTTTGGGAATAGGCTGCTGCTGCGGCTAACTAGTGTTAATAGATACCTCTAACACGGGCTGTTTCCTTTTCTTTCTTTCTTTCATTTTTTTTAAATCTTTTTGATTCTTCAAATTCCAAATTTATCATATTTCAAAAAAATATCAAATTTATTAAGATATTCCTTTATCTGGTTAATTTATTTATGCCTTGGATTGGAACCAATAAATATTTATGGCTGCTGCGCCTTTTAATGGATAAATTATGTCTGGATTCCTGAGTTCATGTTCCTCACCTTGGTTATAGTTGTATTTTGATTTGTTAATCAAGAACAAACATCACCATCCGCGGAATAGTATATTCATTTCACTACTTGCCTCTTTTGGAATCTAAGAATATGTATATACAACATCAGATTCAAGTATTCCATGACCTGACATTTATCATTAACAAAACAATAATCGCCAGCATTCCGAGGCTTATTTCTAGGATTTCAAACGAATTATTATTATCTCTTAATCTAAACTCTTTTAAACTTTAAAGATGTTGTATAACCACCGTATTTTGTTCATGAGAAGCTCGATTTAAGAGAGAATTATAATATTTTATATCATAAAGACGGAAAAATTATAGAATACATTAGAAGTAATATATTAGTTATACAATAAATAAACGATGTTATGACATATGTATATATATTTTAAAATACTATTATGTAAGTGGTACATATATTGAAATTAATTACACATATCATACATTTATTAATTAATTGTACTACGTCTAATATAGTATTATAGTGCGTTGGATGCAGGGCATAACCACTAACTTGAGTATAAAATGAAATTCAAAAAATTGATTTGCATGAAGTTCAAAGCCTATCCATTGAAGAATTGGTTTTGAAACTGACATGCTACCCAGAATTCGGCATGTTCTTATATCTTATTAGTCATATCATTACCTGCTACACGTATGGGATACACTTGACAACTAAGAGATGATTGCGTTCAAAAGAAGATCTTTCCAATGTGTATTTTGCTTGCACGATTGATCTTCATTGCTGCTCCATTGATTGCTCACTTAGATATTGTTTGGATGCAAATGAAAGACTAATAGGAGGATGTCACATGTCGATGAAACTTAGAAATAGAAGAGTTACCAAGAGGAAATTAGCTTACACTGGGAATACCTGAGGTTCAAAATAGAAAACAGTCTCCACCTCATCTATGACAGAAAGATTGGAAAATTATCCAAACCAATAAGCACGTAAGGAGTTGTTATCACCAAAAGGAATGTTGTATCCCTAATTGAAAACAAGGAGTCAATGAGAAAGCAAATTATTGAAAAAAGAGGAAGGAACGAATTGCCACGCCTGCAAAAGCCAAAACGGCTCCCGTAAAAGCTTGTGGGACCATTTGGTCTTTTTCGACACATCAACAGTTGTAAGGCTGCATCCACAGATACAGTTGGACCACCTTGCCAGATTCTAACATGTGTACAGATGGACAAATAATATGAATAATGAACAAATTTTGTTCTCCAAGCATTACTCTGAGGGCCCAAACGGTCATCGGCATAAAAAGAATATCCTTACCTAGGGAAGAAAAGCCCCAATAGGTTAATGCAACTTGGCATAGTGACATGGTTACACTTTCTAACTAAGCAATGCACACGCATAAAAAATAAATAAATAAAGGCCTAAGTTCGTCTTCAACCTTGGGCCAATGCCCTTTTTTTTTAAAAGAGTTGTCAAGCCCTTGACACTCAAAAAGAATCCAAAACTAAATTGAGCATGAAGTGTGATCACTAGCCACTGCTGGCTCTATTTCTAACTTTTTTTCATCCATTTTTGTAGGATAATTAAGCTCCCAAAATCACCTCTCTCCAGATCCATACTCTTTCTAGCAAACTCACCACACTTGTTCTCTCTCTCAAGCTTCATAAAAGGTCCAAATAGACAACACACCACAATTACGCAAGGCATTAAACTCCCATTATTTATAAATTTATTATATTTAGCTAGATTTGCCACTTACCCCAAAACCTAGTTAAAACAGATATAATCAAATAGCATGCTAAACTTGGAACAAGAGCAGCAGCAAATGAGAAGATGCCATTTTGCCAACCGGCAAATATTGAAATACACGCACAAGTATTGGATCTAACCTAGAGATTTCACGTAGTTATATAGAAGCATGGGCATGTTGATGCATGCCAAAGATGTTTGATCTTTTAGGGGCCCCGTGATTTGAATTCAATGAACAATTTGAAGAGTTGTGTGCTGTCGTTCGCCTGTAGAATCCTTTGATGAACCGCATGTACATGGTATGATGGTAGACAAATATAATGTTAAATGAATAGTTTAAACTTCGAGAGGTCAGAGAACACTGGACCCTGGGTGTATTTCGCATGAGCTTAGGTCAATGTCTGGGATGCCTCATTGAAATAAAACAACTCCCCATCGAATCTATTTGTGTAGCTGTTGTCTATTATTGTGTTACAACCCTTATCCGCCCTACGATCGAAAATATCTCAGTTGTGGGGCACTTTTCACCATCCAAACTTGAGAATATTTAATGATTTTTCAATTCATATTGTGATTATAATTGTTGATGACGATTTTCGGTGTCAACGAATGAATTTACTTGGGACAATACTCAGCCTTCGGCGTCTTGCGTCTCACCAAATGGGGATCATAATGGGGAAACAAAAAATTTGGAAAGGCCATAACATAGAAACAATGAATCTGAGGGCACTGCACGTAAAAGCAATTAAGAACTAAGATAAATTTTGGCTAAAGCCCTAATCTTTCCCTTCTTTGGTGTTTTTTTTTTTTCGGGGAGATCTCATATTCAACTACTTGAAAAATGATTCTCGTTGTTCATTAGCGATTCGTATAGATGACATGTTAATTGTTAGCCACTCTTATCCTTCATCTATGTGCATGATGATTTTACTTAGGCTCCGCTTATTATTGCTTTTCAAATAAAACTCATTTAAATAAATCTTTTAATAGTAGACCTTTTACAAGTAGGGCTTTCACCAAAAATAAAAAAATAAAAAAATAGTTGTTTGGTTGTTAAGGAGAGTATTTGTTAAAAAGTGTAAAATTATTTAAATAGACGGTTATTTAAACTTATGTTATAAAAGGAATAAAATAAGATTATGAAATAAGTAAATGATATTTTAAATATTTTAAGAGGCAGAATAGCTTATTTAATCTTCAAAAACTTTATTTAAAAAACAACTAAATAACAAAAAAAATTAAAAGAGACTTATGAAATTAAATAAGTATTTATGATTCTTAGACAAATTATAATCAGGAGGGAATTCTAGTTCTTCATAGATATTGTCATGGACTCGGACAAGGATTTGTTATATTTTTATTGGTTTCTTATGTTTATGGATGTAGTTTGTGGATTGCTTAACTGGGAAGTGACATAGCCATGGATGCGGACGAGCTACAATATCTAGGTACCAAGTGGCATGAAAGTATTGGAAAATAAAATTAATTAAAAATGATATGAAGTCATAACTTTGTATGGGAATAAAATTAACGTCGTATAATAATATAATTTGTCCTAATGGTATAACTCTCATGAATAACACTAATATGAGTACTTAAAAGTTTTTTACATTACTAATTATCTTCACGTGCTTAATTTTCTATGGAGATAAAATTTAAGCTCATATCATATAAGATGATTTTGGTCTTTATCATCTTACTAAAATAACAATGACCGTTAATTGATTTCCTTCTGCATAGACTTTAGCATGTGTGATATAAGGTTAAATTGTTTGTCCTATTTATCCCCGTCAGCAAACAAGTTTGTAGTGAAATGTTGGAACTCAATAATTTGTCCGGATGAAGCTAATTTGAAGCATTCAATTTTATAATTAAATTTTACCGTTTGGAGTTTCGTACGAATTCACAAATCACAATTGTTAAAGAGATCTGTTAGGTTGAATTTGAATATAAGGACAATAACAGAGCCTTAAAAAACTAAACCCAAGAAAATTTTTCTTCCAAAAGCGGTCGTAGATACTTGATAGTAAAACACTTTGCAATTAGTAAGTTTCCATCCTCTTTTTTCTTCCAATTCTTCATTGGTTGATTACATATAATTTATATGCACTGATTTGTAATGCTAATATTGGTAATCTATCAATGCTGTTAAACAAAATCACTATCTGTAGATGAAAGTAAGATTGAACTGTTAAATTTTTGTGGAGAATAAAATTTTATCAAACACTGTAATTGCTGTACTTTTAAAATTAAACTGAAGTACAGACACTTAGTGTGTATAGCTAACCCAAAGAACATTTTGTTTTAATAGTAGTTGCTCCTTTACTTTGCCGTTTCTTTTTATAGATGTAAAGGTTACAAACTTATTAAAACCCAAAAAGACTTGTACCAACGCACATTGCAAAATTCAGAAAGAGACCCTTGTTAATGGCAGGTGGGCTCTGGTTCCTCCAATTCAATTCCCTCCTCTGCAAGCCTCGTATCCTTGTACACATACCATTTAGCAAATGCCAAGTATATAACAAAGTTCAACGTGCTCAAAATTGCCAACAGCCAGTAGAAATTATATAGCCTCCCTTGGTTTAAATTGTCTGCTAGCCATGGCTTCTTGTCCCCTGTCACTTTGTGCACTAGAGAGACCAATAAAGAGCTAACGAAAAATCCTAGTGAAAGTGTACTCAAAAACAGCCCTGTACTCATGGTCTTCATCCCTTTTGGACACTCCCTCAGGAAAAAATCAAGCTGCCCTATGTAAGTGAAGGCCTCGCCTGCACCCACCAAGAAAAATTGAGGCACTAGCCAGAACACGCTTAATGGGATCTCGGCCGTTGGATCATTTGTCAGGCCGTGTGATCTTGCGGCTCTCAATCGCTTTATTTCACAAAGTGCTGCTGCTATCATCGCAAATATTGAAAGCACTAGACCAACACCAATACGTTGCAGTGGGGCGAGTCCTTGTGGGGTCTTGGAAACTTTTCTCGCAATTGGAACGATGATTCGGTCATAAACTGGAACAGTCAATAGAATGCTGCCGACAAAGAAAACTGTCAATGAAGCTGCAGGGATTTCGAAACTGCCAATGTGACGGTCCATTGTTGTTGCTTGAGATACTGAAAATGTGGTCATTTGGGCATAGACCGTCCAGAATATTATAGTGGTTGCCCAAATAGGCAGCATTTGGATAACCATTTTCACTTCTTCAACATCTGTTAAGGTTGCTAAGTTCCATTTATTGATCACCACGGTAGTGCTATTACTCATATCTGAGTCCTTGAATATTGCTGCCTTGTCCAAGAAACTGCACACAAGATAAGCCACGCCAAATATTAATGTCAGAAATTAATAAACTGTGATGAAATGCAAGAGGACAAGTAAAACTGTCCTCTGAATATGTTGTTTTACAAGTAAAACTGTCGTTTTACTAAATCGAGAACTTTCAATTTATATTATCAATATATATGTGTATATATATAGTAATTCTCTCGAAAAGATATGTTCATTTTTTATTTAATAGAGACATTCTCATCAAGTAATATTATATATATATAAAGTAATTTTTTAATTCGTAATTTTAAAGTACAGAAAAATCTAAAATATTTTTAAAACCGAACAATTTTAAAGTAGTAATATTATGAAATTAATAATTTAAAATCAAAAAATTTTAAATTTTTCTCAAATTTTAATTTTTCCACACTTTAAAATCTTAAATTAAAAAATTACTCATATATATGATCAAGACAAAGGAGCGTGGTGATCGATCAAGGGACCAGACTGCTGGCTTCGAGGCTCGTGATCTTTTCATGATTCTTTTGTAAAAATGGATGGTAGCTATTGTTTAATGCATGTTGCATCGATCAAGCCGAGCGGTTCTGTTTCTTTACAAGCCAGGAACCGCTGCTCTAAATATTAGGAAAGAAAATCCAAAACTAACCCTTGTCGCATGTGGTAGAATCTCAAGGGTATCAATAATTTTATGTACAAAATAACAATAGAAATTATGAGATTCGGTGCATTCCATATCCAATAATGCAACTGTTTCGAATAAAAAAATGATGGTTACTCCAAACTGGTCACCGATCAATTCAAAAAAATATATATCTTTTTAAATTTTCGTGTTTTTTTTTTGTTTTGTTGGGTCCAAATTGGGACCCCATTAATTCGGTCAGTATATCAGCACTAAAAAAAATCCGATAATGCATGCATATCCCCCAAGGGCAACTGTTTTAAATAACCTGAAAAATCATATAAGAAGAGACTGTCCCTTTAGGCTCTGGCAGATGACATATATCTAGCCCGGTACCCTTGGCATGGCATGTGGTATGTAATGAATTGTCTCTAATCTCGTGACGGAAAATCGCGAGAAAAATTTGGTTGTCCAGTACTGGGCAAGGTATGGCAACATTAATGATCAGTGATCAATCTCCACAGACAAGGGCCGTTAATTATGACTCCTAAATCAATAATTCTGGTCTTTGATTGATCTATGAACTATAGTTGGTTGTCAATCACCCATCAAAAATGGCCCACCCCAGTAGATAAGTTCCTAGTTGTCACCTACTACAAATTTTGTGACGAGTTATATATGTGCTAGTAAATTGAAGGATCCTCGCTAGTTTCACTGAAGGCTTCAATAATTAGTAGCTAGTCACAATTAACTTCATAATTATAGTGATCCCTTTTTTCTTCTAGATGTGTTACTACTTTTTTTAATTAAAAGAAAAAAAAACCACTATGAATAAAAAATTCAATTATCAGAGTTAAAATCTTTCACTCGCTATGGTCCATAGTTGACTCTTTCAAAAGTTGAGGGAATTGGAATGGGAAAAGGAAAATGCTTACTATTTCAACTTTTTAATGTAAAAATGAATACCGATTTTCTGAAAAGTAGAAGAAAAAGGATGTGTGCATGGAAAAAAAAAGTTATGAAAGAGTTAACGAACGCACACACCGTGCAAATCTCTAAAAAAATCACTCAGCACGCTTAGATGAGTGCGAAATTAATTGAAATTCTAGTATGGAAAAATACTAACCGGAATTGCTTGGTATACGGCAACCTTTGCTTCGTCTTCTTGCCTTCAACGGGAATGTCATCAATATTGAAAAACATCGAAGGATCTGATGGCAAATCCAAATGCCTCTTTCTTCCAGCGGCTACAAACACTGAGGCAATCTGTGTCAACGGGCTGCCAACCAATTTCTTGAAACGGTATCGTCTTGTGCCGGACAAAAACACGACCAAGCCAAAGACAATAGCACAAGCGCATATGCCGTAGCCCCATTCACGCCCCAAATTGTCTTGTATGTACACAAGAACTGTCACCGCCGCGAGTGAGCCTATGCTGATGAAGAAAAAGAACCAGTTGAAGAAGTTGGTCATCTGATTCCGCTCTTGTGGGTCCGAGTCATCGAATTGGTCGGACCCGAATCCTGAGACACTCGATTTGAGCCCTCCGGTGCCTAAAGCGGTTAAGTAGAGAGCTATATACAGAACTACGAGTTGCATGCCGCTTGCTTGGATGCAAGATTGGCCGTGGTTCAGGTTGCATTTTGGTGGCCTCAGACTTGGAATTATTGTTGAGATTGTCAAAATCGTCACTCCCTGAAAATATATATATTAATGATGCATATTTTTATAATTCATCTTTTTTTTTTCTTTAAATAAAAAAGTTTTGTAAAGATGATGAAGCAATCAAAGAGCCTTACAGCTGCTTGAACGGTAGCAAAGATTGCAATGGTGAGGTACCTGTAACAAGAGCAATTGCAAATTGAAATCCGGGATTAGGAAGCTCGATTTTTGGGAACAGGAAAAAAACAAATGAAAATTAAAGAAGTTCGAGCTAGTTTAATAGTTAGAAATTAATGTAAACCTTCCGAGAAAGGTGTCAGCAATGAAGCCACCGAGCAAACAGAGCATGAAAGAGGTACCAAGGAAGTTGGTGACGGTGTTGGCGGCGCTAGCATTACCCAAATGCATAGTGCCAGTCAAATATGTCACCAGATTTACAGCGATACCAAGCGTTGTTAACCTCTCACACGCCTCGCCACCTAGCAAATATAAATGTAACAAGAAATGAAAATGAAATTCATTGCTATCTACGATAGCTTGTTAAGATTTGGGGAGGAGCAAGTAATGAGAACAAATTGAATGAGCCGACGTGATTAGAGACCTAGAATCATGGCAGCACAGGTCCAGCCGCCGGTTTTGGACCGCTCGGCCGGGCGGCCCTTGTAGTCCCAAGCATCTGGGAGGGTCTTTCCCTGTGTCTGAGGGAGCTCAATCATTGTTTTTAATTTTGGAAGTATATACGGATTTAGTCAGTAATGTATCGATTAGAGAGAGAGATAGAGAGAGAGAGAGAGAATCTATCAATTTGGGCACGGTTGATGCAAGGATAAAGGGGGCTTTATAGTGGGAGTTGAGGGAGCTTATGATAAAATGTTCAATTAGAAAGAGTAATAAATAAATGAAGAGTAATTTGGATGAAGTGCCGCCTGCGAAGTGTGAACTGTGTTTGGCCTTGTCTGATTGGAGAGAGTGTTAAAACTAAGACAAAATAATAATCCCTCTCCCTTTGGAACCATCTTTAAAAGACAAAGGTCGGTCGTCAAGGGGTTTTCTCTCATGGTTTGTAGCTGGTTGCCCCATTTCTCATTGTTGATTCGTGTGTATAATATTACTTTAAATTTTCTTAAAAATCTGTAACTTTTGGGATTACAATGAGGAGATTATTTAGTTTTAACATTTGACCTTTTTTTTAATTTTATTTTTGACACTCTCTTGATTTGATTTAAATTTTCTTAAAAATAAAATATTATAGTAGAATTGTACAAATAATACAATTAGAAGTCTACTAAAATCTTTTTTATATAATTCAACTAAAAAAATTATTTTAAGGAAAGAGAGACTTACGTTGGTATTAGGAAAAATTCTACTTTCATAATATATATGGAGAGATTTCTATCTTTTTACGTCAAGTGAGATTCAGTTTGAAATTTGATATGCTAAAATTGAAAGGTAATAGGAAAATCAAACTGAAATCATCAATCATCAATCACTCAAATTATTTCTTTCTTAGTAGTAACAAGCAGGGCTAAGTTTGAAATCATCAATCATCGATGACTCAAAGCACCAGTTTTTTAAGTCTGATACCATTATGTGTATTTATTTGCACATGCCAAGAAGCCCTATTCAAAAAGGTTAAATGTTAATGATTTAATTTTTAAGCTTTCAAAGGTTAGATATGCAAAAAGGTTTCAAAGGTTTGAAAAAAATCGCTAAATGTTAATGCCCGGTCCCACTGTTGACAACCCAAATCTGGCAGTGGCGAAGGGTGTTTATGTGATATAGCAAAAACCAGGAAAATTAAGTGTATCTAATTTTTCCTTTCTTTTTTCTTTTTAAATAATAAAACATGTGGAGAATATAGAAGGATATAATGTTTTTTTATTTTTTTTAGCCACATAGTTGAAGATAAATGGTCACCACGCAGATCTCATGAATATACTGTGGGACAGATTAAAAATAATTGTCTGCTCAAGTAGCTAAATTGCATTATTTTATTATATGATATCTTTTTTCAATTATAACCACCAGTCTAGCTTTAGCATATAGTATAGGTTTATCAAGAGAAGTTTTTTATTTTTTAAAGGTTCTGATCAGTTCCAATTACAAGAGGGAAACGTGAAATTACTGTCACTTAAATAGTGTAAAAAATTTAAGTAGATGATGGATTAAAATTTTTATTGAATACTGAATTAAGTTCAAGATTTATTTTAAATTTATATTTTTTTATTTTTTTTTATTTAACACTATTTAATTTAATACTTAATAAAAACTCAGCAATCCTTTTTTTTTTTTACCGAAAGATCCGCAGTTCCGAACTCAGACGTTAAAGATTCTAAATTGAGGGCAATAAATGCCAGAATCTGCTTTATTGACCCCATCAACAACGAACCTGGTTTCGGTCATAAAAATTAACACCTAAACCCCACGTGAATCAATAAAAATTAAAATATTTTAATAAATACCTTCAAAATTTGAAGGGAAACGATATTCTTCCTGCAAGAACTCCGCTGGAACCTGCAGCAACTTTTTGAGTTTTGGCATTTGTTGAGTCTTGTCTTGTGAGCTACTAACAAGCAAACAAAGCCAAAACGTAAACAATTGTACAGTTTCGGGGTTCCAGTGGGCAGAGTATCATTGCTCAAGTTTGAATTAATAAGAAAGTTGCCCAAGAAATCAACTTTAGTCGGGCTGTGGTGAGGGTCATTGGTGTTTCTCTATAAATTATCGTGAGATGAATTTGATTGCTCATGAATCGTGTCAAAATATTATTTAAGAGAAAATTTATATTGAAGTTTTGTCATTTTTATCACTTATGGTGTGTTTACTTCATGGGAATGGGGAATGGAAATGAAGGAATGGGAATGAAACTCATATTTATTTGGCAAAATGTAATTTGAGAATGGGAATAAAATGTGTATGTCCTACACAATTTGGGAATAAGGAATGGAAATCTCATTCTCATGGGGGGGGTTAAGAATGAAAATGTGGGAATGAAAATAAAATATATATTTACTTTTCTATCCTTCTTATTTTTTCATATTTCCTAAATTACCCTTGTTCAAATCACAAATAATTTTATTATTTTAAATGTTAATAATAATAATAATAATAATTATTATTATTATTAAATTTTATTATTTTAGTTATTATTAGTAATTATTATTATTATTATTATTAATATTATTAATATTATCATTATTAACAATATTTTCCTTATTATTGTTGTTATTATTATTATTATTAATTTTATTATTATTAAATTTTAGTAACTTTATTATTTTAGTTATTATTAATTATTGTTATTATTTTTTATTAATATTATCATTATTAACATTTATAATTATTATTATTAATAAAAATAATAATAACAATAATTAATAATAACTAAAATAATAAAATTAATAAAAATTAATTATAATAATAATTATTAATAATAACTAAAATAATAAATTTTAATATTAATAACAATAATCAATAATAACTAAAATAATAAAGTTAATAAAATTCATATAATTAATAATAACTAAAATAATAAATATTAATATTAATAACAATAATTAATAATAAATAAAATAATAAAGTTAATGAAATTTATTTTAATAATAATAATAGTAACAATAATTAATAATAACTATAATAATAAAGCTAATAAAATTTAATTATAATAATAATAATTAATAATAACTAAAATAATAAATTTTAATATTAATAACAATAATTAATAATAACTAAAATAAAAAAGTTAATAAAATTTAATTTTAATAATAATTATTATAAATGTTAATAATGATAATATTAATAAAAATAATAATAACAATAATTAATAATAACTAAAATAATAAAGTTAATAAAATTTAATAATAATAATAAATTAATAATAATAATAACAACAATAATAAGGATAATATTGTTAATAATGATAAATTAATTATTTTTATTAATATTATTTTTATCAATATTTTTATTATTAATAATGATAATATGAATAAAAATAATAATAACAATAATTAATAATAACTAAAATAATAAATATTAATATTAATAACAATAATTAATAATAACTAAAATAATAAAGTTAATAAAATTTAATTTTAATAATAATAATAAATATTAATACTGATAATATTAATAAAAATAATAATAACAACAATTAATAATAACTAAAATAATAAAGTTAATAAAATTTAATAATAATAATAATAATAATAACAACAACAATAAGGATAATATTGTTAATAATGATAAATTGACTATTTTTATTAATTATTATTTTTATCATTATTTTTATTGTTAATAATGATAATAATAATAATAATAATAATAACTAAAATATTATTATTATTAATTTTATTTTTTAATTAATATCATTTTTATAATAATATTTATACATGTATCTAGTCAATGAAAATTACATTATTTAATACTGTGGGTATTTTGGTAAATTGATTATCATTCCCATTCCTCATTCCCATTTATTTTGCCAAATAAACACATCAATGACATTCCAGCATATTCCCATTCCCATTTATTTTTTAAAAGAAGCGTTGAAATCAAATCACATTCCCATTCCTCATTCTTATTCCAGCCCATTCCCACTCCAGCCCATTCCCATTCCCAGCCCATTCCTATTCCACCTCATTCTCATTCCTTAGAAGTAAACGCACCATTAGTTCTTTTCTTTTTTTTTTAACAATTCATTATATTTGTGCTGTTACATTTTATTGTTCAAACTTTATTACTGAAAAATAAATGTGATTGTCTTAAATGTACAAAATTTTACTTACTTTTTTTTTTAAGAGACATCATAGTAGACTATAGAAAAAAAAATAATAACAAAAGAATTAAGTAGGTGTTTTTGTTGTCATTTTAACATTAAGAATGTCATGAAATATTACAAAAGAGAAAAAATGAAAAACTCAAGTGGTAAAAATGAAAATTTATAAAGATTAACTCTCCTGAATTATTTATTAAGCAATTCCTGGTGTATTTTACCGTCATAATTTGTCTTATGTCAACTCTTCAAATAATTAACTGGACGAGTTTTTCATTAATTAATGGCCAATACGCACTAGTATTCTTCATAAGCTGCAAGATGTAAATTGAAAATCTCCATTGTCGGGACTCTAATCATCGCATATGCAAAATAAGTTCATATAAAAGAAGTCCTTGATGGGGTATCCAATCAATCTTTTCTTTTGTGTTAACGGAGGAAAATTGTTGTGGTTTAAACACCACTAAAATTGGTGTGGAAATTACATGTGTCATAACTGCCGTTCTTTACAAATTTAATGTCAAAGTTTCCGATCTCCCAATTGCATGGAGCGGCCATATTGTACATTTGACTTGTGCTGTAGCTAGGGCCCTACCTTCGGAAAGACTACCATCAAATGGATGGTAATCCTATCTCCCAAGAGTTTGTATCAAATTCATCATTACTTGCTCAAACCTTTTTGAATGGTAGATTTATCTTCTCTTTAATTTATGGTTTATATGACATCTGTGAATTTTTACTTTTAATATTATAGTACGATATATTAATTGTAGAATCAAAATGTCTAGGTCGTTCTACCATAGCATAATTAATTTGAATACTTAGAATATCAAACCATGTTTGGAGATGGTGGATATGTACATAAATTGTTCTAGAATAACATAGTCTAGATATTTAGTCCAAAATAAATCGAATTTGTCTCTATATAATTAGAACAAAATCACTTCAACGTTGTAGGTGGGAATTTTTACATGAAGAGAACGTGAGCCCCTACGCTTATGTATATATAAAAAGGGGAACGGTTTACAACTCAGACTCATATCACACAAAAAAAAAAAAAAAAGGAAGGAAAACAAGAGTATTTACGGCTAGACTCCTCAAGACAAGCTAAGTCAAATTCAATAATTGCCAATAAAACAGACTGGTGGCTCAATTTCAATGTGGGAAAGAGAGGGATGAAGATTGAAGCTAAGCTTTCTTTCTCAATGTTGTCGCCTTCCCTATAGTAAGCCATTACGTGCGGAACTGATATTCCATTGAAGTACACATTCAATTGTACTCTTGCTTTGCTGGCATTGTTCCTTTTTGGTAATTAAGTGGTCCAGAGTAATGCATAGTTTTTATGAACCCGAAAGTTTTACATATTGGTGAAAACGTTTAATAGCAACTAAACCATGCGTCGAGGTCATGAGAATAACCCAGAGATGATTATTATTAGGACAAGGCTACGTTGCAGAAGCTATACCTAACAGCTGCACCTTAGCCAGCTTCACAAAGGGTGCATTTGGTAAGCAATTTCTCTCTCCTGTGCAAGTGTGTCCCTCCACCATTGGGTGTGCGCGTAACAGATAATGATTATTATTATTTGCAGAAAGTGAACCAATGGGCAGATTATCCTGGATTCTAAAACTTTTTGGGGAATCAGAATTCAGAGATGAGAGTTTAATATTGTGATATTATCCCTTTGCCAGTTCACGAAATTAACTAGGGCTCTGTGCCGCTAAACTGAAGTATTAAAATTTTAAAAATACCGCCCATTTTCTTTCCCTCTCTCTCAGAAGCCAGCTCGCACCTGATGGCTGTCTCTGCGACTCTGCGTCATGGGGAATTGGGGATTGCAAGCTAGTTTCTCTAAGGCAATAATTTGTCTTGACTCATTCGGCTGGGATCTATGGCATGTTTGGCAACCTAGGTTCAATAAATGGAACATGTTGTATTTATGATATGGATCGTCAATCATATTTAACTTGATTGACTTAAAGAGAAATTTATAAGCATCCGCCTGTTTATTTTATCTTTTCTTTTTAAAATACACTAATACTTTTTTTTTTCAATGCGCCACCTGAAGTTTTCTTTTTGTTGTATTTGTTTACTTTCGTCTGATCTCCGTTAGTAGATTTAACGGAATGTTACTGAAATGATATTTTTACCTCTCAAAATTATAATTTAACCCAAAATAAATGGAAATTGGAGATAAATTGGTTGGATTTAAATTTTTTCAAACAATAGAATTAAATGACTTCGCGTTAAATGGTTTCATTTTACTCTTTAAAAAAAATTTAGCATAATATAGCATAATTTTAGATATTCGAATGAAATATCCATTTTACTCCTCCAACGTCAGGCGTCAGCAACTTTCTAACGGCGGTTAAATGGAAGTGGACGAGTGCAATAAAAGGTAAACTTCAGGTAGCGCGCTGAAAAAAAAAAAGTATTTGTATATTTTTAAAAAAGGCAAACAAACAGGTGGACGATAAATAATTTCCCTTAACGTAATTGTATTTCTTAATTTTATATGCCCATTCGGGGTAACTGATTGATTCTGCCCCTTATTTTGAAGGAAATTTCATCCAAGTTGACTTAGTCAAAATGGGCCCAAACATGTGCTATCATAAGATTAATTCGGGATATGTTATAATAAAATTAATTCAGGACGTGTCCCGTCAGATATCCAACTATATGTTAGCAATACACAAAAATAACAAAAATAATATTTATTATTATTAAAATTAAATTTCTTGCGATAATTAATATTAGATAGTTCTGAAGATACATAGTTTCAGTGTTTCACTATAATTAGAGGCAGTAACCTACTAGGTTTTTGAGCTTTAATTAGTGAATTGTAGATTTTGATATATTTTCGCACATGCATATGAATTGTTATGGAAACAATTATGGTGCATTTATTTCCCATGAATCGGAATAAAAAATAAAAATCAAAACAAGATATTTACTTAAATGATGGGAATTATAATAAGAATGAGTTGTATTGATGTGTTTACTTTGTTTTGTAATTGAAATAGATTGTTTAGAGTTACCAAAATGTTCTAAGTTAAAATTATGTATATTTTACTAACAAAATAAATAAGTAAACATTTTTCAAGAAAAAATATATGCATGTTATTTTAAGATTGAGTGTAGCACTATTATTTTTAGAATGAAATAATTGTTATTGATGTTGTTATTAATTATTGTTGTTGTTGTTGTTGTTGTTAGGATTTTATCCTTAAGAGTTCTCCTAAATTTTTAAATATATTTTATCATATATCTTTTTAGAAGTAGTACATAAATATAATTTGACTTTTTTTTTTTAATTTATTAATCAGTACTGACCACTTCAATTTTTAGTTAGTCCCTTTGTTAATGTACATAAAATTTAGAAAAATTATTTATGCCCCGAACCTAAAACCCCGATCGAACTCCACCCAAGTGTATTTGTTTTCTTTCTTTTTATATATATATTTTATTATTTTTTATTTTACCTTTGTGGGGTTCGGTGCGAGTTTAAGTTTGGGGTTGTATCTCATCGCTCTACAATGTATTTGGTTCAATTTATATAGACAGAATTCTTTTCATTCTCTCGCATGAATCGCGAGGTTCCGCTGGTAGGCAATCATTATCATAATTACCAAATTTATAATTAAATGTGAGTAATTATGGTCGGCCAGAAAATGTAACGAGACACTGAAAGCTAATTAAGTCCATTTAAACAAGCTTTTTATTTTTTTATTTTGTGGGTCAATTTTCGACGTACTTTTTAATAGAGCCAGCCATGGTCTGATTACCATTCATGTTTGGAAGGTGTCAATAAAGGAATGGGCAGGCTTTTCAGCTTTTATGTAAACGCGTGACACGTTAAATATTCAAGCATATATTCTATTACGTAGAGGATGATACGAAAGTTGAATGCCCACCAGACGTCTATTTGATTAACACTGATTGAGGCTTGGAAGTTTATGCGTTGGGTGTTGACACAAAATGATGACAAAATTAGAATAAGAAAATAGTTTAGACAGACTTTATTGGTCGGTTCTATGGAGACCCGTCTGCAGCTGATGACCTTTCGTTTCTCTATTTTTTTTTTTATAAATATTTTCGTTTAGGAATTTGAATTTCAGGATTCAAGGAATTAGAGTGCAAATTTTATAAGGTAGCTATAACTTCCGAATCAAATATCAGTTAATTATGGCCCATATAGTTAGGCATTATATTGACTAATAAGTTTGATGGCTTTTCAGAAAAGAGCTCATTACCAGTTAATTATGTCTCCACTATACAATATATACAATCAAGCTAACATCATATCTGGTCACATTCATATATTATCACTGTAATGAGTAAATACCTTACAGCATCATGAAAGTGAAATGAGAGCATATATTTCTCTTAACTATATGTAGAGTATATTGTTCGTTGACAATCATATTATATAAAACGTAGGTGGCGACTGTACCTTGTTATTGAGATGTGGTCATTTAATACAACGTATATTCAAATTAATTAACATTTTTTATTGAAATACGAAGAAAAATTATTTAATATTATGGTCACTATTTAGATAAATTCTAAAATAAAAATTTTTGTTTGTCATATAATAAATAAATAATTTAATAATATATTTATATTTAGTTTAAAAAATTATCGTACAAATAATGGTAATTATATTAAATTAAATTATATATATTTTATATAAATTAATTAATTATAATACATCAAAAATGTTTTAAAATTTCTCCATCATAAACAAATTATTTTTAAGTAATCTTTCAAGGGCGCCAAAAGTCAAATCTAGAGGCAAGGTATGACAAGTGGCTCAATTATGGCTCTGTAAAATGCTTAACTGAATGTAATACCCAATTATCGAACAAAGAAAAACGAATACAATACACCAAATGCTCGTTGAATATTTGTCAATAAAAGACTGCCCCATAATAGAGGAGAGAGAATATCCACGCGTAAGATAAAAGTGAGTCAGTACACCAATAATGGAGAAGAAAATTAGGGTTTTGTCCCATGTTTTATCCACTTGATATATGTAAGTAAAATATTGCATCAATTTGATCATCCATTTATATTTGGCTTCCGATGACGACCAATAAGCTTGTTTAACTTGCGCATGGGCAGCAAAAACTCTCTATTGTAAGTCAAGCTATGAGATCATCTTAATTTCATCTTAATTATAAACAAGAGAAAAAAAGACAAAGACCATATTTAGATAATAATTATATTAATTATAAGAAAATTAATGATCAATATTTCATCATGTGCCACGGATTGAAACCAACTTATGTATATCATCTTGTGATGTGTGGATTATGTCGGCATGCTTATCGTGTTCTTTTTTTTTTTTTAAATAAAAACTATCAAAGGGTGAGGGGTTAGATAGGACCCTTATATATAATATAAACCATAAAATGAATTGAATACACGAGGAGGGGCTCAGGAGGGGGACCAAACTCCAATACAAAGATTTTCAATGTAAATGATTACTTAGGTAGCTAATTTAGTTTATTGAACCATGGTTAAGACATCGATATCGCACTTACAGCTAACAGATGTAAACGTGTTTAGAAGTTTGTAGCACTAACTCATGTGCAAAAATAAGCTCCTGAGTTATCCGTGATTTATATACTTAGGTAAAAATTTATTATTAGCCGATGTTAGATAAAATTCTTTAACATTTTAGTAATGTGTAGCTAGCCATGAACTTTAACTTATACTTAAAAGTCAGCTCATGAGTTGAAGGTTGCCCCAAACTTATATATTTAACCTAATATGAATTCTCAGCTGATTGGAGACATCTACATCCTTAACAGTGGACACTATGATATTATGAGAACTTAATAAGATTGCAAATGCGAAACTAGAATCTTGCAAATGCTCATATACTTCCAAAAATTTTGACTTCCCACTTATTAACTAATGTTGCACTTTTACTAGCATAAAAATTCAACAATTAACTAATAAATGGTAACTTATATTGTTATATGCTCTGTTTATTAGATAGAATGGAAGTTGGGAGTGTGGATCCCTTCTATTCTGACGTTTACTTACTCATTTAAGGAAGTGAGCAGGAGTCTTACTCTATAAATCCTACTCATTTTTAGAGTGAGAAATGGAATTCCCACCTCTTTCTTTTTTTACACTTCCCTTATTAAGTACAATATAATTACATTTATTAAAATAAAATAATATTATATTTATTTAAAATAATCATATTATATTTTTTAAATAATATTATTATATTATTTAATAATAATATATTTATTAAATACAATAATATTAAATTTATTTAAATATAGTATTATCATATTTAGTTAAAATAATATTTATATAATGTAAGTTAAAATTATTTTAAAATAATATTATTATATTCATAGAGAATTAATAATATTTCTATATACTATATTTATTTGAAAATATATTATTATATTATTATATTATTATATTCATAGAGAATTTAATATTACTATATTATTTAATAATAATATATTTATTAAATAAAATAATATTAAATTTATTTAAATATAGTATTATCATATTTAGTTAAAATAATATTTATATAATGTAAGTTAAAATTATTTTAAAATAATATTATTATATTCATAGAGAATTAATAATATTTCTATATACTATATTTATGTGAAAATATATTATTATTATTATGTTTATTTAATATTAATCATTATTTAATATTAATCATTATTGATAATAAAGCATTTATTCTAAGAAAATAGTAATTTTGTACTATATTATTGATAATAATGTTTCATTTGTGTTGCTTTTATCAATAATTTTTAATTTACATAATTAAAATTATAAAAAATTGTGATTTAAATAATTAAGAATTTAAATAATTATTATTAATTTTAATTATAAATTAATAATAAAATAAATAGTTTATTTTACAAATTTATTTTCTATTCACTTTGTAACTGAAAGGTACAATTATTTAAATGAGGATAAAATTGTAATTCGAAACAATTCACTACCAATTCAAGACAAAGTAAACGCATAAATAGGATTTTGATTTCTATTTCACATTTTCATTCCAGTGTAAATGAACAACCTACTCCGACTGATGAGATTAAGAATAAGACTATCACAAGCACATGGGATGAGGTATATTCAGATTCTATTCAAGTTTCCGTCGGACCCGTTACGAGAGCTCGAGCAAAGAAATTCAAAGAAGCGCTTAATGGATTGATTCAAGCAACTTGGGCTCAATCAAATTCATGGAGGCACTTTGAAGGAATCGCTCATGATAAATGTATGATTCAGGCTTTTGAAGTTTCCAAATATTCACTTCCAAGATATAGGTAGTTGGTTTGCACATTATGGCGGAAAAATATATTATTTTCCTTTTTCAGAAACTTTCTCATTTCTTAAGGAGGCTATTAGGAAAACAAATCAATTAGTTCTATTTTAATTGCCTAGTTTCCATTTAATTGATGTAAGGCATTTAAAGCCAAATAGGATTCTAATTTGGTTTAAATTCTTTTCTATTTAGTTAGATTAGGATTCTAATTTGGTTTAAATTCTTTCTTATTTACTTGGATTAGGATTCTGATTTGGTTTAAATTCTTGTAACCAACCTTATATAATGTACTCGTATCTAATAAATGAGAATAAGCTTTTTTTGATGCCATTGTGAGAGTTAATTCTCTTTGGTTCTTTACGAACTCTTTGAACTTATCGGATTTCCGTGGCGTTCAATATCTTGACTTATCAATCAGACCTTCCATAGCTGATTGTGGCGTCTTCACATACCAAGGTTCGTGCTTCCGATAAGCATTGGGTTAAGGTTCCATTCAATTCCTGGATTTAGATTCGATCTTGGGAACTAATTTGGTTAGGGTCGCGTCAGTTCTTGACGGGGTTCGTACCACCGACTTCCACTCTACACTCTCAATCCTAGATTCCCACATCAAGATTTCCACTCTAATTTGAGAAGTA
Organism: Atalantia buxifolia; assembly: GCA_030444775.1. NCBI lineage: Eukaryota > Viridiplantae > Streptophyta > Magnoliopsida > Sapindales > Rutaceae > Atalantia > Atalantia buxifolia. The sequence goes on along the minus strand of CM059835.1, from coordinate 47,724,946 downwards.
AACACTACCAAAATTGATGTTATACTAGATGAGAAGCAAACTATGTATCTTAAAATACAAGTCTAACATTATCATTAACAATGATAGATTCCAAGAAACAGAGATGAGAAGACAATGATCCTGATAATTAAAGATGATTGGGGGAAGCAGGAAGAGCCACAAGGGATTCTTGAATAGGGTTATTATCATTTTACTACTTCAGAAATTGCCAAATATCAAATGACTACAATAAGTATTGTCTCCTATCATTTTATTATTATATTTTTATAAAAATATCATTTTACTACTTTTCCGTTACAACTGTTAGTTGATTGTTACTTGACTAATAAAATATCAATTTCACCCTTTATGATTAAAAAATATATATTTGAAGCTTATTTACAAAATAAATTAATAATTTATTTATTAAAATGGATATAAAATACCAACATTTTTTTGCTAGAATTATGACATATGAATTACAAATTTATCTTATTATTTTTTTTAATCATGAAGGGTAAATTTGGTATTTTGTTAGTCAACTAACGGTCAACTAACAGTTGTAACGGAAAAGTAATAAAATGATATTTTTATAAAGATATAGTAATAAAATGATAGGAGACAATACTTATTGTAGTTATTTAATATTTGACAATTTCCGTAGTAAAATGATAATAACCATAATAATAAATTAATAATGATGGAGGATACCGTGAATCTACCTGCTTCTGTGGGGGAGTTGTATCTGAGGAAGTCAACAACTTATGAAAGAGATTCAATTCATTCAACAATGCTTTAGGTATGTGTAATAGTCAATTTTAAATTAGATGTGCTTTTACTTATTCGAAAAAGGCGCAATTAGGCGACTGGCGAGGCAGCATTACAGCTAAATTCCTAATTTAAATTTCCATAGCCAATGAGTTAAAAGCTGTGTGGCTGTCATTAGAACAGGAGGGGAAAGCATGACCTTAGAAAGAAAGAAAGAAATATAAAAATACAAAAACAGCAAAGTCCCTCTGTCTAAAGTGATGGTTATTGTTTTTGTTGTTGGGGTTGTTGGGGGGAGAAGTAACCATTAAAACGTGATAAAGTTTGGAACGACTAGATTAATAAAATCCTTGAAGAAAAAAAACAGTTGCATTCTCCAGTTTTCACTTCACAGATTTGGACAGATTTGAAATTATAAACTTCACATTATTATTATTATTATTATTATTATTATTATTATTATTATTTTCAATAAGAAAATAACTGGCTGGATTGCTTCGTACGAGGTTGTGAAGCGGAAAATAGAAATGCAATGTGTGAAGAGTTACTGGTGACTCATGGAGTGGCTTTAAGGTGAGATCGTTTTCTTTAGTGCAATTGACATATAACAATATGTTAAAACTGATGCTTGTTACTTAAAGTTTGGGCTTAATTAAGAAGAAAATGGGCCTATAGGAGTCGTTGACAGCAAGTGGGCTGCCCAAGCCCAGCTCATCAATACACTTTCCTCGTCAATAAAACACACTCTCCGAATTTTTAACAAGTGGACATTCGACATGGTAAAAATATTAGGACGACAGTGTGAAATTATCATATAGCAATTAACTCTTATTATTTTTATAATAGCTGATAATTTTCTCCGATGCAAAAAATCTAAAGAAACAAAGGGTTTAATGGATCATTTTTTTATATTTGATCTTGGAAATATAATAAGAAAAATATTTAGAAAATAAAACATTCATGAAAAATATTTTATTATTATTTTTTATTTACACCAAAACCTATATTTCTTATTTTTAGTATTTTAATTTCAATTTATATGATTTATTTAATTTATAATAAATATAAATATAAATGTATTAAAAAATAAAGGTAATGTTATACATTTATAGTTCCAAGAACGTTATTGAATATTAGAAAAACAGTAGAGGATTAAGTGGTATTTATTAATATCAGTAGCAAAACTAACAATTTCCCAAAGTTTTAATTAGAAATAGAAGTGTAAAATATTTGGACAATTATTCTTTCGGTTTGGTGGTTGTTGTCACTTATTTATCTCATTATTGAGATTAAAGATTTGAGTCTATACTGTAGGAGTAGATTTTATTTTTATTTTTATTTTTGTGGAGAATAAACCTCTCTTTCGTTACAGAGTTTCTCCTAAAACTGTGTTTTCAATTTATGATTTCTCCTTATGCCTAAAATGGATTTTCACCGTATGAACATTGAGGCAAACTCTATATAGCTCAATGTTGATCTAATCACCTACTATAACGTCTTCAATCTAAGTTTTCCATTAAGGTTCAGTAATTAATTTGATTCCTTAATTGGATTTCTAAACTTAGTTTTAAATAAAATATGTTGAAACAATTCACAATGGAAGTTTATTTTTTGGACTGGAAAATCAAAATGAGAAATTAGACTGATTGATTGTGATTACTTAAAATGTTAAGGAATGCAAATGGATTCTAGGTTGAACCCACAAATTTGGGAATAAGGAATGGAAATCTTATTTTCATGGGAAGAAGGGAATGAAAATGTCAAAATGAGATAATGGACATGAGAAATGAATTGGCACATTTACCTTTAAAGAAAATTAAATATTCTTTTTTTACCGTATAATAATAATAATAATAATAATAATAATAATAATAATAATAATAATAATAATAATAATAATAATAATAATAATAATAATAATAATAATAAGTGCTAGTTTATTTTGAAAATCATAGTATTATGCTCAATATTATAATAAAGATGTATATATTTACTTTAAAATTATTTATTTATTTGTTTGTTAGTGAAAAATATATCATTTTAACTGAAGGCATTTTGGTAATTTGAAACAATCCATAATTACAAGACAAAGTAAACACATTAATGATAATACAATCCATTCCGATTCCGATTTTTACGGCTCAAGTAAATAACTTCTTTTTATTTTTATTCTCTATTTTGATTCCACCTAGAAATTCTTGTACATTTCGATTCATGGGAAATTAATGCACCATAGATGTAATGCTCTTATTACATCAGTTTCCATATTTTTATTTTAATTAATTTTCTATGGGTTAGCATCCTTAATTGATTTTGCCTCGTATTGGAAAATTCAAAATCTTAATTCTTCACATCTTAAGACTATTGGACTATCTTTTGCGAGCAAGATTATATTGAACTAAGTATAAGGATTGGACTAAATTAAATTAGATTATATAAGTGCTGACTCATATTTGGTACAATATTGAATGAGATTTTGTTAAATTAAATTTCAATGAAATTAAATAATATTTAAGTTAATATTCAAATTTAAATATTAGCTATTTAAGGATATTTAATAAGAGATATTATAATTAATTTAAAATAAAACTAATAAGAAAATTAAATATAAATATTCAATTAGTTATTGGGTAGTCATAATTATAATAAAGAAATATAAATTATTTAAATTATAGGCTATTACATATAAGATATATCATTTCACTAAATAAAACTATTCAAATATGAAATTAATTAATAAATTTTAGGTAAATCATGAATAACAAAATATATAACTTAATTAATAACAATAAATAAATAAATACTTTTTAAGTTATAAATAAAAATAATATGATAAATCATAGAAGTCATCATAAATAGACAAATATTTTTCTTCGCACTGTCTAATCCCAACTAAATGTGCATTCAGGATTAAAATATGAATTTAATCTATTAGTTCAATTCAAGTAAGCCTGTTAAACATAGGATTAATATTTTATCCAAAAAATTAGTACAAACCTGATATTTTAATCCTAAGTCCCACAATAGGCTTGGTTCACATGTTGAAAAAAAAACTTTATTATTTAATGTCAAAGATCTCGTGATGAGTGATTTTGTAATAGCTTTTTTAATATTTGTTTTTATCTCGATAAATTTTTAATATTACATTCTTAATATTTAAATAGTGATGGAAAAAGTATACTATTAAACAATAAATGTGACATTTTAATGCTCAGATTAATTAACTAGTTTTAATTACAAAAGTCTCAAATTAACCAGAGATATTAAATATCTATCAGTAATTAAAGTGCTAAAAATGAATTCTAAAAGAGAGTAAAATGTCACTCTTCCTTTATTTTAATAAAACTTTCTTGAAAATTAATTTCTAATATGTTGTTTATTCGTGCAGGAAAATTTTATCATGCTTGTATTTTTAGTTTCGAAATCTTATGAAACGGCCTGTTATTTTACAATGCGGCTCGACATCGTTTATGGAACGTAATTGGTATATGTTTTAGATTGAAACGACGTCGTTCCAGGCGATTACAAACATTCGTCACGGCTTGAGACGGTGTCATTCTGTATCATGATTTATTTAAATTTTAAATAGTTCAAGGTAACATTAATTACAAAAATGCCATAATAAAATGACGCCTTGTCTAATGTCTATTGATCTGATGTAGTCTGCACGATATGATAAACATCTGTCATGAGCCATATGGCTCTATTATCAAATAATGCAGTTTTAGTAGTGAATTTTATTTATTTTAAGTGTAGCCTTAAAAATTCTCAATACACACCCTTCCAGGTAATTTGATTAAAAAAAAAAATAATGATATAGTTATAAATTTTTATATAAATTTATTTTATACAAACTGATGTTGTATGATAAAATTTGTTGAATTAAATATTTTTTTACCCACATAATTTATTTATATTTCTATTCAACCAATAAATTAATGTCGCATCAGTTTGTACAAAATAAATTTATACAAAAATTTATAATTATATCATCACTCTAAAAAAAATACCCAATTCATATTTTACACAGATCGCAGACCGTGTTACTCTCTCACAAACGCTTTCCACCATCCAATTTCCCCACATCTAAGGCTACCGAAATTACTTGCTTTAAAAAATTTCAAGCGCCCACTAAAGTTCTAAAACTTTGCCGACTCTCGTCCATGCTGTCTTTAGATGCACCCAAATACTTCAACTCCAATCCCTTACCTTTCAATTTTCGTATCTCAAATTTTCCCAAGAGACAAACATTTAAATTTTCCAACCCAACGGCCTACACAAAATAAACCACTTGCAAGTCCACGGTAACGAAATTGACATGGGCAACCGAAGAGTGAAGAAGCCTCTATGAAATGTTGAATGATACTTCCGTTCAAACACAAATTCTATTTGATACTTGACAGATGAGGTACAAGAGATATGTTGCTAGAGATGAGTTTTATGAAGTATGATCTGATTTATTTTTTTTTAATGGATGGATTATGATTTATGAGATATGTTGTGAGAGAAGGGTTTTACGAATTATATGAGTTGTTGTATTTTCATCTTGAATGATGCTCCTAGGAATTCTTAATTATGGATTATTGATTTTGATTTTATTGAATGGATTATAAATGATGCTTTATTTATATTAATGTTATATTTGTTGTACAATTTTAATTAGTAATTTTTAGATTATACTCACACACACACATATTTAATCATTTTCAGATGTGGACGCCTACAATTACTTTAATGCGGATATGCTTTTAATCGTGTAGGAAAACAGAATAATAAGACATTTTATTTAATTCTAGCTAAATTAAATAATAGTTAATCCATTTGGTGCCAAAATAATTTGAAAATAATTTTCAATTCCCCCTAAAATATATTTTTAAAAATATTCATTTCTTTCCAAGGATATTTTACATAAATTTTCAATAATTCCCACCAAATAAAAAACTTAAACATTTAATTAATTAATGCAAAATTAAATATAATTTTGAAATATTTTAACAGTAAATTATTTTCATATTTCACGCCTAATTAATGAAATATGTCATAATAGTCATGCATAAAATTTTTTAATTAAAACTATTATAACAGAATCGCGACGGTTTTTATTTTTTGACACAGCAATTGAGGACAATTGAGGGGTCATAAAGGCCTTTTTTTTTGTGTGGGGGTAGTTTTGTTTTTAGTAGTGAGATATTATTTGGTGTGGAATCTTGTAATTTGCGGAAAGACAAGCAAACCAGTCAACACAAGCTACGTTAAATTTAATCGAAGTAGTAGAATATGCAGAGAACTCACAAGCACGTAGAGAGTCATGCATAAAAGAAAACCACCTGGGTGTAAAATTTATATCTGGTCGGCTTCGCGGGTTGTCGCTCTAGGCCAGTGGATAATGAACCAATCGATCCACACAGTAACTTTGAAATTAGATACCACGTGCGCTTTACTCCTCTGACTACCGGGAGCTGACCTATATTAATCATACTATATACAACAATTAATGTCGGTATTTTGAGCCATATATAACCTTAGATTTAGATGAATTGATGAAATGTACACGTCCTTGTATTTCAAGGAGAGTTGCTCATAGGCTGGCCGGCTCGAACCGACATCTCATGGAGCAATCCATAGGTATGACCATTCCGCCAACCCTTCATGGGCTTCCTCCGAAATTACATCTGAACAAATAGTGAGAGGTTGACTGTTTGTATATTGCACAGATAAATCTCCACTCAAATTTTGTTTGTAAAACTATATGTATACAGAGTGATTTTACGAACATATATCCTTTATACAAATTATTATATATAAACTGATGTCGTTCAAGCATTGATTGGATGAAAAATACAAATTTTAACATAATTAATAAGAATAAATCATGTCTCATCTAACAACAGTTGCATAACAATTTAGTTTCTGCACGGTCGTTTGTACATAGAGTCAATTTTTGTCCTCTATTACTTGGGTATAAATTATTGTACTTGCCCTTTTTTTGAAGGATAAGAATTAAAGAAACCATGCACTATTCTTCCACTCGATACAAGGTTATAGTATAAATCAGTGTCAATATCAATGCATATGCAAATTGCATCAATAATAATATTACGCTTACAAAGTTGAGATATGTTTAGTTGGATATATATTAACCGGAAGCCGACCTGTATCAATATTGTTAAGCCTACAGAGTTGATTGCGAATTGACAATATTTGTCATTTTAATTAAGCGCACGCAGTCTTAGTTTTGGCATCGTCGGAATGAACAATGTTTCGAGCTATAACAGAGTGGGAAAATGGACATTTTAGTTTGATTAATCCCTTTCAACAACGCTGAAAAATGGAATTGGTATACCTATTTCGCCTTAACTAATTGATCTCATTGCTATGTGGATATTTTATCAGTACGGAAATATCAAGCGTTATATTATAGCTTACACTGTTTCCAGAGATTGTACAGTTCTGCTTTAGCAGGCGTTGTTTATTAGTAATGACTTTTAAGTAAACACTAAGCAGTGGAAAATAACTCAACATCCAATTGTAAATTTTAACGAGAAAAGTAATCTGAGAAACAAGGATTGTTGAACACTTAGAAGAGAACAACTTAACAAGATACAAACACATCCTGGTGCGCAATATAGCGGCATGCCAACAGGAACTTAAAAAGATACGCCTAGGCACAAATGAAGTCAGAAGGGAGCTTCTTCCCGCAAGTGTTAATAAGCAAGCTCAAAGAAATGGGGATATTAATGTTAATGCCAAGGATGTTAGCTTTAATGGCTGTGCAAAGGCACACAGCAGCTTCAAGATCGAGAAGCCCCTGTAGTACTGAGCAACAAGGAAAATCAGGTGGGCTCCCGATAACTGTACCAACAGTTCCATCAAGCACTTTGGCACATACGCCGAGCTTTAGGGCATCTCTTGGGCATCTTCTTGAAGTTGGATTTGGGTTAGGGTTTGGGATTGGTCTTGGCTGAACACAAGTGTTACAGCCACTAACAAGTGCGAAAAAGATAACATTGATAGAGAGGAAAACAGTAATCCATATAGATCTTTTGGAATCCATCTCACACCGCTATTTCACTAAGTAGAGTGTTTTGAAATGGTGATAAGTTTGGCATTGTGATACATATATATGCGGGTGTGTATAGAGAGAGACCTTAGAGTAAATGCAATGTGTATAGGCAGCAAAATATTGACAATGAGAGATGAGCCATGCATGTGAAGCAAGGCTGGCGTGGAATTTAGCGGCAATGTTTAGAGATTCAGAATCAAATATAGGAGGGACTCATATCTGACACTGTACGTATTTTTCAATGCAATTTTTTTTTTATAATTCTTTGAATCACAAGATTGCCCCAAGTGGCACTTAAAGGAGTCCCGTGACTCCCGTCCTACTAGCAAAACGGTTTGAGATTTTTGTTTTATTACCATTATGGGTAATTAAATCATGTTCGAGAGCCAACAAATGAGCGGTCAAGTCAGGTGTTCCAGCTAGCTAACCATAATCAATAACTTTTTCTTTTTGTGGAGCATCCACTTTGTATTTTGCCAATAATTTTGTCCCCAATGTGGAAACATGATGGGAAGTCTTTTTGTTCCTTTCCCTTAGTTGCTATAATGGTGGAACTTAGTTATTGCCAAGGAGGCTGGTTTTGCACACAGATTGGAAATCAAACAATCGACGATTAGTAGATCTACTATGCTTATTACATCTGTGCTTGGAAAGGATTAGGGGTGGGCGCGGTTCGGTTCGGTTCGGTTTTTTACTAATTTTTTCATAATTGTTCGATTACGATTATTTTAAAATCATAATCGCGATTAATCAAATCACCGAAATAATCAAATACTCGATTAATTGAAATAATTCGATTCGATTCGGTTCGATTATTTCGATTATGGGCCTATTGGGCCTATTTTGGGCTTTTTTAAACTTAGAACCCTAAATTAATAAATCTACCACAAACATAAAAAGTTAACAAATAAAAAATCAAAATATGTCTCAAAATAAGTTTAAGAACACATAAAATGTTCAATAACAAGTTCAAATCAAAATAAATAAGTAAAAAGTCTTTTAAACTTTAATAAAACTACAAAAACAATAAACAGCAACCAACTCTCAAATCTCAATTACTCCTCAGCTGCTTGTTCTTATTGAGCTACTATTAGCCTACCAAATTCTACATTAACAAATTAAAAAAAAAATATTAGAATGATTAATTAAGAATGAAATAACTAAAAAAAATATCAAAATATAGTAGTAACATATTACTCGCTTCAATAACCTCATAAAATTCGGTTTCCTCTCCTGAGTAGGTTGTATTATCCGTTCTCCTAATAGAGTTGAGCGAAGCCAATTTTGAGTGCAAATCAATGACTCAACAGTTTTATGAGTTAAAGAACTTCTAAAAGGATCAAGAACACGTCCTCCTGTGCTAAATGCCGATTCCGAAGCTACAATAGACACTGGAATTGCCAAAACATCCTTGGCAATCGAGACAAAATCGGATACCTATGCCCATTCAACTTCCACCAAGTCAAAATATCAAAATGGGCATTACTAGTACTCTCATTAGCATCCGTCAAGTACTTTTCAACATCATTTTTAAACTAATGTCATCATTTGAACTTTGCTTCATCATTTTGAAAGATGAAAAAAGATCAATTGACATTATACTACTACTAGCACCACCACCACCACCACCACCACCACCACCACCACCACCACCACCACCACCACCACCACCACCACTTCCATCATTGATATTACCAAAACAAACACCACCACTATTCCTCACATCACTCCCACCAATATAGCTATTATATAGCTTCATCAACAACTCCTTAATGTTGGATTTCAATTCTTCAACCTTCCTAGATTCATACATGCTACTAAAACAAAATGTAACAAACTCCAATTTACATCTAGGATCAAGCACATTTGCTACAAATAATAACATGTTAACCTGATCAAAAAAATCACCCCAATATTTAGCAAACTTTTGCTCCATTTTTTCGGCCATTTTCCTCAACAAATCATCACTAGAAGTACCAAGTGACTTCAAATGAATTAAAACTTTTGCCATTTCATTTAAGTAATCATTGGAAGTGACATTACGAGAGCTACTAAATTTCAAGGTCACATAATAAAAAACCGATAAAAAGTTAACTAACCTCATATTTGGGAATTAGAATTGCTCTGTTAATCAATTACAGATTAATTGTACCAAGATTTTTTTAATTATTACAGATTTCCTTAATTAAGGAAATCTAAAATATTTGGGAAGATAATTGCTTAATTAACATTTCATCTCGATTTAACTGCATAAATAAAGTTAAACCAGCTAGCAATTACTAATTTTCCAGATTAAATGCATAATTAATTTAATTTCACAATAACTATCAGTCTGTCAATTAAAATTTTACCTGAAGTCGAAATGTCTGTTCAAAGCTTGCAGCGGCGACGAGCTTGCAGCAGCGGCGACGAGCTTGCAGCGGCGACGAGCTTGCAGCAGCGGGGACGAGCTTGCAGCGGCGGGGACGAGTGTTGAGTGTTAGAAAGTGTATATTTATAAAGGAGAAAATCGTCATTTTGTACTTCAAGTTTTACTAACATCTTTAATTTTCTTAATTTAAGTCTCTTATTATTTAATTATGTGTGTTCTGTTTTAATTAAGTATTTTGTGTATTTTAGGGGTATTATGGTCATTTCACAATGAACGAGATTTCGGATAGCAAAACGGACGTCACTTTTGAACTCAGGACAGTCGAAAACCTTAAGAGGAGCATAAAAGGAAAATGGCATCGCTTCACACGCATCGGCACTATTCACATATACTGCAGATCGTTTGTTCATGGATGACATTCACGACATTCGCTCGCACCGCGTTCTATGTTCAAACCGTGTGCAAACCGTGTTACTGTTCAAACCGCGTGGTCAAACCCGTGGTCAAACCGTGTTACTGTTCACTGATGACGTGGCGCAATCCTGTGCATCCAAACTATTTTTAATCCGATGGCCATGATTCACTCAATGTATCTATAAAAAGGGGGCCTCCCCCCCCTAATTTGAGACCCTGAATCCATTTTTAAGCTTAGTTTTCTGTAATTCTTTCTCCATCTTGTATTTTCTACGTATTTTAATAAATTCCCATTTTACCCTTAGTTCAATTATGAGTAGCTAATTTCTTTCAAGCTTGGGTTGAAGGTGAAGTCTCAACATGTGTCATGGGCTTAATTTGGTAAATTTATTTTCTCTTCCCCTCTAATTTCTGTGGAGGTTTTGACTTTTCGTCGACAAATAATAATAATCATGTCTAGTTACCGCCCTGGTTTTACCGGCACCCTAGTATAAGGTTATTATTATTTGGCACGATAAGCCCTTAACACCATATTGATTAGAGCGTGGTTCATGAGGTGTGGATTCCCCCCTCATGATTTAATTGGTATTAATAAGGATTATTTAACACATGGTGCATGTTGATACGGATCCAGATACCCAAGTGCTTTATTTCAATAGTTCCCAATTCAATTTAATTCCGCTATTCCAATTTAAATTCTAGCATCCTTTAAATCAATTTCTCCACAAATACAACCACCCATTTACAGAATTAATTCTACACACAATTAAAATCCACCTCCTCGTGGGATCGACACTCAACACCATTGATCTATTCTACAATAGATTATGGCTTTGCGAGTTCAACAAAATTTGCACAACAAGTTTTGGCGCCGTTCTTAGGGAGGTAAGTATTTTAATTTGTAGAATTAATTTTTTGTAAATAATTTTATTATTATTATTATTACTATTAGTATTATTATTATTATTTTATTTGTTTCCTTGTAATTTTTTTTTCTTAATTAATAACAAAAAAAAAGCGAATTTACATTTTTAGGTAAGAATTTTTTTTTCTCTTCTTTAAATTTCTGTATTTTAATTTTCAAGTTATTCTTCTTTATAATTTTTCATTTATCTTGTTAATTTATTTTTATTTTATTCTATTTAATTTATTTCACGTATTTGTTTTAGTGTGTTTTTTTTTAGAAAGGTTGTAACAGCGTAATAAGGTTAGTATTGTAATTTCTCCTTCTTCTTTATTATTATTTAATTTGTTATCATTTTTATTTTCTTTGCATGCATGGTCGTAGGTCATTATCACCTAATCTTGAACCTATAGACCTTGAATTAGAAAGAACACTTCGCATACACAAACACATTGCACGTATAGATAAAACTGAAATGGATTTGCAACAACCAGAACCACAGGAGAGGCCATTTAAGGACTACTTGATCCTTAGCTAATTTGAGCACATCATGCATTAGATACCCAAATGTAGCTGCTAGGAGTTTTGAATTAAAACCTAGTGTGCTAAATTGTCTCCCAACATTCTATGGCCTAGAAAATGAGGACCCGTATAATCATCTGAATGATTTTCATACAATTTGTCAAACTTTTAAATATGAGAATTTTTTGAAGATGACGTTAAACTTAGGCTATTCCCATTTTCTTTAAAGGATAGAGCTCGTTCATGGTTCAATACATTGCCTGCTAATAGCATTACAACATGGGAACAAATGGTAACAAAATTTTTGAATAAATATTTCCCAGTTCATAAAACCAATGCTATTCGCAGGGAAATCTCAGAGTTCACCCAGAGAGAAGACGAGCAGTTTTTCGAAGCGTGGGAGCGATTCAATGGGCTACTTTTGAAGTGTCCACATCATGGGTACGAGAAATGGCACCAATGCCAATACTTCTTGGAAGGATTATTGCCAAATGTGCAAGAATGGCTAATGGCGACAAGTGGAGGAGAGCTAATGTCAAAAAGTGCATCAGAGATTTGGGATTTCTTCCAGCGACAAGCAGATAATTCCCAACAGCGGAGTCGATCACTCAGGAATACTAGAAGAATTAAAGGAGTAAATGAGGTTCACATTGGCGAGTCAAGTTCGGGAATTAAAGAAGTTAAAGAGATAATTGAAGGGCTTTCTCGACAAATAGCATCGTTGATGACTGCCAAATCAACAGAGCCACATGACCATGAGTCGTATTCAGATCAAGCCAATGCCATCGGTGTAATGAGAAAACCATCAAATTACAACCCATACTCCAACACATATAATCATGGATGGAGAGATCACCCCAATTTTTCATGGTCTCAAGGATTCCAACAGAATGGACCCGGCGGCTCGGCTCCACCAATGCAACCAATCCCTCAAGTTCCTCAAGCCTCTCAACCACCATTTAGACCATACAATCAGAACCAAAACTACTCAACCCAGATCATGGGAGGATTCATTCCAAAATTTCAAGAATGTTACTCAATCTACAATCGAGCAACAAAATCGCACCATTGATGGACTACGGAATGAGATGAGAGCGGCTTGACTTCAACTCACAAGCCCAATCGGTTTCAAGCCTTGAGAAGATGGTGGGACAACACTTTGCTTGATTGAGACTTTGGCAATGACTGTTGAGAAAGGCAAGTTTCCAATGTGCCTAATCTAAAGGAGTGCATGAAGCAAGTACCGATTCACCACAGCAGCATGGAGAGGTCAAAGCCGTTATGACCCTGCGAAAAGGAAAAGAAGTCGACAACAAAGTGGAGATGCCAGCGACAAAAGAAAATCAGATTGTACCTGTAAATGCTGAGGACTCACCACCGGAGGAGAAAGAAGAAACCAACCCACGAGGATACGTTCTAAAGCTCCATTTCCTCGAGAGGTTAGCTAAAGGAAAGAAGGAAAATCCACAGGTGAGATTCTTGAAGTCTTCAAACAGGTAAGTGTTAACATCCCTTTACTTGATGCAATAAAGCAAGTTCCATCTTATGCCAAGTTTCTTAAAGACCTTTGCACTAAAAAGAGAAACATTCATGTTCGAAAAAGGCATTTTTAATGAAAATGTTAGTTCTATACTCCAACACAAAATTCCTCTAAAATGTAAAGACCAGGCTCCCCATTTATCTCATGTAGTATAGGGAACCACACAATTGAGAATGCTTTGTTGGATTTAGGAGCTAGTGTTAATCTTTTGCCTTACTCAGTATTTGTGAAACTTGGATTGGGAGAATTACACCCAACTCGGTGGTGTTACAAACTTGCGGATCGGTCACGAAAATCCCTCGTGGTATTGTGGAGGACGTGCTTATCCAGGTAGACAAGTTTTATTTTCCTGTTGATTTCATTGTAATTGACACTCAACCAATACAGGATTCAAGGAAGCATATCCCCATTATCCTAGGCCGACCATTCTTGGCAACTGCCGATGCTCACATTCAATGCGGGGACTGAAACATGCAGTTGTCCTTTGGCAATATGACCATGGAGCTCAACATCTTCAACATTGCCAAACAACCTCACAATGCAGATGATGGAATTGTTGATGTGGATTTAATTGAAGCATTAATTGATAATACTTTTATTTCAAACCTTAGTGATGACCCTTTACAAACATGTTTAACTCACTTTGGTTTGGATTTTGATGTTGACAGATCAATCGATGAGGTCAACGCCTACTTGACTTCAAAGACCATCCATGGACACTAATAAATGGAAGTCAAGAGTTGAACAACTAGCACCATCGAGAGAAGAAAATCATCCCATCATCGAGTCACCACCGAAACTCGAGCTCAAACCATTGCCCAACACTTTGGAATATGCATTCTTGGGAGAAGAAAGCACTCTAGGTAATCATCTCATCATCCCTAAATGACGAGCAAAAAGGTAAGTTGTTGGATGTTTTAAAAAGAGCACAAAGGAGCATTAGGATGGACCATAGCAGACATAAAAGGTATAAACCAAAGAGATGCATGCATTACATTCACCTTGATGAAAATGCTAAATCTACTAGGAAATGCAACGTCGGTTAAATCCTAATATGAAAGAAGTTGTTAGAACGGAAGTCCTTAAGCTATTAGATGCGGGTATCATTTACCCCATTTCGATAGTTCATGGGTCGATCTGTGCAAGTGGTCCCAAAAAGTCGGGAGTCACAAGTAGTTACCAATGCGATAATGAATTGATACCCACTAGAGTGACTACGAGGATGGCGTGTATGCATTGATTATAGAAAATTAAATTGTCACACGTAAAGACCATTTTCCGTTACCATTTATTGATCAAATGCTTGATAGATTAGCAGGCCACGAATTTTATTGCTTTCTAGATGGCTATTCAGGATACAATCAGATTCCCATAGCACCAAAAGATCAAGAGAAAACCACCTTCACTTGCCCTTTTGGCACTTTTGCATATAGGAGAATGCCATTTGGATTATGTAATGCACCTGCTACATTTCAACGTTGTATGTTAAGCATTTTTTCTGATATGGTTGAACAATTTCTTGAGGTCTTTATGGATGATTTTTCTATTTTTGGAGATTCATTTGATCAATGTTTACATCATTTGACGAAAGTTTTACAGAGATGTATAGAGAAGAATTTGGTCTTAAATTGGGAGAAATGTCATTTCATGGTAAAACAAGGTATAGTTCTCGGTCACATCATTTCATGCAAAGGTATTGAGGTTGACAAAGCCAAGGTGGATCTCATTTCTAATCTTCCTCCACCTAAAAATCGGAGAAGTAAGATCTTTCCTTGGGCATGCTGGTTTTTATAGACGTTTCATTAAGGATTTTAGCAAAGTTTCTAGACCCTTATGCAATCTACTTGCTAAGGATGTACCTTTTGTCTTTAATAATTCATGTCTTGTGGCGTTTGAAAAACTAAAGCATTTGTTGACGTCATCACCCATCATTCAGCCACCAAACTGGAGCTTACCATTTGAGCTTATGTGTGATGCATCTGATTATGCAGTAGGAGCAGTATTAGGACAAAGAGTTGATCGAATTCCTCATGTTATTTACTATGCTAGTATGACATTAAACGATGCACAGTTGAACTATTCAACTACTGAAAAAGAAATGTTAGCAGTAGTGTTTGCATTAGAAAAATTTCGATCTTATCTCATTGGTTGTAAAATAATTGTATTCACAGATCATGCTGCTCTTAAATTTCTCCTCACAAAGAAAGATGCAAAAGCTAGACTAATTATTTGGGTGTTACTTTTGCAGGAGTTTGACTTGGAATTCAAAGATAAGAAAGGTTCTGAAAATGTTGTGGCTGACCATCTCTCTCGTCTCCATTTTGACACAATAACAGAACCCTTAACATTGAATGAGTCATTTCCGGATGAGCAATTAATGAGTGTGGAAGTATTACCTTGGTATGCTGATATCGTTAATTATCTTGTTACAGGTAAACTTCCAGAGCATTGGACCAAGCAAGACAGGGCCAAATTCTTTGCGGAAATAAAGAATTTTTCAGGATGACCCCTATCTGTTTAAGTATTGTGCAGATCAAATTATTCGACGATGTGTCCCAGAAAATGAATTTCAGAACATCCTTTCGTTCTGCCATGAACAAGCTTGTGGAGGCCATTTCAGCGCTAAGAAAACAGGGACTAAAGTTCTACAATGTGGTTTCTATTGGCCAACTATATTTCGAGATGCTTACACCTTTTGTTCTTCATGTGATAGGTGTCAACGAATGGGGAGCATTACACGAAGGAACATGATGCCACTAAATCCAATTTTAGTGGTTGAGATTTTTGATGTATGGGGTATCGACTTCATGGGACCCTTTCCCCCATCTTTTGGCCATCATTACATATTGGTTCTTTGTTGACTATGTTTGAAATGGGTAGAGGCAATTCCACGCAGAACTAATGATCATAAAGTGGTGATAGGGTTTTGAAGAGCAACGTTGTTTCACGCTTTGGATTCCTCGAGCAATAATCGGTGATGGTGGTACCACTTTTGCAACAAATCATTCAAAGCACTTTTGACAAAGTACTCCATCACTCATAAAGTGGCGACTCGTATCATCCATGCAAACCGGTGGCCAAGTTGAGATCTCAATCGAGAAATAAAGCACATCTTAGAAAAGACCGTGAGGCAGACAGAAAAGATTGGTCATTAAGACTTGATGATGCATTATGGGCATATAGAGCGGCGTTCAAAACCCCGATTGGGATGTCACCTACGAGGCTAGTGTATGGAAAAGCTTGCCACCTACTGTGGAACTCGAGCATCGTGCGTCTTTGGGCCATCAAGAAATTCAATTTTGACATGCAGCAAGGTGGCTCGAAAAACGATTTTTGGCGAGAACTTGAAGAAATTCGTAATGATGCATCTGAAAACGCCAAGGTTTACAAGCGCGAATGAAAGTCTTTCATGATAAGCAGATTATGAAAATCTTTCACTCAGGGTCAGAAAGTACTTTTATTCAATTCTCGTTTTTTATTCCCGGGTAAACTACGCTCTCGATGGTGGCCCTTCATTGTTCATCTTTTTTCCACATGGGGCAATTGAAATTAAGGACCCAAAAAAATGGTGTCACGTTTAAAGTTAATGGTCAAAGATTAAAGCCATATCTAGAGTACCAACCACATGGAGAGGACAGAAATAAATTTAAGTGACCACATGATTTGAATTAAGATTTTTTTTCTTTTTGTGATTTATTTATTTATTTATTTTCTTCTGCTGATTGAAATCATTTGTGCATAAGTGTATTTGTTTAACCATTAAGTTTTCTTTTATCACTTTTAATCATGAGGCAGTTCCTCTTGAACATCCTTAAACGACTTCAGCGTGTCCAATCTCATCTCAAAGGCCAGATACGATTTTGTAAAACACATCGTATTTGGAAGTTACAACCACCAGAGTTAATATCCCATGTTGAGGATTTAGAAAGCCAACTCAGAGACATTGAGAGAAGTGTCTACAACATCCAGTTGGAGCTTGAGGTAAATTCTATAAGAGGACGATTGTGATTTTCTTTGTGTGTTTTTGTTTGTTTTTGTTTGTTACTTTGTTTGTGTGTTTTAGTTTGTCACCCCGGTCAAGTGGCGGATAACGGTACTCCGTGACAATCAAGTCGGTTACTCTAGTTTCCCATAATTACTGATCTTCGAGGCGAAGGTATGGATAGAAAGCGAGATCTTGGCAAAGCTTCACAATCGATTCCCTTCACTTCCTCAGAATGCCCTCCTTACAATCTATAAAGCTCGATCTGAACGCATGCGATTGCTTATGAGGAATAACATACCTGCTGATATTCGCTGGTTAATTGAGGCTAAAGTACGCTTGGCAGGTGAGTTGCCTCCTAAATTTATTGTATACATGCCTGGTTGTGGTAAAGGAAATTATGCAAGAAAGCGTAGAGCTCGAAAAATTTCGGTTGCTTGTCATAAGTGTGCCAGAATGATATGCGATAAAAAACGATGTTCTTTAGGAATGGTGTCTGATACGAGAGAAGATAAGATTGATTCATTAGGGATGGCTTGAATAAGGAGTCATTGGATGATATCCTTTTGTCTCTTGAAACGCATCCCAGTGGATATGTGCAAGGAGCGATTCTCGATTATGGCCATCATTTTGAAAAGAGCATGCGATCTGATCTCGGGAATCGACTATAAACGACCCTGTTTGCAGTTTATAAGAAAAGCTGGATGGGAAGCCTATCCTCGACCCATAGAGGCGTTGAAGCCGTTTACGGACGTAAACCAGAGGAAGATGTGAGCCACGATCGCACTACTGTAAATATCCTTTTACTTTCTTGTTGTTTTATTTCTTGTTGTTTTACCATTTGCATTATTGTCTTTAATAATTTTATATTTGTCATTACTTGCTTTTCCTTTTTTTTGTTTTCTTTTTGACTCTCAAGCCATGTGCATTACGATTAATTGACATAGACATGACACCTCATTCACAATTTGTGACCATTCATTAAGATCCTTAAATATGATTCTTTTCGTTTACACTCACAAATTATTTTTGAGAAGTATCATAATGGCAGCTACTCGATAAACAATTCAAGAACATTTGTGTGCTTTCGGATTTAACTATGGCAAATATAAAGAGTTCTTTGAGGCAGCCATTGATCTTGGTCGATCATGCATGAGAGAGAAAATTACACTTAGTATACGGCGGAGGTGACCGAGGGTTATCAAAATTGGTCTCGAAAGCTGCTTTTGTCGGAGGAAGTCAAGTGTTAGGCATCATACCACAAACCCTAAAACCTTTAGGTGCTTGTCTAACTCACCGATTTGGAGAAGAGTTAGTTGTCTCGGGTATGCAAGAAAGAATAACCGAAATGCTTAATCATCTTGATGCTTTTATTTTCTTACGGGAGATCTTGCAACTCTAGAGGCACTTATCACTTTAGCATCTTGGGCCCATCTGCACATTCATCGAAACCCATCGGTTTGTTAAATGTCAATAATTTTTATGATGGCTTTATCGCATTTCTTAACCATGCAATAAAAACTACTTCATTCCTCTACGGTGAAAAAGCTTTTATTTGTGCTCACATTCTTGCTAATGAGTTACTTGATACATTTACAAGCTTATCGACGAGCCGAGATCCCAAGACCTTGGTGTTGGAGTGTACAAATAACGATGGTAACAATAGCGGTAAGAAGTACAAATTAGATTTAAATCTCGCTTTGTAAATATTTTATTTGTGTTGCACCACCCAGGGTGATGTCTTCTAAACTCTACTTCTTTCCTTTAAAACATTGAGGACAATGTTTAGTTACAGTTGGGGGAGGGGATAGTTGACAATTGTGGAATGTTGGTTAAGTTTTTACTAATTTTTGTTGTAGAAACTAAATTGTTGCTAGCTTGTTTGTGTTGAAGATGGCTGAATATGGAGTGTAGTTACTCTAGAAACGCATCTTCTTAGTAAAAAAAAAAAAAGGGAAAAAAAATAATGAAAAAAAAAATTTTCTTATTTTTCGTGTGATCTTTCTAACTTTTTGACTTCTCCTTTATAAATATGCATTTTCAAATTTTGAGTCGAAGATGGCTGAATATAGAGTGTAGTGCCTCTAGAAACGCATCTTCTTAGTTAAAAAAAAAAAATCAATCATTTTTCTATCATTTTAAATGTAACATTTTCAATTAGTTTTTCTGCATCATTTTCACATTTCTGCATGCATAATTCCCTTTCATGTTTATAATAGGTTGGGGGGTAGAATGTTGTTTAAAAAAAAAAAAAAATGGTGTGTTTTTGTTTTTTTTTTTGGTTGACATGATGATTTTCGAATTTTAGTATTTGTATTATCTTTGGTCTTGAGTGATGTTACACTATGTTTGCTACTCTACATGTTGATGTCGGAGATAAATATGAGTTGCTTGAAACAATTGACATGTCATAATGAATACCAAGTGAGCTTTTGAGCCTATTATTTTTCTTGGAGAGTAACCCTTTTTGCCCATTCTTCATACAGCTTAGCAGTATTATTATTTTATACATGATCTTTAGATTTCCTTGGAGTCAACCCTTTAAAAAAAAAATGTTAAAAAAAAATGCGTTGCTACATCTAAAGGTCCATTTAACTAGTAGATATGGAGGAGTATCTAGAGCCCTAAAAGATGATGGAAAGGCCGTCTTTGACCCGTTTGAGCCTTTCTAGCCATCCCTTATATCAAATATCCATAGTTAGCCCTTTTGAGCCTTTTTTTAAAAAAAAAAAAAAAAAAAAAAAAAACCTTTTCTTTGTCAACTTATCATCTTCACCCACTCCAATTTGGAGTATTACCCGATATCTTATAAGTTCCATCACCTATTCATGTTTGAGAAAAATATAAATAATTATTTTGTTTAGTAAAGTTGTGCAATACCGAGAAAAAAAAGAAAAAAAAAAGAGAAAGCAAAGAAAAAAAAAAGAAAAAAAAAAAGAAATTCTCTAAAAAAAAGAAAAAAAAAAAGAGAGAGATATAATACAATAATAAATAAGTGAAAAGCAATTTTTTTTAGTTTCCAAAAGATATTATTTTTCTCAAACATATATTTTGTTTTTTCTATTTTCCTTTCTTTGTTAGCCATGTCCCTAGCCTACGTTATATCCTAATAAAAGTCCTTCTTGATTTTAGGGAACTATAGTCTGAAGTAGAA
The DNA here is from genome assembly GCA_030444775.1 of Atalantia buxifolia. Classification (NCBI taxonomy): domain Eukaryota; kingdom Viridiplantae; phylum Streptophyta; class Magnoliopsida; order Sapindales; family Rutaceae; genus Atalantia; species Atalantia buxifolia. The sequence continues at coordinate 47,704,249 of CM059835.1, read as the reverse complement.
GCTAGTTATATGGGCTATAAAGATGTAGTAATGCATAAAAAAAAATTAAAAAAAAAAATAAAAATACATTGGGTTGACTAATATTCTGTTTGACTTAAGATCGTGTTATTTCTAAGCTATGGGCATATTTCCTTCATCTTGGTGAGAGTGTGTGATATTATTTCTTTACTATCTTCACTCCATTTATCATTCATTGAAGTGACAATTTTTATTGGGTTTAATTTCCTTGTGAGAGTGTCACTATTACCGGTGAGATTTTGGGGTTGGACATGTCATTTTTGAAAGTATTTTGTATTTACTTGGTTGATTCATGTGGATGGTTGATGTGGGTGTGATGTTTCTTTAGACTGGAGATAATCTTATACTTTTATTTGATTCTTATCATTAGTCGATTGAATAAATAAGTTTGTAAAAAAAAAAAAAAAAAAATTTGGGTTTGAATTTTATTTTCGCTTTATTTGCTAGGGACTAGCAATAAGCTGGTTGGGGGTGTGTTGAGTGTTAGAAAGTGTATATTTATAAAGGAGAAAATCGTCATTTTGTACTTCAAGTTTTACTAACATCTTTAATTTTCTTAATTTAAGTCTCTTATTATTTAATTATGTGTGTTTTGTTTTAATTAAGTATTTTGTGTATTTTAGGGTATTATGGTCATTTCACAATGAAGCGAGATTTCGGATAGCAAAACGGACGTCACTTTTGAACTCGGGACGGTCGAAAACCTTAAGAGGAGCATAAAGGAAAATGGCCTTTCACACGCGTCGGCACTTTATTCACATATACGGTGCATCTTTGTTCATGGATATCATTCACGACACTGTTCGGACAGCGTTCTTTTGTTCAAACCGTGTGCAAACCGTGTTCTTGTTCAAACCGCGTGGTCAAACCCGTGGTCAAACCGTGTATTCTTTGTTCGCGATGACGTGGCGCAATCTGTGCATCCAAACTATTTTTAATCCGATGGCCATGATTCACTCAATGTATCTATAAAAAGGGGCCTCCCCAATTTGAGACCCCGAATCCATTTTTAAGCTTAGTTTTCTGTAATTCTTTCTCCATCTTGTATTTTCTACGTATTTTAATAAATTCCCATTTTACCCTTAGTTCAATTGTGAGTAGCTAATTTCTTTCAAGCTTGGGTTGAAGGTGAAGTCTCAACATGTGTCATGGGCTTAATTTGGTAAATTTATTTTCTCTTCCCCTCTAATTTCTGTGGAGGTTTTGACTTTTAAATCGACAAATAATAATAATCATGTCTAATTATGCAGTTTTTCTGGCACCCTAGTATAAGGTTATTATTATTTGCACGATAAGCCCTTAACACCATATTGATTAGAGCGTGGTTCATGAGGTGTGGATTCCCCCCTCATGATTTAATTGGTATTAATAAGGATTATTTAACACATGGTGCATGTTGATACGGATCCAGATACCCAAGTGCTTTATTTCAATAGTTCCCAATTCAATTTAATTCCGCTATTCCAATTTAAATTCTAGCATCCTTTAAATCAATTTCTCCACAAATACAACCACCCATTTACAGAATTAATTCTACACACAATTAAAATCCACCTCCTCGTGGGATCGACACTCAACACCATTGATCTATTCTACAATAGATTCGTGCGCTTGCGAGTTCAACAAAATTTGCACAACAACGAGCTTGCAGCGGCGGGGACGAGCTTGCGGCGGCGACGAGCTTGCAGCAGCGGCGACGAGCTTGCAGCAGCGGCGAGCTTGCAGCGGTGACGAGCTTGCAGCGGTGACGAGCTTGCAGCGGGGACGAGCTTGCAGCCGCGGGGACGAGCTTGCAGCCGCGGGGAAGAGCTTGCAGCAGCGGGGACGAGCTTGCGGCGGCGACGAGCTTGCAGCCGCGGTGACGAGCTTGCAGCAGCGAAGCTTGCGGCGGCGAGCTTGCGGCGGCGGCGAGCTTGCGGCGCGAGCGGCGGCGAGCTTGCGGCGGCGGCGCTTGCGGCGACGAGCTTGCGGCGGCGGCGACCTTCCAGCAGCGACGAGCTTGCAGCAGCGGCGACGAGCTTGCAGCGGCGACGAGCTTGCAGCGGCGACGAGCTTGCAGCGGCGACGAGCTTGCAGCGGCGACGAGCTTGCAGCGGCGACGAGCTTGCAGCGGCGGCGAGCTTGCAGCAGCGGCGAGCTTGCGGCGGAACAAGCTGGAAATAGCTTACCCTGACCTTCAAGTGGGTGGATATTTTATGTGGTCTTCTGGTTTCTAAAGCTCTTAAGGATCCAGGATATGGGTATTCATAAGCTATATGAAATATGGTGAACCATAAGCGTTAAGAATATGTATCAGTTTTTCGAGTGGTTTATAAATTGATTTGGTGGGAAAGTTGTAGATATGTTTATGCTTGCCAGCTTTTCTTCCCCTGAGCAGCGGCCAGAGGGAACAGAAGAAGTGACGATGAGTCGATGAGTAGCGGCCGGCAAAGCAGAAGAAGACAGAAGCCAGAAGTGTTTAGATTTAGATTTTAGTTTTAGCAGTTTAGGTCAAAATAATCGGTTTATTTCGGTTCGATTTTTCGGTTTTTTTTTTAAAACCGAAACCGAACCGATTAATATTACTATTTTTTTACTATTACTATTTCGGTTTTTTGCAAATAAAAAAACCGCATAAAAACCGAACCGAACCGATCGGTTCGGTTCGGTTTTTAATTAATCAGTTTTTTTTGCCCACCCTTAGGATTACCTAAATCATCAAGGGGGGTTGTTTGGTTCCTCTCATTGCTCGTAATAGTATAGGATCTCTTGAAATTAAAAAAACTTTCGGAAAGTTAGTCGTAAATGATAAAAAGGCTTGGCTCCCAGGTCCGCTCCTGTGTCGGAGGTCAGGGTCCAAGCCTCAAGTGTGCAGGCCCACAATAGACTGGGCCCGGACATAGATTTTCATTAAAAAAAAAAGGTCAGGTTATAGCCTGAGCCTACAAACATTAACACGAGCACGGTGGGCGAACGCGCGCGTGCACACACACATATACAGTATTAAAAAATTATTTCATTTTTTAAGCAACTTTTTTTAGGTAAAAAAAGGGTTGGATAAATATCGATATGGACTAAATTCAGACCAATGCCGGTCCGACCCTATCAAGTAAAAACTCTTTTTTTTTTTTTGCAAGAAGTAAAGAACTGTTTTAACACTACCATAAAGAAGTGGCAAACGACCACAGGTTTATATCATTGGTTTTGTACTTTTGTTAATCCATTTATCATTATTAATTTATGATGCGGGCCGCATAATAAAGAAAATTCTAACATATAAATCCATAATCATTTGTAAAAAATAATTTAGCGAGTATCAATGTCTGCTATATGGTGAGTATCTGAATACATCTTAAAAAATTGTTACTCTTTGTGAATAGTATTAAAATTATGGATTAATCAAATAACTCATTGGCAACCAAATCTTGAGTGCATTGGGTTCAAGTCCAGCCATTGTTGGGACTCGATTTCCCTTCTAATAAAATTAGGTAGGGGTCTATTTGTCTTTCCGCCATTTGGAGTAGAATAGATATCACTTCAATATTAAGTAAGAGTCTAACTTTGGCTTGTGCATAGTAGAATTATTAAGAAGAATCTTGATTGATTTCTGATTGTAAATATAAGTAGAGTTCTGATTGTAATATATCAGTTTATAGAGAGAGAGAGACAATACTTTCGCTCAATACAAAGTGATTACTACAACCCACTAGTTTATTAATCATCATCTTAAAGTAAACTAGTATATCTTTTTAGAAAATAACATAAAAATAATTATTTTAAGGCCAATTTTGAGCTACATGTGTATCAAGAAAATATGCATGCATAAATGATTTGGAATCTCCTCCGTGAGCTCTTCGTGATGAATCATAGAATGCTCAAATTGGTATTTGAATGACTGGGAAATTGGATATCAAAAAGCACCATTGGTTTGTAAAAATGAAAATCTGCCGAGGTGATTTTGCCATTTTCTTTGAATTGAAACTAAATCGTTAAAGGGTAATAACAATATCAATTTGATGTTGATCATAACAGCAAGAGATTAAAGTGCTATTAAAGGATGTATATGGCTGATTTTCAAGGGAAAAATCCAGCTTAATGTTATAAGTGATTAAAGGCAAACAAATGCATTTGTTGCATATTTTGTTTCAAGTGTTAAATTCAATAGTTAATACTTAATTTACTATATCAAAAATACCTGAACAAATTTTATAAATTGCTTTTCAATTTCATTTACAAAACACACAAAATCCAAGTGATATTTTCTTCTTCACCCTCAAATAAATTCTTACTAACTTTAGGTTTTCAATTTGATAAAGATCAAACATTAGTTCGAAGTTCTTTGAAATAATAACATTGCACCGTCGAGACTATTCGAATACGTTGTATCCTAAAAGACAAATGTCATTATAACATAAGCACCATTGAAAAAGCGGTAAATTTGTTTTAAAGAAATTGTAACTTTATGGGTCTTGGGTTTATTTTTTTAATTTTTTATTACATATTGTTGTAAAATGTAAATAATGCTGTTTCAATTTTGTTATTATATACTTGCAACATGTGTGTAAGTGACTTATTATTAAAGTTAAGTGCTCTAAAATGTTCTATCATAAATGCTATACATAACTTAAGGAGTCAGAGTTTTAAGTAGGATCATTTGTGACGCCATCAGTTTTTCAATAAATCCAATTAGTGTATTTTTGCATATGACTTGGGTTGTCTTAATTACAATACTTTAACACATTTATATGTATGATTTTCCACTATCCACTATCAATGGCAAGGACCAGTGATGAGAAGGGAGATTACCAATTACCCCTACTGTTTGAAGCATATATTATTTGCCCATGTCATTTTTTCAATACCCAATCACCCTTTGCCATTACTATTATTAAAGTTTAAGTTTCATTCGAATTGTAAAATTGTATTTTAGCTTAATATAAAAACAAAAACTAGCCATCAAAGAGAATAGTGACAAGTTCAATCCCCTTCTTTTTCTCAAATTAGGTCACCTTATCTTTTTCTTTCTAATAATTGAAGAGTATTTTAGTGCGTGAGGGTGCGTGGCTTCGCATATGGCGAGCTCTCATTAGAGAATTCTGCTTTAGGACCCAAAGCCCCAATAAGAGTTCGCCCTATAAACACTCTCTCTAAAACTCATCCTTAACTCAACATCATCAGTCGTCACGTCTTCATGTATCAACACCTCCGTTAAAACTCTTTTTTACTCAAAACTCGGTAATCTAATTTGGGAGGGTATGCTTACTGCAAACTTTTCAAAACCCCCAAAAAAAATTATAATTGCCGATAAATCTTGAGCTTTTTAGTTTTGGTGATGGGAAAGAAATAAAATCAATATTCGAGCAATAAATAAATCTTAAGATTATTGGTGGCAATGACTTTTGGATTTCAACCACCTGGTTTTGGTGAGTTTAGTGGTGGCGCTAGTTTTCATAGAGAGTGGTAGAAAGGGATAACCGAAGAAAAAAGAGAAAACAATAAGGCATAAATTTCTCAAGAAATGAAAAAAAAAATGTTTTCTTTTTTGCAGTGGAAAAAATTGTTAAAACGGAAGAAAAATACACAACTCTATTTTTTCGTATTAAAACGTACACTTTTAGTGTAATTTATTTTCTGACATAGACCTATTACTCGACTTGCTTATAGCTGTAAAATATTTGAAAAAGAAAAAAAAAAAAGCAAAAGGATTATTACATTTGACGGAAGCTTTTAAGTTTTAACAGAGTGGGATGATCGGATATTAGAAAAGCTGTAAGAGGGAAGTGGCACATGCTTCAAACGACGGGGGGTTAATTGGCTTATGGACCAGGATACACTCTCTCTTGTCCTTCCCTTTTCAATCACAGTTGATTTCATTCTGTAGGGTTCAATCTGACGTGATTTTCCTACCCAGCACACGACATAAAAACGGTATTCCACAATTGCTGTAAAATAATGCACATAATGGAAGCTTTTAAGTTTGAACAGATTGGATGATGGGATCTAAGAAAAGCTGTAAGGGAGAAGTGGTACATGTTTCAAATGACGGGGGTTAATTGGCTTATGGAACATGATACACTCTATGTTGTCCTCCCCTTTTCAGTCACAGTTGATTTCATTCGGTAGGGTCCAATCTGAAGTGATTGTCCTACCTAGCACACATCATTAAAAAGATCTTCCACAATTATTATAAAATAATACACATAACGAATAATTGACGATACCGTATCCCTTGAATTAAAACACTTATTGACCACGGACATATTAGCTAGTTAAGATTTCATTGGGCTCACATGACACCGACCATATATTTCAGAGACCCCACCAGAAGCTTGGGTTGAGAATTCGTTCTCAACTGCTTAATTACATCGCTAATATTGGTTGGGTTAAAATGATGATCACTGTGATTATTAAGATTTCATGATATATTTTAACACCAAGGTTGGCCTCTGCAAATTCAGGATCATGGTGCATTGGTGCTTGTTTAGAGTGATTGTAAAACGACTGCTGTATCCTCTTAATTTGGAGTGAAAATTCGGATGAGTTTGGTATCTGTTAAGGAAAAATGGAAAAAGGAAAAAGAAGAAATTCAAGGCTTAGGAGAGCTCAAATAGGAAAAATATAAGAGAGCTCAAATCGAAAAAAATATCCAAAATAAATAATTAATTGAAGATTCTGAGAAAAAAAAAATTCGATCACTGAGAATAAACAATTAATGAAGTAATGGTTCAAAATATATCTGATTACTTTCTATATTATAAGAATTCCTCGTCCTTGATGTTTCTTTATAAACACAATGCGAGTGTGTACCTATGAAGACACTTGAACTCTCTTTTTAATTTTCTATTTTGTGAATTTCTTAAATTCGGATTTGGTTCTCCCTCTTACTAGAAAATGAGCAAATGTCCTTTCTCGATCCTTTTGGCCACTATTTATAGATTAATGGAGGCAGACTTGGCAAGAGATTTTTATTTTAGATTTGAATCTCCATCGTCCAATCCCTATATTTTACTTTCCATCGTTAGATTTATAATCATTTTCTGTTTTGATACTGCTTTTGGCATGTGATTTTGTTTTGCTTTCATTCAGGGTTGGAGTATCTTTATTTGTTTATGGATGTATGTCGTAATATTTCTGAACACACAGTGCAATGTAATTGACTATATAATTTGATGCTTATAATAACAATAATTACATATTTAAAATTTCTACTCAATTTGGGTTTTTTACTGTGAATGAATACAAGTTTTATTAATTTTTAATTAATAAATGTGAATAAAATAAAGATGTAAATCTTGAACATATGCTAAATTTCTACGCAGCTCGAGCTATATGGCTTTCAGCTTCCTAAATAATATAACATATATTCATAAATTGTGAGCATCTGTTAACGAAATCTTCATCTTTAACCGAATTGGGAGCGGGGAGAAAGGTCCGATATACATAAGTAAAACAATCAGCTATACAGTAATCTGATCATTCATTTTCTAAGTTTACATTATTATATTTGTCATACTTATGTCATAATAGTATTCATTATTATCATAATTTTTCTTTCCTGTAGTTAATTTTTTTTTAAAATCTTTTAGTGACAGTATGTTATTTTTTGCGCTACTTTCTATGCAGATATCATTTACCTTTTCATCTGGCACCCCATTAAGTTATTGGGCAATAGTTTAAATAAGAAAAAAAAATGTCCCATTCAAAATCAGTGATAGGGTGTTGAGACTTTGAGTAGTAAAAATAAAATTGATTGACGGCGTCTGTCTGATGTCGAAATAAACAATATCTTTCTTCTTGACTGCCTAATTTTGGGCTATTTTCTTAATTAATTCTTGTATTTTTAAAAATTATCTTAAATATTCATGCAGTTACTACAACAACAACTGTTGAATCTAACTTTTTAAGGGTAAAGTTAGATTGTAGTTTCATATAATCTGAGAATTTGTATTAAAGTTTACTTAATTGTTCAAACCAATAAAATATTAAAAAATGGAGAATAATTAAATAAAATTTAACAAAAATAGATACATAACACGAAAATTTTATTTTTTTTAAAATTAAAATATTAACTGGATAATTAACTCAATTTGTAAAATTAAATTAGCATTTAATCCGGAGTGTTTTTAAGTTGATTATACTTTCCAAAAAAAAATTAATAAATTAAAAAAAATAATTCCTAAATGCCGAGGCTTCATGTTCCAATGCCTCAAGACAAATCTTTGCGACCTCTTGGAGGATTCCAATCATCCTTGAATTATGCTCACACGCTTTCGAAAGTAAATGAAGTCAATTAAGTCTATATTAAATCATTTCTCTTCAGTTGCAAGTTACAAATGTTGACTTAATGAACCGTTCAAACGGACAAGCTACTATTCTATAGTAGCAATTAAACAGCTCTACAGTATGTGAATAAAAGAAAAAAACAGCATATCACGACAACGTTTTTTTGTAAGAATTGTGTTGTTTCGGTCGAACGCACAATTTCGCGTAAATCTCTTGTGGAGCCCATGGTAGGTTCTTTGAGTGCCCGTGACACATCGATCCAGAAAGCAACCTCCATAAGGAATTACAAAGGACATGCCAAGATGGAAGTCATTATTAATTCACAATTCAAATTCATATAAGAACAAGTCCAATTTTGCTTAAAGAAAGATTCATTGGCTTCTTTGTGTTGCTATGTCTTGTCCTTATCAATAACACAACTAATATTTTCAATTTTCATTTTATACACCTAGACTTCTGTTTCTATAAATCTTGTAGGAAATTAAGAAGTTCCAAGTAATTAAGGAACATAGAAAAGATTGATGTTAATAAGTGAGAAAAGTGAGGGCGATATCTAGAAAAAGATTTTATTTTGATCCTTTTTGTACTCTGGGTTCAGCCATAATAATAATTGGCCTAATTAAATGAATGGAAGATGGAATAGCAAGAAGATTCTGTTGGTATTCAGTGAGAATGAATGATGGAATAGCAAGAAGATTCTGTTGGTATTCAGTGAGAATGAATGATGGAATAGCAAGAAGATTCTGTTAGTATTCAGTGAGAATGAAATGAAATGATATAATCTCCATCAAAATGACTAAAGGATGTTATCTTAATCTAGGGGAAAATGACTAAAGGATGTTACCTCAATCTAGGGAAAAATGACTAAGTGTTACGCAAGCACTTGTAATCATCTCAACTGATGGAATGGGTAAAAGACACCACGGCATTCAAGACTTGCGCCAATGGACAGTTTCATCCTTATTGTTTTAGAAATTTAGATAATTAGAATCTACCGTCTTAAAAATAACATTTTGTCCCTCCAATTAATCAGCGCCTTTCATCTATTTATATGGTGATAATAAATCTGTTAATGTATTATGATATTCACAAAGATCATTAAAATATAATGCTCTAACCCCTAATCAGATTAGTAAAATTTACAAATTGATCAGGAAATCTGAATGTTTATTTTTAGAATTGTGCGAGTTACGTTTAGCTGTCCACTTCTAAAATTGCGTAAGCCTAACTATTTATTAGGATGTAAGTTTTAGTAAAACCAGCAGACTCGTGATTATAAATCAAATACAACAAGCCATTTATAATATGTGCTAGATAGATCCACAGACTGAGGCTAGGGCAGGAACATGGCAATTTGCCTATCCCCACCTCACAAACATCCAAAAATTTGTCTGAAAATCTCTCTCTGCCAGCTAAACTTCAAGAGTACACATGGGTGCCTGTAGGTTATTCTTTGGTTAATTATTATCAAATGTTACATCAATGCAACCGACTGATGCTCCTTGAATCCTATAAAAACCCCGCCCCCCTTAACAAATCCCCACAACAATCTCAAATACTAGTACTACTATCATAACGGAAAAGCTAGTGGCTAGGATTTAAGAGATGGGTTCAAAAACCTCAGCTTCACTTGCTCTCTTTCTTGCAGTCAACATTCTCTTTTTTGCCCTTGTCACTGCTTGTGGCTCTTGCCCTTCTCCTAAACCAAAACCCAAGCCAAAGCCAACTCCCAGCCCGTCAGGAGCTTCCTGCCCAAGAGATGCCCTTAAACTAGGTGTATGCGCCAACGTGCTTAATGGTTTGCTTAATGTCACTATTGGCACACCCCCGGTCCAACCATGCTGCACTCTTATTCAAGGCCTTGCTGATCTTGAGGCAGCTGTTTGCCTTTGCACTGCCATCAAAGCGAACATTTTGGGCATCCACCTTAATATCCCGCTTTCACTCAGCCTTCTTTTGAACGTCTGTTCAAAGAGTGTGCCCCGTGGTTTCCAGTGTGCTTAATGATGATCATATATTTCTGCATCTTCGTCTTTAATTTAATTTACAGGTTCTGGGATTATGAGTTCTGCACGGTAATGTGTGTTACTGGTAATTTCCGTTGTTTAATTGATTTTCATACAGGTGGTTTGCTTGTGACATGACAGTGAATAAGTCTGATTTGTTTACCTTGATGTTGTTGTTTTCTTTATTATGTATTTTTCATTTAACAGAAGATGAATTACTCGTTTGTCTCGAAGCATATATATGTCCAAACTTTTGCTGCAAAAATTTTATTCTTAATTTTAAGTATGCAGTGAATCTGTGATTAATTGCACGTCACTTAAGATGTTATTTTTATTTTAATGAATAGGCGATCTTTGCCCGTTTCTCTTCATTTACAGCATAGTTTCTGCAAACCCTAGTTACAGGTCTTGAAAGGATCAACCTCCAATCCAAATTAAAAACTGAGGAGTTGAGTAATAAGGAAAGGCCAAAAGAGAAAGAAGAAAGAACGTACAATATATTATGTGGCGTCTTGGTTACACCATTCATATTCCATAGCACAGCTATATATACTGTCCATGCATGCAGAGAAACAAAAATTTCAATCAAAGATTTCACTTTGATGTTTGGAATTGAAGCATCATTATCTTCAGTATAGAAAGTGTTTGTTGTTGAAAGAAGTAAAAGCACTATTTTCAAAAACCTAAGCTATTATCATCATCCAAGTAATTACTTAAATCTTTATTTTGAAAGCTTATATATAAGACATATAAAAAAGAAGAAAAAGATCGCTTTAAGTATCAAGTTGCCGAAATTTCATTACAATTAACTAATAAGTCTCACTTCGTTCAGCCTCTACATTCGGCCTTGGATTTCAGAAACAACCCAAAAGATTTCGTTTGGGTAGATAATATACCAACAAACTTTTTGTACTTATTCACACAGTTGGATGAATGAAAGTAATACTTTCTCTCAAAAAAAAAAAAAAAAACTAATAAGTCTCGTCATGGTTGATGATTACTTATGTATGCTTTATGCCATTACCATATCAGTTACCGCTTTGATATTCACTGCCTTGTTGCATGATTTCCTAGATATGGCAGAAGGAATCACAAATGTACACATCAAGGCCTTGTAAAATCAATACATAATACAAGAGAAAAAAAAATCCTTGTAAAGAAGGTTCTGGATTTAATCCTGGATGAATGTGAAAAACAATTAATTTAGTGATCTGCTTTTTTCTTTTTTTTTTTTAATCCTTAAAGCTAAATTTAGATATTCGTTCTTGTTTGATACGAAACGAGGAAATTTTTAAAAAAAGAAAAACAAAACAAGAAAAAATGTAAATAGTGGTCGCATATCAGTACTTGTGTGCATAATTTAAATATATCTACTAATTACAAGACAATGCTTTAAAATAAATTCACATATACCACACATATATTAAATAAATTTATAATAGTACTCTTAGAATTTCTTAAAAGTTGATTGTGATTATTCAAAAAAGTTGACAATAATTGCGCCAATGGCACGCTAACACATGGCAATTTGCATAATCGCATTATTAGAACGTTTCGATCAATGTTGCATTCAATGTCGTTTAGCTGTTGACATTACTTTGTTAATGGGCCATGAAATTTTTATTAAGTATGGCAATCGGCAGCCGAATCAAGCCCGTGACTGACAATTTATCTGGTAATCCGGGAACGTGGAAAAAAGAAGAAAAATACAGCACTTTTCGTTAACTTTTATCACCATATGAAAAGGAAAAGATTTCATGCCCTTACTGTTTGAATTCCACCAACTGATTTCGTGAGGATTCAAGGAATGAATCATGGTGATCATTTAAACGTGTTGAATACTTTGTTGCCGCCAATAATGATGAGAAAAGATTTGTCAAATCGTACAGCAACAAACAAAAATATAATGTAAAATATAGGATAATATGTAACGAGTAATAATTTTATCTTAAATAATGTAACATGTAATGTATTATTCATTAAATGGATAGTAAATTAATATTAAGTTCAAGTTCAAGAGAAATTTTAGAATTTCTAATCTAAATTTGGATCCAATATTGATTTTACTGTAAATTTAATAATTTTCTGTGGCAAGTGTGTAAGTATAAATAAGATTTAATTACATTTATATGTTTACAAAAAAATACTAATAGGTATAAAAATATATCAGTGCTGAATCCGAAATTTTTCAAAACCAACTCAAGTCCCTTTCGAAAATACTAATTAATGCTGTAAACGTTCAAAATTTTCCTCTCAGATTAAGTCACGAAAAGAAAGTGTCATTCCAAGTGTATGAAAAATTTTCACTAAATATGTTTCAAGCCAAATTCAATAGTAGTACTGTACATTCCAATAATAACTCTATAGTTTTAATGCTAACTATAAGCACACATCTGTCCAAGATTTTTCCGCTTAATGCGTAGAAGGAAATAAAAATTCACTTATGACTTAAACCCGAAGGTAGGCCAGAGTGCGTAATACATATTATAAAAACGAACAAATAAATGTTAGATTTAGATGCTTAGTTGCTTACTGCTAATTAACCCTCTCGTGAACGATCTTTGTCGTTTGCCGCAGGCTCAAATTGACAAAAAAAATCATTAGTAACAGTCTAACAGATCATTAACCATTTAATATATTTGATTGAGATGGAAACTCCGCACAGCAAGACAAAGGGAAAGGTACATGAATATTCTTTTTAAAGTTGTCGTATCTATACAACATGTGAGATATGGGGACAGGGAACTATTCGACGCAGTTTCAGCATCTTCAACTGGACGTGCGTGTCCTTGCTAAGACTCAAAACTTCATTCGTACCATTTTTTTTTTAATAAATCACAGGCAGGCTTCTTCCTAGGCGAATATTTTTTGCTGGTGACAGCAGATAATTCTCACAGCCTTGTGCCGTCTAGAAGCATTGTTCGTTTTAAAAAAATATAATCTCCATTGTTATTCTTACGAGTAAAATAATTAACGAATTAAAATTCGTAGGAAAGCTTCTTTAGGATTGCAATGATGTATGATATTTACTTATTAAGACATTGGTGATGTACTTTGGTGAATAATAAAAATAAAAACAATAAGGGAGAGAAAATAGTTAAGGATAACACTGAAAATAAACTCAGACATTCTACTCGGTGCCAGTACACCACCAGAACCCTAGAAATAAAAACACCAAAAACTAAAGTTACGTAAAGCAATTGCTGAAACCCTAGTTGGAAACTAAAACCGTCTACGCTAACAATTAGGAAATCACCTTATTATTACAATGTAGTACGCTTAAAGAGGAGGACATACAAAACCAGGAGGAGGAGTCTTTCCGCAGGTTATCAAGGCCTGGAGAGCAAGAGGAATGAATATGTTCAGGTTAAGAAGCTTGAGCCTTATAGTGGTGCAAAGACAAATGGCTGCTTCGAGCTCTAGCAACCCTTTTAGCACTGGGCAGCAAGCATTTTCAACGGGGTTTCCTAGCCCTATGTGCACCAAACCTCCAAGAACATCCAAACAAAGCCCTAGCTTAAGTGCATTGATTGGACAAGTGGGTAGAGTAGTAGGTGGAGGGTTAAGTCCCGGAACATTGCCGCCTCCTCCACCACCTCCTCCGCCGCCACCTCCGCCGCCTCCTCCGCCACCACCTCCACCACCGCCACCGCCGCCCCCGCCAGGCGGTGTGTAAGGTGGATAAGTAGAAGGTGGTGGAATTGTGACCGGAGGGTTTGTGACAGGAGGTGTAATTACCGGAGGACGTGTAATTGGAGGGACTGTGACTGGTGGTGGGGGAAAAATGATTGGAGGGGCAATAATTGGTGGCCTTTTGGATGGTGGTGATTCCTTCGGGCGGTGACCTCCATGATGTGGTGGGTGTTTGGTGCTTGGTGGGTTCGGGTGGGGAATTTTCGGGTGAGTCTTCGGAGGGCTTGGACGGTGATATGGTGGATGTGAATGTGGCGGTTGACAAGGAAGACAAGCGTATATTGGTGGCAATGACATTAACATGGAAATCAAGAAGATGAAGAACATAGCTGTAACCTTTGAACCCATGGCTTAGCTAATAGGGTTCTTCAAAAATTAAGGTCACTTGCCACCTGTTCTTCCTCTGGTTTTGATAGTGTTAATCATTGCATTTATTTATAGTTGACATTTATGTGTAACCCGTGACTTGGTAATTTCTTGATGACATGCATGGAGACAAAAACTTGTAGTACCACAAGTAGTTGTACGAATACGTGGAAGTACACGGAGAATTCCAATAGTATTATTTTGAAATAAAATTATAAAATTTGGAGTGTTGTTGGTCCATTGCAAATTTCAAGATTGAGTCCGTGACTATGGCTCAGTTGAATCCGTGAAGTTAATTTCAGAGCCTGTTCAGTTCACAATTTTCCATGGCTAGCTAGCTTGATCTCTTTGTTCGTATTGGAATATTACCATATTTCCTTCATTTTACTTCTTTTAGTCCCTTATTTGCTTTTCTGGGTTCATTTTCTTTAAGATGGGTCCTCGAGAGGGATTTTAGAGCTAACTAATTAAGTTGGTAAAGCATAAGGGGTCTTGTACTTGGACCATGCTCTATTATTTCTGTTGGCTGTTAGTGATCAAATGTAGCCTGAGTCAAGCCAGATGGAGATTATATTTTGCACGCCAGGATATATTTACATTGTTTTTTGAGTTCCTTTCACCAAGTACGCATGTGAACTTTGTTTTGTTTCACAATATTCAATTTTTTATTTAAATGGAAGCTTCAAACTAAAATCATCAAATACCTTCTCTGGATGACTAGGCAAGCCAAGATCGCCCATAAAAAGTTACCCTCTTTCATCCCATCCCATTACAGCATTACTTGCGTTACCTTATTACCAGGACTAAAGCCAAATTTGCATCTCCCAGATCACAATCTTAAGTATAAGCAATGTGTTACCCCAAAATAATAATAATAATAATAAAATACGTGAATTATCACTTTCGTTGTAAGCAGCACGTGACTTTTTGATTTGCACTTACAATGCCACTGCCACCTCCCTAGTCCCTCCCATATGTACAATATATACTTGACGTACGTTAGCTGTTTTGGTGGTTTGCTGAAGACTTGACAACAGGAGCTGGTCGCCCAACTCTAGACCTAGTTAATTTAGGAACCATAGTTGCATATCATACATGATATGATTGTTATAAACTGGTAAAGCTTTAGTTATCTCATGAGAGACCCATTCTATTCCTATTCTTTTCTCTATAGCAGCTTAGAATAGATAAGCAGGGGCTTGCCAAAATAAGCTGGAGAAAAACTTGTATACACCGATGAGGTGATAGGACCAGCCACTGGTGCTTTGTCAAATAATAGGAGTAGTTGGTCTTAGTGTAGGACTATAAGTGGGTCTAATAATTAATAAGATCCATTAAAATTAATATAAAAAAATTGAGGGCACTACAGTGGGTGCCAAGTGATAGAGTATTTATGACTGGGCCAAAAACAATTTAAGAAATACTAAGAGATTTAATTGAAATTTTAGTTATTTTAAAGCTTATCTAACAATTTGGCCCCTTCGCTTTTACATATTTTATGAATCTTCCCCAAGTTTATAATTTCTTCGTTAATGTCATCATAGCAATATCCTTGGTTCTTAATGTTATGAGTTGGACTCGCTTGACTTAGTTTATAACTAAAAGTCATAATTCAATTTTTTATCTATCAAATGTATTCAATTAAATGTTGTGAATTTAAAGTAAAAAGATAATAGTTAAGTTCTCGTCTATCTACCATTAAATTTGATAAATTCAATTGATGAAATTTGAATCATAATTAAAAATTAAAAATTAAAAATTAAAAATTAAAAATTAAAAATTAAAAATTAAAAATTGAAGTCTAAAGAACCCCAACAGTAAATTATAGCATACTCAAATTTATACTCCCTTGTCCGGTCCAAATTCTGGTTTCGTCATTATTATTATTATTATTATTATTCAAGGATCCGCCACTACTTAGAGGGTCAATTTGAATGGTAAGGATCTGAATCTTATTAAACCCTCTGCGAGATAAATCTTTACCCATAGTCTTTGTGAATGCAAAGGGAGGAACTTAAATTTTATTTATACTCATATGTCAGATAAACGGGCCTTATCAGTCAAAATGAACACATTATTAATCCTATTCCGTTTCACGAAGGGAAATTTCTGCTCTTTTACATCAAATTACATAACTTATCACTCTGCACCACTCAATCAGATGATTATTGGAGCTAAGCAGCATGAATCCAAACGGTCACTTGAACATTAAAGTGACTCGATCTTACTCTCGCGAAAGAGATGGTAATATTAATTCTACAAGTTAATTGCAGAGAATCTCTTCTATACCGTTTTTCGAAAACACAATTGTATACCTCAGTTCACCTGTATGTGAAACTCCACCCACATGAAAAACAAATTATTTAAAGGAATCACCTTGAAAAATATATTTTCCCAAAAATAGTGAACAATCAAATCAAAGGAAGGAAAAATAAATAAAAAATTATTTTCTGAATGGCATATTTGTATCTACCAATTGCTATTTCTCAATTTTATGGGCCAGCATTATTTGATGTTCAAGGGTCCACTTTGTTTCATTGTTTTCTAATATCACACACAAAGCTGGGTCCTCATAAAATGTTGATCAGTTCATGCTTTTTCTTGTTTCATGAATATTCTGTTCACCATAAGACATGCCATGTCTTGACAATACAATTCCATTGTTGAGGTTACATTATGAGGCATCACATTTATTCTTTAATAAAAATCCGTTAAAATTAAACCATTTATCAACATTCATATTATATTATTCTAGACTAATCTGACAGGTATGATGAAATCTGTAGGTACGTTTACTGTTAATATTTAATACCGAATCTTGGTAGTAAGACTAGTTCTAGATCCTCGCACTTCAAAATAAATTTCTAGTGCTCTAAAATTTGTAGATTCTAGAGATCTATATATACCATTTTCTTTACAGGATGAATGTGAGGATCTCAGTATAATGAAATTAATCACGCACCGTGATTGCTTAATAATTGAATCAAATTACTTCAAATCTTATTACTCTTAGAACCAACTCCATTATTGCTTTGATAAAATAGAAAGCTCTACTTGCAGCAGTCCATTATGAAGAAAATAATGCATCATTTCAGGCCCTCCGGATCCGCGGCCAGCGTAACTTTTTCATTAAAGTTTTCATCAACTTGTGTTGTCGTGCGCGTTGTAGACAAGGCTACGTCGCGCAGTTGTATTAGCTCTTGACAGCAACGATCACAATCCATTAATGGATTATCGCTACTACTATCTATATTGCGGCAAAAGCTAGAATGGTCAATCCGCAATAATTTGGTCATCTATATCATCAACTATTAAAATATTAATTGAATGAATATAGACCGATGGGGCCACCATACTTAAGCATATTCCTCGATATTTTTATATATGTAGAGAGACGAAATTTGATGCTTGTTTATAAAGAAAATTAAAATAATGAAAGAAATTCCACTCTGGCTCAAAAGCCCAATTTATACAACAAAGTGAATGTTGTAGAACAATATATCAAATTGAATGAGCTGCAACTGTACGTTTTACTGTTATATTAGCAGTGGCCAATAGCATTGCTGAAATATGAATTCATCTTTCAATTAGTAATCAGTACAGACAATAAGGGGAAGTTGTACAATTTAATTAATGTACATGCATGTGTTAATACATACTCATGGAATAAGTTAGGAAGATGAGAAGTCTTTAATGAATTAATTAAAATTTAAGCACTCAATATATTAAAGAAATATTGGAATATGGCAATAATTAATACATAATACAAAATTTTTATTTGCATGGCCATTCAGATTTAAATTTCAGACAAGGTAGGATGTTAAAATGAATTTGAGTTTTGTCCTCCCCTCATCTTCTTCATTTTAAAAAAAGAAAAAAAGTACACATAATACAAACACACACATTGATATGGATCGATTAAACAACGCAAAAAAAATGGCTAGAAATAAATTGAGGGCAACAAATAGCTGATTAGCTCATTTAAGCGCATTGGAAGCCGGAAGGGACTTTCTTTCCGCAGAAATTGAGCAACAAGCTAAGTGAAACAGGCACATTGAGGTTAATGCCCAAGATATTGGCTTTAATGGCAGTGCAAAGGCAAACAGCGGCTTCAAGATCAACCAAACCTTTAATTAGGCTGCAGCAAGGGGTCTTTGGTGGGGTTCCAACAACAAGGTGCACCAAATCATTCAACACATTAGCACATACACCCAACTTTAGGGTATCCCTAGGGCAAGTGGGCTTGGGGGCAGGTGGGTGCTTGTGGTGATGATTGTGGCTCTTAGGTGGTGGTGGTGGGCAGGGTACATAAGTAGAGCTAACCAAAGTGAAGAAGATGAGGTTGAGGGAAAGGAGAAGGGCAGTTGGTGCTAGTAGAACCCTTGCCATATCTAAATTATTTGATGGCCTGTGAAGAAAGGACTGGGGTTTAATTACGAGTGCGGCAAAACTGTGAAGTGGGCTTAGGGTTTTATAGATTGGAGATTGAGGGGCTTTACATTTTTTTTTTTTAAATTTTTTGTGAAGAGACCCATGTGGCATGTGGGCGCACTGGATTGCCGAACACAAGCTGGCAGGCAACATGCAGGATAAGCTTATATATGATATGAGACTCTGGAGTTTGGAGTTTTGTGTAGTTGGCCCTTGTCAATTTTCTAAAGAACGATGTTATTTGCATTTTAGAAATGATCTATAACACTTTTATTTTAATAAATTATTTTATTATAAAAATATCTATTAAATGAATTATTAATAAGAACTCCCTCTTATAAACCAATATGATATAATTACTCTGAACGCTCGTATAAAATATTCGTTATTCAATATATAATTCTCTTACGCTAAATCCTAAAAATTCTATTTCTAATTTCTTAAACAATATTTAGTTTAACAAGAAGTAAATTAATACTTTTAATATTCTTTGAACATATTTTTTATTTTTAGATTTTTAAATGTATTTTTTTGCAGTTTCTTTCTTCTTGCTTTTTGTCTTCTTCTTCTTCTTCCTTTTTTTTTGTCTTCTTGTTTTACGTCACTACTTCTTCTTGTTCTTATTCTTTTTTTTTTCCTTTTTGGGCAAAATGGCCAATTTTTTCCTCTCAACTGTTATGTCAAAGAATTTGTTTAGAACATAATTTGATTACATGTTAAATATACCAAATTGGCATTACGTCATTTTAGATGTGCTAAATATTTTGTTTATTGTTTGATGTAAATTAATTTAATTAATTTAAATAAATTATTTTTTTGTTTTAAAGAGTGTAAAAAAAAAATTTAATTTTTCATCATATGGGTGTTTAGATTAATAGAGCTTTTTATAATTAGGTCTCCCAGATTGGGAAGCTGCGAGTTCAGAGGCATAATTATAAAATGGGTCAGCCGCCCATGACTCTGAGTCTGTGAGCCCAGCCCAACATAAAAAAAAGGGATCAACATTAGTCATCAACAAACATGGAGCGAAGTCAGCTGTCCCCCCGGTTGCTGCTAATCAGCTATTGTTGACATGGCAAATGATGCTGGAAAATTGGAAATGCAAGCTGGAAAATGTAGCTTCTTGTATTTATTAACTATCAAAGACTGAAGACATAGAAAAGTTGCTCTGTAATCCAGTTCTTTGTAAAATTCAATTATTATTATTATGGAGACAGGATCTTAGGAGAATATAGTATGTGTGTTAAAATAAAGATGTCCAGTACTAGATAAAAAAATACAGACTCTAATGTTTTTATTTTTTTTATTTTAATGATATTCTCATTTTAACAAAGTGAGGATATCCTTTGATATATATATATATAATGTGATACACTTGGTTTAAAATGAGGAAAAAAAATTTCCTAATAAAAGCCTTAACAATCTAGCATTATGTATTTGTACATGTAGTAACACTTTTTTTCCCCCAAAATTTAAATGGGTTTGAATTTTTCTAAAATCTTAATACAAATGTCTAAATGACATGTTTGTTTTTCTTTTTTTAATATCTAAATAAGTCGCATATCAGATTTGTTTTTCTCTTTTTAATATTTTAATATAGATGACATATTGTTTATTTTTATAAATTAAAAAAAGTATTAAACATAGTTATTTGACTTCATGTCCTTATAAGTGGTAAGGAATAAAGGGATTAGGTTTTATAGTTTAGAAAATATATTTAAAAGAGATACTTTTTAAGATGTAATATTTATTTCTTATTCAAACTTTTTTTATTTTGATAAAAGTCACAAAAGTTCACTTTTCTTATTCGGATATAAATATCTAAAGATCAAACACTAGTTATGAAAAACAAACAAGCAGATTTTTAAAGATGTCTGAACTTAATAAAATTTCGGACTTCAAATGTTAACAAATAAGCCTGCAATTCTTTTTATTATACATCCAGAATGCGAACACTTAATTACATCTCATTATTATTATAACAATATTATTATCATCATAATTTTTTTTACTTTTATCAATCTAAAACTTCGTCCATTATTTTATAAATATTTGAAAAAGATCTCCAAAACGATAAATCTGAAATTTAAAATATATTTTATCTAATAAAATTTTAAGTCGTACCTTTTATTTTGAAATCAAATAATACTAGGTATCCCAACATATAAATCTTAATTTGAGTCCCAACTAATGTAGCATTTATCTACTGGATGGTGATTAAGTAATTTTACAAGTTATAAATGCACCATCTAATAGATGAGTGACACATATCATTGAGACTCAACTTGGGACTCAAATAGTGGGATCCCTAACATTGTTATTTTAAAATCAGTAACCCATGAGTTGGATTTCTTTTTCTAATGAATTCTATTGGTGGAATTCAATTTATGATTTGGAAACCTAATTTGTACTTTTATACTACAAAATTTGAATGCTTTTAAATCTTCTCTCGAAAGCTTATTTGAAAGTCAAAGCATTGAAACCAAGAAATGTCTCTTTTATGTGTTAAATCTTACTGGGTGTATTCATAAATTCCTTCCAACAAATAGCTGGTTTTTTCAATAGGGATCTCTAATCATACTAAAGTTATGAATGAGCATGAGCTAAAAGATTAAAAAAAATACTGATTTTAATATATAACAATATATAATGTACTGAATTAGAGTCTGTGTCTTTTTGTCTGTTAATTTAACCTTAATATGGTTAGAGATTTCCTGAATTATATATATATATATATTCTGTAGTGGTGACATCTTCACCTCAACACTAAAATACATAAAAACACAATTTTTATATTTTAATATATTGAAAATTGTGATCGGAGGCTTTGCGAAAAGGATTGTGGTAGTTCTACTGGAGATGAGCCCGATATACTGTAGATGATATAAATTTGAAATCTTTTTTTTTTTCAGTGGCATATATATATATATATATATATATATACAGGTATATATGTATGTATGCACGTATCCCTCAACTTAGAAAGCTTGACTTCAAACTATAACATTAGTATCTCACCCTCTGTTTCATTTAATCTAAGGTTTGGAAAAAGTGCGCTCTAAAACATCGACTACAAATTACAATCAGTTTCCAGGAGGTCGGGATAGAACCAAGAGCACAGCAACTGTTCCCTTATTCATCTGCGAACTACATATATATTAACATTCGCAACAGCATACAATATTATTATGGAGCAACGCCTGAATACGCATTCCAAATTTAATTAAGTCCCAATACGGCATAGAAGATACAATTCAACTTTCACAGGGGGTGAATAAGAATAAATAAAAAGAGCATACTTTTTAGAATAATCGATTTGTAAGACAGGGTTGTTCAAAGGCCACGACTTCCAATTCCTCAACACAAACACTCACTTAAGGGCATGCTCAGGAGTGAAGAGGTCGCTGATGGATGATGATGAAGGCCTGAAGGCGTAGAAGTAATAATAAGGACGGTCAAGAAGAGGAGGTTGACGGAGAGTAAAAGGGCTACCAACTTTGACTACATGATTCAAACTAATTGACCGCGTATATACGGTCTAATAAGAAAGATCAGTTTTTTTTTTTTTTTTCCAGTAAAAACCAGTTAATAAGCTAAAATGAACAACGGCATCATGGATGTTCAGAATTATAACGATTTCGCCAAAAGAAGAACAAAACTTAGATTCCTGAACATACTTGTGTATATCATAACGTAAAATAACAATATGTTTCCACTAGGCAACAGGAAATTAAACACCAAAGAATTGAAGGTGAGGACCGTCCTATTCTTCCCATTATTTTTTTTTCAAACAGTAACTAATACATAGTAAATCTCCAAGAGCAAAGAAATCAATCTTCCTTGTACTCCACGAACAAACAATTGCAAATACTCAGACAATTATTACAAGAATGCTTTAAAAATCCAAAACACCT
Source organism: Atalantia buxifolia (assembly GCA_030444775.1). Taxonomy (NCBI): domain Eukaryota; kingdom Viridiplantae; phylum Streptophyta; class Magnoliopsida; order Sapindales; family Rutaceae; genus Atalantia; species Atalantia buxifolia. Next base: position 47,681,559 of record CM059835.1, on the reverse strand, counting down.
GTAGCATGGAAGGGACAAGTAGAGTCACCGATGGATGAGCTTAATTAATTATATATTAAGCGCACTTGAATTCATTAGTGCTGGGGACGTCGCAGTGATTCAAGAGCAATGACAAGTTGATAGGAACGTTTAGTTTGATGAGATTCAAGACATTAACATGAAGGGAAGTGCAAAGGCATGCAGCAGCGTTGAGTTTGACCAAATTGCCAATGAGACTGCAGCACTCGTTTTGTGGAGCAGGAAGTTTAAGGACAATGGCACCCAATACATCAGCGCATACCTTCAACTTAAGGGCATCCGGAGGACAATTTCCAGGCACTGTCCTTGTGGCTGAGGTAAGGACAACGAATAACAGGAGGTTGAGGGAGAGCAAAAGGGCTGCTGATGACTTTGAAGCCATTTCTCAAAGAATTCAATTTATGAATATTAAAGACTTTGTGAATGTGAGCGTGAGTGATGAAAATTGTGAAGTGATACGGGGGTATTTATAGCTGAAGTCGGATCTTTCTGGCTTTTACATTCTACTGCATAAAAATGGAGTGTGGATTAAATTGATTAGTTTCTGTACTGGCCATTAGCTGTTGATACGATTTAAACATCAGTTACTTGTGCCAGACAGAATATATATATTTTTATAATCACAGCAAAGTCCAAGTGTGACTGCCCAATCAGATAATTGTATGAACGCGCGCAAAAAAGGAGTTTATTTAAATATTGAAGGGAAATTGACAAAATTCTCCTCATACTTTTATAACTCACCAGAGCCCTGTCAAGTTACGATGTTACACAGTTTATGACTGTTATAATATGAATTTACTACTCTTCTTTTGAATATTTCGTAAGATACTAATACAAAACTTTATAAAAAATAATCTAGTATGCGTGCTGCAATCAGAAGCTCTAACTCAATGCTTGTTGGAATCTACCTCAATGTATTAAAGTTAAAGTTCAACTAACTTGAAAATCTACACCAAACAAAATCATGAGAAAATATTCTCCTATATAAGGAGAGATAAGAATCATCGACCTTAAGAATGAGGTGAAGGATGTTCAAAGCTCAAACAATGAGTGGGTGGAAGGAAAAGAGAAAAAAGGATTGAATTTTAACACTAATTTTGAAGTAAAAAATGAAATAAAAATAAAATTGACTATTAATAGAGTACTTTAGTACGATAAAGTTTTCGTTTACAACAATAAGAATTTAAAGTTAAAAAGTAGTATTAATATTTTCATGTATCTTATTAGATCGAATAAATCTAATAAATGAAAAATTAAATCACTTTTTAAGTCAAAATTTTAAGTTAAGTGAACCCTCCCAATTTTAGTATCAGTTGGTGGAGGAACAATAAGGCATCAATTCCTTACATATAAATTGATTGCATATTAATTAATTAAATTTTTAGTGCTGAATAAACGGAATATTTTAATTCTATTAGCTCTGAAATACATTTAATCTTTTCAGCTGAAGTAATTGTCATTTGGAAAAAAGATCTAAAAAATCATAAAGATAATATGAAGTAGAATTTAAAGTTTGATTTTTGATACTTATAAAGTCATCGGAATGCGTCCTTCAGCTGAAGTAATTGTCATTTGGAGGATAAGATTTAAAAAATCATAGCGATAGTATGAACTGGAATTTAAAATTTGATTTTTGATACTAATAAAGTCATCGTAATGTGTCCTTTGCGAGCAATATGGCAATAAAAAAACACATTAAAGGCGACTTTTAGACTAAAATTTTATAAAGACAAAATTAACACAGTAATGTTGACACTCTAGAATCCCCGTCATGAACCTTCTGCTCAGAATTTTGTTTTCTTTACGGAGTATTCGCGTTATTCATCTAGAGTGTTATTAATTATCCTAAAAAATTATTCAGAAACAAGGCCTTCATTCATCAAATAAGTATAATGTGGCGTTCTTGTTTTTTTGACGACGAAATTATGAATTAAAGAACAGGAGTTTACTTTTTAATCTGTACAAAAACGAAATGTTCTATTATTGCCTTAATTAATTTCCATAGATCATTGCGTTCACGTCGGTGTAGTTGCTATAGGATAATATTTACCTGCATAAATCTGATAAGCACAAAAATCGGGTTAAATCAATTTTTATGTTTTTTTAAAAAATAGAACAGTAGGTAAAGTCTAAAATAACTCGTTAAACCCTACATATTTCTAGTATTTAAAACTAAATAAAATTACTTAATCAGGTGGCCAAATCAATTTTGAGAATCATGAAAAAACATGATAATATATAAACCAAAATAAAATTCGAATTCCATGTATTTTTAATTTGACGAAATTAAATTTGCCGACAATCTAAAATAGTTGAGCACTATATATGAGCAATTAGGGAAAATCAAGTCAACGCGTCAAAAACAAAATAAGATGGATCTCTGTCCCCATCTCAGTGTTACTGCAGCAACACGAGATCAAGTTTCTACGATAAACAAAACTTTTCAAAAATTCCGCAAGGCCACCCACAAGGCAGCAAGCAAAGATTTTATTTGATTGCCGCAGTAGAGAAAGAGCGGCTTTTTGGGGTTCCCACGTTGGCAGAGATCTTCCAAGGATACGCATTTTGACTTGGCATTAATCATTTCTTCCTTGCATGTAATAATAATTTTAAAATCAATTTTATTTTTGTTTTCAAATATAATATAATTTATTACACTTATAAGTAATTAAGGGTCCTCCGTGATTTTTGACTGGTCACAGTTATAACATAGTTTACGAATATGCGCCGAGTAAAAATGACATTCATCTCACACAACTATAAACAAAATCAGTAATTTGAGTCCACCGAAACTCGAATCAAACTACAGAAATAATGGAGTTTGTTTCCGCTAAATATCATTTTTTGTCACTTTTTAATTATTATGCTTATTTTTATTAAATTATTTTCCTTTTTTTTGTATTGTAGCAGCTGCGTCAAATTCCTAAATTTCACTGGTACTTGTAGTTTAATTTTTTTTTTTCAAAGCATGTATCGGAGTAAAATTGTTTCCTAGGATGTTAATTTTTATGTGCAGAGGCTGTTGCGGATGCGAACCTAGCAATTGAGTTGGAGCCTTCAATGTCTAATATAGTACATAATATTACAAGAAGGGTCTCGGGAGTTTGTCCAACAAAGCTCAAAAATCTATATCTATTAAGGGGAGAAATAAGTTAACTGGGAATCAAATTGAACTCTTGCCCTCCAAGATAGAGGTAAAGAGTGTTTTACCGCGAGTCTGTGGTCTTGGAGGAGAAAAAATTTGCTCCTTAAGTTCGATAAATTTTTAAAATAATTTTAATATCATTTTGATAATATATATCCTAATAGTTCCATTCCATTCCACGTACTAATTTGGTATTGATATATGGCTTGAAGGTAGCAGCAACAAGAACAGAACAAAGAAGAACTACGAACAGAGAAGAAACAAGTTTACACCAACTTGTTCTCTTATTCAAACAACACACAGTAAGTGGAGGCCAATTTAAAACCGCTTATTGGCAGCTCCAAATCGTATTTGAAAAGCAGCTGAAGATAGGAAGCGTACAGCACCATTTTATGCCTTAACAGCAACATCAACCAACTGAAAATTCCAGACCTAGCAACCTCCAATTTTGTGGAGTAATTTTCATTAATTTTGCTTTTGTTAAAACTTCAACGGCACAAGAAAATTAATTTATTAAGTGATGGAAACATAAATGACGCTCGTATGTATAAGAAGAGCTACTCAATAAGTCAATGAGCCTTACGGTCGTAATAACCAGTACAGTCCAAGAAATATAACAAAATCAACAATGTTATATTTCTTAAATTTAAGAAATCGTTTATTTTTGTTGTTTTGTTCTTTTACCGTTCTATTGATTCGGTTGGGAATTATCTCCTGGCCCCAGTTCCGTTGCTTATTACGTATAATTCTCTACATGCACGATTAATTAAAGCTTGCATGCGGAGAATTATAGATAACTAAACAATATCCTCCAAAGAACAACACTGAATAAAATTTCCATTCATTAATTTAGTTGAAACAAAACAGAATTCTATTACATCTTCGATTCCAACGGGAAAGACCAAATTAAGACGTACATCAAGAAAAATGTGAGGAGCTTCCTCCCATTATTATTTTCTTCAAACACTAATTAATAATAAATCTCCAAGAGCGAAGAATTCAGCCTTCCTTGCACTCCACAACAAACAATTGCAAATACTCAAGACAATTATTACAAGAATGCGTTGCAAAACCAAACACGTGTACCATGGATGGGACAAAGTAGATTCACCGATGGATGAGCTTAATTAATTATGTATTAAGCGCACTTGAATTCATTAGTGCTGGGGACGTCGCAGTGATTCAAGAGCAATGACAAGTCGATAGGAACGTTTAGTTTGATGAGATTCAAGACATTAACATGAAGGGAAGTGCAAAGGCATGCAGCAGCGTTGAGTTTGACCAAATTGCCAATGAGACTGCAGCACTCGTTTTGGGGAGCAGGAAGTTTAAGGACAATGGCACCCAATACATCGGCGCATACCTTCAACTTAAGGGCATCCGGAGGACAATTTCCAGGCGCTGTCCTCGTGGCTGAGGTAAGGGCAACGAACAACAGCAGGTTGAGGGAGAGCAAAAGGGCTGCTGATGACTTTGAAGCCATTTCTCAAAGAATTAAATTTATGAATATTAAAGACTTTGTGAATGTGAATGTGAATATGAGTGCGAGTGATAGAAATGGTGAAGTGGTCTGGGGGTATTTATAGCTGAAGTCGGATCTTTCTGGCTTTTAATTTTTTGCTGAACAAAAGCAGATTGCATATTATATATTGGATTACCACGCACATGCCAGTGCAACAATCTGTCAATTATTTATTATTTTAATTCTTAATTAGCTGTGAAATATTAAGCTGTCTACCAAAAGAATTAGAAATTGGTTATTTATGCAAGGCCGAATATATATACATATTTATATAATCGTAACATAGCCAAAAGGGTGAATGCCCGATCACATTATTGTATCTGCGCGCGCATTAAACGAGTTTATTTTTTAAATAAATAATAAAGTTTCTAATTTGATCTGATTGCCGTGTTGACTATTGAGCGCGCATCCAACGAGTCGTATAAATAATAAAGTAAAGATAACAAATTTTATTAATGTTAGAGGAGTTCTAGATATCTGTGGATTTTAATAAAATAGAGGGAAACTAAAAAAAAAATTGATGAATTTTTTTATCGTTTTTCTAATAAAATTTTTCTACAGATCTCATATCCGTTTCAAATATTCGTGTTCATAGTAACATAATGGATAATTTAGAAATGGATAAAGTTTCTCATTTATTTTCTATATTTTCAACCAATTATCCTGTTAATCTTTATACTCTTTAAAATTATTCGAAAGGTCCATGTCTTTATTTCTATGGATGGTCGATTTAATTTTTAAGGGCAAAATAATGCTTGTGCAGGATATAACTTAGGGGCTTTTTTTTTGTTTTTTGACTTAATGACTTAATTGACTTAATTTTAATCAGTTAAGTCATTAAGTTTGTTTGTTTTTTCAACTTAATGATAATTTTAAGTAATTAAGCCATTAAGTTATTAAGCTAATTTTTTAGCTTTTTACTTAATCTAAAAAGTTTGAATGCTATCATTAAAATATATTTTTCAAAATATCCCTATCTAATTAATTAATTTTCATCCATACTAAATTTAATAATTAGCATTATTAACCATCAGTATATAACTTGTGATAATATATAATGGTAGATTAATATTATTTTTATCTTTTTATTTTGTTCAAATTAGCATTATTTATCTTTATAATTTTTTATGAATATTTTTCATATAAAAACATCATAAACTATAATAAAGTTGATTAACATATATGATATAAAATATTAAAGAGTTGTACTCAATTGAATATGATTTATGTTATGATAATTTATTACCTTATTTATATTTTTTGAGATGTTTATTATTTGTTTAACATTATAATTTGTAAGGGAATAAATGTAAAAATATTAGTTTTCAGATTTTTTAAGTTGAAAAAGAAAAACAACTTAATATTTATTTTTAACTATGCAAATAAAAAAAACAAACATGTCATTCAGACTTAGACATTCAGCTCTATTAAGAATTCATACTAATTTAAGTTTATTTAGATTTCAAACAGAAAAACAAACATCACCTTAATATTCTAATAAGCGAGAGATGTTGCAATTGAAAAATAAAGTATTATGACATAGATTTTAAGAAAAACAAGTTACATTATGGATTTTTATGTAACTATATATGCGGTAATTGGATAGTTAACTCTAATTACAGAGACTAAATATATGAGTATGAGTATTGATATTCATCCAGAATAGTTTTTCAAATTAGCAATAGAATATGTGTTAAAATAGCATGGTCTCACAGTTAATTGAGAAAATAATAATAATAATAACACATTCACCTACATGGTGTTAATGTTAATTGAAAGTTAATGAAAAAAATATGTTAACTCGATATAGTTTTATAGTTATTTACATGGCAGTTCTATAACCGTTATGGATAAATATTATCTTTTAATTAGTATATACCCATTTAAAAAATAAGAAAGAGAGACTCTTAGATAGGGGTGTTCAGAATCCGATTCGATCCGTTCAATCCGTCTGATCCATAAGAATCCGATTCGTGGATCCGTGGGTTGGATTGGATTGAAATTTTAAAAATCCGCAGTTGATGGATTGGATATGGATTTACTTCTGTGAATCCGTAAAAATCCGTGAATCTGTAAAAAAAAATATTTATTTATTTATTTTAAAAAATATTATAAATTTAATTAAAAATATTATAAATGTAACATTACATAGTTACATAAGCACCATAATATAACTTAACTATTATCTAATAAAAATATAAAATATAAAATAATTAAATAATTAAATATACAAATATAACTTATAAAAATTATAAAACAAAATAAAAATAAAGTGACAAACCATTTACAAAGCAAAGTCAACTAAGAGTTAAGTAACATAAGGCTTTTGTCAAAAAAAAAAAAGGTAACATAATGCCAAAACAGTAAAGTAGCATAATGCCAAAACCCAAAAGTGAACTAGCATAACGCAAATCAGTGGTCACCGACAGTTTGTAAAGTAAAAAACCCTAAACTTTCTGCTTCCCTATCGTCCCACTCTCGCAACACCCCACGCGATTTCGGCGAGATCAATCCACTTCAAAATCAGATTCATAGACAAAGCATTACCACGGTGTTTCTATCTCCTTCTCGAGGTACAATACTCATAAACCTTCTCCTGATTTATTATTTTGATTTTATCTTCGATATCATTTGTTCTGATTTTTTTAAATTATTATTATGTATCTTCTTTTTCGTCGATGGTAATGATTTTGATATCCTTTTATTAATAATAAGGTTGTTAGGGATCGAGGGAGAGAATTATTTGTTGATTGCATGTCTTAATCCGGTTACTTTTGCTTTTTGTTCTGTAGTAAAACTGAGAGAAATTGCACAGTACTTGGCTGTCGTGAAATATTAAAGGCATTTTGATTAGTCTAAATTATTGGTCAGTGTAGCCAAATATATAGATATATTGGAACACTCAAAATACTGATTTTGCAACCACAAGGAGCAAATTAATTCAGATTGTAGCTGGTTGAGTGTACAGTTGTAATCATGTGGATGAATCTGTTAATTTTTTGTTTGATGGGCTATTTTTTAAAAAATTGAAGATTAAAGAGTTGTTATGGGGGGTGGTTGAATCATGTTGCTTTTGTGGATCTAACAATCATGTTGCCTTTTCTGGATCTAACACATGAATTTCATGATTTTTCTTTTTGAATTAGCTTCTTTTACTTTTCGTAACTGAACTCTTTGGAGATTGACCACATGGTTTCGCTTAAGACTCCTTCCCTTTAGTGGTTTTTGCTGAAAGACAATCATGTTAAAGATCTTGATGACAACTGATTGAGTTAATTAAATTTAAATTATTACTTTCTTTTTAAGCTTAATTTGTTCCTGTCATTTTTCGTAATTAATTTTAATGATTTTTCATATTGGTGGTGTAGATGACTTCTCAACTTGATAAAGGAAAACACTTAGCTGTAGATTCAGCTCCCCCAAGTTCTAAATCATCCAGTAATGCTGAAGGTACGCTCAATAAATCCACTACTTCAGAAGCTTGGGAGCATTTTATCCAATTAAGTTCTGATCCACTTCATCCTAGATCCAAATGTCGATATTGTGGAAAAGAATATAAATGTGGTTTTACTAAAGGAACATCTAATCTATTGAGTCATATAAGAGAGAGATGTCTAAAATATCCTGGTCAAGCTCGAGTGGACAAAAAACAAAAAATTTTGTCTTACCAACCAGTGAAAAATGGAGAGCCAAGTAGCCTTGTATCAACGACCTATAGTGTTGAGGCTTGTAGGGAAGCAATTGCTAAGTTTATTATAAAAGATGAGATGTCATTTAGAGTTGTAGAGGGTGAAAGGTTTAGAGAAATGTTGAAAGTTTTTGAAAGTAGATTTAAAGTACCATCTCGCACTACTATTGCTCGTGATATTTTGCAACTTTACAAAAAAACAAAGAAAGATTTGACTGATTTTTTTGTGAGTAGTCATCAAAGAGTTTGCCTCACTACAGACACATGGACTTCAGCTCAAAATCTTTGTTATATGTGTCTTACAGCTCACTTTATTGATGATAATTGGACATTGCACAAAAAAAATATTGAATTTTTGTCAAGTTGCTGACCATAAAGATGAAACAATTGGTAGGCAAATTGAAACATGCCTATTAGATTGGGGCATTGAGAGAGTTTTCTGATGAATGATTGATAATGCTTCTTCTAATGATGGTGCTGTTTTTTATTTGTCAAAAGTTGTGAACAATTGGAATGGTGCAATCTTAAGGGGTCAAAATATGCATTTGAGGTGTAGTGCACATACATTAAATCTCATTGTTGTAGAGGGGTTAAAAGAGTATCATCAATCAATTTCTAAAATTCCCAATGTTGTAAGATTTGTTAGATCTTCACCTTCTAGGACACAAAAGTTTAAGGCATATGCAGAGCGAGAGAAAATTTCTTCAAATAAGTTGTTGTGTCTAGATGTCGTAACTAGATGGAATTCCACTTTTTTCATGTTAGAGGCTGCTGAAAAGTATGAAAAAGTATTTGATCGGTTAGAGCTTAATGATGCACAATACATTCGTGAGTTTTGTTTGAGCGAGCCAAAAACGTGTCCTTCTTCAATTGATTGGGAATATGCTCGTTATTTCATTAAATTCTTAAAGGTTTTTCATGATGCCACTTTGATATTTTCGGGTTCTTTATATGTGACATCCAATACTTTTTTGCGCCAATTATGTTTGATTCATACACAATTGCAAGCTTGGAGGGATAGTAAGGATTTATTTTTGAAGACAATGGCTGAAAATATAAAAAAGAAGTATGATAAGTATTGGGGAAATTATGAAACAGTCAACCCTTATTTGTTTGTTTCTATTTTGCTTGATCCTCGACATAAAGAACGGTTTTTGAGATATTGTTTTGTAGTGTTGTTTGGTGAATTTAAAGCTAATGAGTTGGTTGTTAAAGTGCGGAATAATTTACATAGTTTATGAGAGGAATACAAATTGCTTTATGGTGATGATGTGGAAGTAATGGATGATGTAAATGATGAAAAAGAGTTAGAGGTTGATACTGAGGTTGATGCTAGGCAAATGTTTGATTCGGGTTATTTGAGGATTTTAAAAGACAATACTTTTGTAGAGTGCAAAATAGAAGTGGATCTTTACTTGTTAGAATCATGTAAGAACCCAGAAAATGAGAGTTTTGATGTATTGGGTTGGTGGAAGATTAATTCTTCCAAATATCCAATTGTGTCTTATATTGCTCGAGATATTTTGGTCATGCCTATTTCCACTGTGGCATTTGAGTCAGCATTTAGCACTAGTGGGCGTGTTCTTGATCCACATCGGTGCTCACTATCTACAAGGACGGTGGAGGCATTAATTTGCACACAAAATTGGCTACGTTCAACTCCGATAAATCTTGATGAAGCAATAGATGAGATTGAACATATTGAGACAGGTAAAATATAATAATTTAACTTTAATTTTATTTTTTTATTATTATTTAACTTTATATTGTTATTCTATTTTAAAAATTGACATTTTTCTTATCTTGTACGTGCAGAGATTTTGGGAGCTGACAAGAATATATTTGATGAAGCTTGATGACATTTGATGGGATATAAGGGTAAATATTTATTAATTTGTTTATTAAATAAATTTTTTTACTTGTTATTTATATCAATTATGTTTATTTTGTTTAGGTTAAAGTATGTTAATGTATTATTATAATTTTATTTGAACAAAACACAAATTGGAGATGGACGTTTTTACTTTTGGTGTGTTTTATTTTGAGACTTTCAATGTATTATTATGGCTTTATTTGAACAATTAATTTTGGTGTTATGTTAATGTATTATTATAATTTTATTTGAACAAGTAATTTTGGTGTATTATATTTTAAAACTTTGAACGTATTATTGTAACTTTATTTGAACAATTAATTTCGATGTATTATATTTTAAAATTTTGAATGTATTATTAAACCAAACAATTAATTTGTTTAAATTTTATTCAATTTTAAATTTAATTGGTAGTAAAATTATTTTATATTAGATTTCGCCGCCAAATTTTTTTAAAATTTCACAACTTTTAGCGCGACAAAATTTTGGCCGCATGTCGAAAATTTTTTAATTTCATTAGTTTATGGATTGGAGAGAACTAAAATTTTTAATTCGCAAATCAATTTGGAAAATGATGGATTTGGATATGGATTGAGTTAAATCCGCATCAAAATTGAAAAATCCGCATTAAAAATGTATGGATTGGATTTATATACAATTTACTTCATTTTTTTTTCAAACATTCTCTCATCCTTTTATTCTTTAATTCTCTCATCTTTAAATGTATAATTCTCATTTCCTCTACTTCTTTTCTCTTTTATTTTGAATGTAATTTTTTTACTAATCTTATTTATTCTAACTTATATCATTATTAAATTTGGTTTATTTGGATTTGGATTTGTAGGAATTTAATCTTTCAAAAAAGATATTAAATTTTGTAATTATTTTTGTATTATTCATCAATAATAATAATTGTTTTTAAATTAATTAATTGGATTATGGTGTTAATTGTCATTGATATTTTAACAATAGTAACAATAAATTGAAAAATTATAATCCGTAAAATCATGGATCGGATATGGATTAATGTCCAATCCATAAAATCCGATCCGCGAACACCCCTACTCTTAGATAGATTGGGGATAGTCAAAAAACTGGAAAAGTTTTACGTTGTCTACACTGAAACACATGCAGCAACTTAATCGTTTCGTAGGGATAACATTTGAAATTGAAAACAAATTAAAAATCATATATATATATATATACAAAAATTTATATTCAAAATTTTCTTGTATGATTTTTTATAGTATTGATAATGGGGTTGTTCTAGACTCTTGAATTTAATGTAATGTTTCCATAAAAAAAAAAAAAAATTTAATGTAATGCGTGCAGTTGTATGATGTTGTATGATGTTCTAGTCATGTAATGGGTGCTTTGCGTGCGTGTCGTATATAAAACATATACTAAGTGAGACTTTTAGATCAAACATTTTACAAACGTAATACAGTAGTGGTTGACACCCTCGTGATCTTTCTGAATTTTGTTTTATATATTAATGGAGCATTAATGTTATTCATATCAAATTTTATTTATTATGATGATCACCATGAAACAAATGGGAACAAGGCATGCTTGTAGCCGAAGGTGAGGACCGTCCTATTCCTCCCATTATTATTTTCTTCAAATAATAATTGTGAAGTATGAATCAAACTCAGAAGGTGTAAAACGGCAGCGTCTTTCACTTGGGTATTTTAAGCTCCAGTCACATGAGGAATCATGTGCTTTCCATCTTAAACTGATTGCATTCTAAACGACATGAATTTCTGTCGTTTAGAGGCATCCGTTAAGTGATGCATGTGAGAAGCATGTGAGCAGCTTAAATCAGTTCGTTAAAGTCTGTTATCCACGTGTAAGGAAGCTGGGAAATCTGGGTTTGAGTTCCTTGTTACTAATGCCGTTATAAGCTGAGTAACGAGGCCAATTCAGTATGATGATCTGGAGAGTGATAGGAAGAGAGAGAAGGGGGAGTTGGTTCTAGAGGATTCTCTGTATTCTCTTGTATCTCTGTATATTCGATTCTCCATTGTTAATCAATAAAGACTGGTCAAAAAGCTTTCCCCGTGGATGTAGGTTGTGCCATCACTGGTGCAACTGAACCACGTAACCCTCTGTTCTTCTTGTTGCTATGTGTGTTGATTCTTGTTAAATTTAGTTATCTTTGATCTTGGTTTGTTTTTGAGATAATTGCTGTGAGGTTTCTGGATCGAGCCTGGTTAATTAGCAACTTGACTAATCTTGTTCAAGATCCTGGGCAGTGGATGATCTTGCTAGGTTATTAAAGCAGGTCAATTCACTACAATAATTAATATATAATAACTCTCCACGAGCAAAGAAATCAACGTTCCTTGTACTTCACGAACAAAAATTGCAAATGTTCAGAAAATTATTGCAAGAATGCGTTAAAAATCCAAGCACATATAGCATGGGAGGGACAAAGTACGGTCACGGATGGATGAGCTTAATTAATTATTTATTAAGCGCACTTGAATTCGTTAGTACGGGGCAGATCGCAGTGATTCAAGAGCAATGACAAGTCACTAGGAACGCCTAGTTTGATGAGATTCAAGACATTGACGTGAAGGGAAGTGCAAAGGCAAGCGACAGCATTGAGTCTGACCAAATTGCCAATGGGACTGCAGCACTTATTTTGGGGGGCAGGAAGTTTAAGGACAATGGCACCCAATACATCAGCACATACTTTCAACTTAAGGGCATCTGCAGGACAGTTACCAGGCACTGTCCTTCTGGCTTCTGACGATAGGATAGAGCGAGGAAAAGATATTAAGGGAGAGTAAAAGGGCTGCTGATTTTGAAGCCATTTCTCAAACACAAAACACAACCTAATAATTAAATGTCACAGGAGAGAATGTATTGTGACTGTAAGTGATGAAAATGGTAAAGTGGCCATCCGGTATTTTTAGGCCAAGGTTCCATCTTTTACTTTCAGTTATAATATAAATTTTCTTAAATATTATGGGGTGCCGATCATATTGATCTGTAATCGTAACGCACATGCCAGCACACAATCGTACGCAACCCTGTTTCTTAATTCATTGCTGATTAGCTGTTAAGTTATCTAACATAAGATTTCAAAATGGTTACCTCAGTGATTTCATATTTGGGCCATTGCTCTTGCGGAACTCTACTTATTGATAATTTTTTCGATAATCATATGAAAGTCAAAGTGTAAATCGCGAATATGCCCAATTGGATTAATCTATGCGTGGGCGTTTAAAACGAGTTTATATTTATAATAGAGATTTTTATTTTCTAATGCTGGAGATCACTTTCAATGTTGATAATTAAAAAATAAGGAAAAAAGTCTTAGATTATTAAAGAATGTCCACAACGAGAAAAGACAGAATATTCCGTTATACGAGTTCCCACCCCAAACACATGCTGCAGCTGAAGAAATTAATCTTTCAGTGGGAACAATATTTTCGGATGACCCATGGAATTTTCGTTTCTTCTTTAAACTTTTGGTACTGAAAATTATTAAGCATGCGCTATTACTTTTTTTTTTTTTTTGAATTGTTGTAATGTACAAACATTATAATGTGGGGTTTATTCGAAATCTGAAATTCTGAATTGATAATTATAACATAGTCAAGAGGGTTACTTAGCGCATAGTAAAGAAATCAATTCGAAAAATCCATCCCGTTGGATTGTCACCATGAAAAATAGGAAAGTCAAGCCGTATGTTACGAGTTTGCATGAGAGTACTTTCAATGCGTTCAGCAGGTTCAAGAGGTGATTGGGTAGCAATTACCATTTGAGGAGCAGATGTCCCTCCAGTAAATATATCAACTTGTCGTTGATCAGTAGCTAGTTGTTTGCCTTTTCGCAGCTGGCTCAATTGCTGAAGGATGTCGTCCATGAGTTCCTGCAAATCGTTATTCTGCTTGGCTAAAGCTGTAACCTTTTCATCGATGGCTGTAAACTTGCATGGAATTGTTGAGACAACTGCTCAACTTTGTCTTCAAACCCCTAGTGGCGAGATATTTACTCCTGCCCAAAATTATGGGGGGAAAATTAATTGTTAAGTCCCCCTACATTAGTGAGTCAAACTGATGCCCTCAATAATTATAGAATTGCTATTAGATGCATTAAAATTATAATTAATTAGTATTGTTAATTGATAACAAAAATACCTCATATGAGTGAGATTAGTTATTGGACTAATAATATAAGTCAATGGGCATTCATTAACTCGAGTTAACTTTTGCATAATATAAGTTAGATTCATAGGCTTCTATATGGTATTCGAGTCAAAATTCGTACGGCTCACACCAAGAAATAAGGTATGAGAAAAATAATTTGTTTGCATGTGACATGGGGCGATTGGAATACTTAAATAAGCTAAGAACAGTTACTATGCTAATAAGAAATAATACAAGGTTGGGACAACTCTCATCTCATGATTTAGATCATAGATTTTTATATGATTCAAGAATATACGGTTCAGACCGGTTCACTTTGTGTGGTAAGTACAAGTATCATCTCATGCGGCGTTAAGCAAGCAAACGATGAATCCTCTCAATTTTTAAAACCAAAAAAAGAAATTGATGCACGTTACAGGATTTTGTATGATGAATTCTGCATGTTACCCACTTTGATGTTTACAGCACAAACGAAGATGTTTTATTATTGTTTAAATTAATGTTTTATAATACTGCGTTCACATCGGTGTTGATCTGTTGGAGATAAGAGAACATGTTCTGCATGCCTTTTTTGATGAGTGATGATACAGCCACAAACTTTTGTATAAATTTATCTTACACAAATTGATGTGACATTAATTCATTAGTTGAATGAAAATATAAAATAATATAAATAAATCATGTAGGCCAAAAGATATTTAATTCAACCAATTTTATAATGCCATATTAGTTTGTACAAAATAAGTTTATACAAGAGTTTGTGGCTATATCATTATTCTTTTTTAATATAATGTGCCCTAAACAAATATTTGGCCAAATCTTATGATAATCGTCTAGAAAAACGATTATAGATATATATATATATAAACAATGAATAAAAGAGTGGGACTATTTGTACTTTAAAAATTATTTTGAATACTTTATTTTATTTTATTTTATTTTTTGATAGAGAACACTTAAAATCCTAAATACCAATTAATAATTTTGCAAGAAGTTCGATTCAACTCGACATTTGGTTTTAATTATCCATGAAGATGGAATAATCTGAGATATCGATCGTCATTAAGGAATATCAACTTCTCGATAATAAAAACAAACAGAAGACCAGTGCAACATGGGACCATGTTCCTAAGAGAAGCCAAAATTTTCAAAATTCCTATCACAACGCAACGCGCGAGCAATGTTTGATTTAATTTGCTTGATTTACGTATAAATACACTATATTCGAGTGTGTTTCTAGACAACTAATCTATTTATTAAGTACGAGGACTTATATCATATGTGTTAGATTAATAATCCTTTGGTGAAATCCTTCACCTATAATTTAAGGACATTCATGTCGTATCACTAAAAAACAATAACAAAAATATGCGGAAATTTACCTAAATTCATAACATTAAATCACTCTTTAAAGTCACATGATTAATCTTTCATATCAACACGTTTCCTTAGAAAATCTTTTAATTTTCTCTGTGCTTTTTCTCTGGTGATAAAATGTCAAAAAAAATAAAAGATATATGTGACATGATGACTATAACTACTTATATAGACAACTTTTCCTATTGTCTTTAGGTATTTTTATTTCACATAAAAATAAAAATTATCCTCCTTTACACATTAAAACTTACATCCTATCAAATACATTGAAACTCATATTGTTGTAAACCTTAATAAATCACTTTTAATTGGGATTAACATTATATGATAATCCACAATACATAATTATTCACATATAAGCTCAATGTTAGATTAAAGATCCAACAATATCTTCATAAATTAAAGTGACTCTCGTTTAATAATTAATATAAGATAGAACTAAATAGAGTTAATTGTTGTGGTGGAGGAGTCGTGTCTAAGGCTCCGCACACTGAGTAGAGATCTTGCGACGAAACACATTTCATTTTACTTTGCTTATTAACCTTTTTTTGTTGTATAATCAATGCTCTAAAAATCATAACCAATTTAAACCAAGTTCAAAAATGCCAAACCGATAAACAATATCCGTCGAATCTAGTGGAGCCAAATAGAATATACGAATGTATATGCATGTGATCATTCTCTAGAAGCAACCTAAATAATAGACATTTCAATTTTCCCAACAAGCATGACTATTTTCACTAACAATTAATGGAGATAGGTGAGGAGTCCGAATTGGAAATATAGGGGCGAAAAGTTGAAGGAGTAAAATTTTTGGGGTCAAATTAGACTGGAATGTCAAATTTGTTAAAGCTTACAGGCGTCAAATTATTAAAACAATTCTATATTGATATTTAAAGTCATAATCAAAACCGTATATGAATTAAATTTTGTTTTCTTACGGACCGTGCATGAAGTTATACAGTCCGGATTTAAACGGAAAAATTGCTTCACATCCAACATAATTCAATTAATTACTTATAAAGTTTATAAATTGACACACTACAGCGCAGCCCAATTAGTTGACCTTTTGTAGTGAAAGAATGAGGTAAAAGAGCGATGATATATCTACAAATTTTTTGTGTAAATTTATTTTGTACAAACTAATTTAACATTAACTCATTGGTTGAATAAAAATATAAAATAATAAAAATAAATCATGTAGACTAAAAATATCTAATCCAACCAATTAAATCATATTACATCAGTTTGTACAAAAAAAATTATATAAAAATTTGTAACTATATTATTATTGGAGGTGAAAAGTTTAATTATAACGTTTAGTTTAAAAAAGAAAAACTCTAAAAAAATTTATAACATTCTAATTTTCAAATTACGATTCTCTCATGATCTGATCTCCTCCTGAGTAAAAATATATGTAGGTAATTGATAGTTAATAAATAAAGAAAATAAAAAAACTAAATCATACACATACATTATCACTTAAAAACACTTAGCACACGATCTTTAAAAACTTATGAGAGCTAATTTCCACAACAGCAAAGACAGAAGATAAGAAAGAGGCGAGGACCCTCCCTTCCATTTCCACACATAATAAGAAATGAAAAGCTGCGCAATTTAAAACGCAATTATTAAAAGAAGTTACTTATGAAGTATGGCGATTGATAATTTTTATGCGCTCTGAAATTTGATGTGGGGGTTACAAGTATTTATGAAGTATGGCGATTGATAATTTTTATGCGCTCTGAAATTTGATGTGGGGGTTACAAGTATTCAGCAACAAGTTCAATGAAAGATTGGGAATATTAATTTTGATCAAATCCAGGACACTAAGGAGAGTGCAGAGGCGAAGGCCGATATCAAGTTCAAGCAAATCAGAGACCGCAGCATTAATTCGTTCTGTGGGGAAACAGCAGGGGGACCAATGTTCAGGTTCAAGAGCCTCAATACATCAGCACAGACACGCAGCTTGAGAAAATCATCAGGCTGACAATGGCTGCTGACGAGGGGATAAACGTCAGTAAACTGAATAAAAGAATGTTGACGGAAAACAAAATATTGGCTGTTGATGCCGCACTCTTTGAAGCCATATCTCCAATAAATAATACAATCTAAACTTTTCATGCGAATATTATGCATGTTACTGATGAATGAAGGGGAACGGCGATGCGTATTTGGGGTTTTATACAAAGGATAGGAGGGGTATTTGGCCATAAAACATTACAAGGATCACACATTTAGAATGGAATTAATAGAATGCACCTTATAATATGTGATTACAATTATCAAATTTTCATGTATTGTTGACTGCTTTTAAGTTTTCTTGCTAACAGACGATAGAAGGAAATTATTAATAGCCTTCATATCTATGTATATCTATCTATATAGGCCAGTGGTTGCTTTCAAGTGAGGAACGTGAATGTGTGAATTCACCCAGCACGCATCAAAGGAATGCTACAAGTAATCAAACTTGTTATAATTTGTGTGTTTCTGAAAAGGTTCAGACTCAAGGTTTATGATACATATAATGTAGAGGGAGAAAGACAATCTCATTTGAAGAATTTTCTTTTAACACTTTTTTTATTTATATGACTCTTCAAATGACAAGTAAAATTTCATTTGAAGATGATGTCTGCCAGTTGCTTGGCCACATGATTTGTTTTATCGACCGTTGCAATTCAAAGCATAATTTCAGGTTCCATCTTCTAAATTTTCTTCAATGATTTTACATTTTTTCCGTTTTTAAAAAACTTCAAAATTAACTTAAAAGACAACAAATTTTGTCGTGGCTTTGTTCATTTATCATTGCTTAGGCGTTGTTCGTTTATCATTGCTTATTTATGTTTGTCCCATCTCTTCCAACTTTTTATTTTTTTTGAGCTTTTTATAATTCTACACATATATTAGTCGCTACTGGGTAACTATGCCAAGAAGCATCTAACATAGATGCTTGAATTGGGGGCTTTATGAGTAAACGAAAGTGGTAAGTACATTGAATTCCAGCCACCCACATATTAATGATGGCACCAACAGAATGCAGTAATAAATAAGAAATGTAACATTAAGCAAAGGACTACACATAATCATAAAAAGTCATCTTCAAAGGAAGGTGCTAATTTCAGCATGGAAAACAGTCATCTTTCGTTATTTCTTACAGCTCTGAGTTTCAAACTGCAAACAGATGAACACACAACGACAATAGACATATGAATACTCACACCCAACTCTCCCTATGGTTCTCCACCAAGCTCCACCCGCAAGTTGTCATAGGGATAAACTTTTGGTGTCTGGTCAACAAAATATGGAAACCACATCCATATCAGAAGATAAAATGATCTGAAGCAGTAAACAAGCATGGTATCCCGCAAAACCAGTTGAGCTATTGACCAATAAATTCTCACAGGTAACACACAACATATGAGGCAATTGTGACCCGAAATGATAAGAGTCAGTTCCAATGCAATTTCTTCCACAGATGTACACTTTTCAGAAACATCTAGAGAAGATGGAGAAAGAAAGAAATAAACCATAAACAGTACGGGAAATAAACCCTTCTAGCATGCAAAAGGGAACCAATAAACCCTATAACAGTAACGTTACATTCGAATACTAATGTATGATTATCACTTAAATTGAAAATAGCAATTTTTACTGTATGGAGAATGATCATGAATATACATTCTAGAAATTACTAATTAGAATGGCAAGCTAGATATGTCAAATCTGAAATGCTTAACCCATAACTAACCATCTTCAATGGTCTCAAGGCCCTCGGTAGACCAATGGGCTGCAGAAAAGGATAATTCAATTATTTGTATACATTTGAGGTGATGCTCTAATGCCCTCTCCACGCTCTGATGTAATAAGTTCGCGTATGTTAAGTCTAACCCAGGCCTTATGTTCACATACTTTGAAGGTTCTAGCTAAAACACCAACTTAAAGAACAAACTAAAATATAAGTAAAACCATGTCCAACAGGCTAAAGGCATGCTGCAGTTTCTAGTTGCAGCACCTGAAACTCTAGGTAATTTTTGCCTTTGAGAGCTCTACTCACAGCTAGGATTCCTAGTTTCGCTAATACAAAATTTTCCTTCTGAATTCAATACTAGCAATCAATGTAAAATAAGCAGATGGCTATCCCGAGAGAAGCAGAAGTAAAATGTTGAAGTACTATCATTCAGTGGCAAGAAAAGAGCATGTGAAAAGAGCAGCACTACCTACCTCATATTTCAGTTAAACAAGTTCAAGAAATCAGATTACCATAAAATCCATTAAAGCTAGAACTGTCAAATGTCAAACAATAATCTGATGGAAGAAACGAAGCATGATTTGGGGTGTCAAATTGAGTAGTGTGTAAGAGGCAAAAATTTACAAGAGGCATGGTAGCCATAAACGGATACTTTATTCGTTTCATCAATCTAACAGATTTTATGCAATGTTGTATGGAACTCTTTGAAAAAATTTTCAAGTTGCAAAACATATGTGGTAAGTACTTCATATCAAACTTCTCAGAACCATAACAATGTTACATAACAGGCTCCAATTCCTAGTTCAATGTAAAAAGACTCCTTTAAAGTCCTTTGTTTCCAGAATTAAGCATGCATTCTACTTCTCTATTATTTGCATGATATTCAAATGGTAAGCAAAGGAGTCTATCATTTGCTATAGCGCCATGGTTTCAATCATAACTTCAGCATCGATTTTTTTTTTTTATTAGAAAACCAAAACTAGCAATAATTTACAAAAAAGTTAATAGCTTAGTATCAACATCACTCTATTTGCTTCAAGCAAGGTAAAAAAAAGAATTCAGCTCCTTTGGTAATAAGTTAAATGTTATCACTTCCCACTGTACAATGACCCCATCACGCTAAATACAATGTTAGATCTCACAATTCCATTAGCAAGCAAGAGTAAACCATTAACTCTTCCAACTGAGATTCAATAATGAGAATTTCTGATCATATCATATTTTTCCCCCAGGTTGTCCGTCCAGTCATGCTATCTATTAAAACTGGCCTAATAGCTGTCAGGATAAAAAACTACATCGTGTGTACTATTTACAAAAAAGTGCAAACAGAGGAATGATTTCTACTGCATGTTCTATTCTCAAACCAATAGTATATAGTGATTCTAGCATAATTTACACCACCAATGTCTACTGACCTACATCAGAACTTGAACTTGAGTAACGAAAAATTAGAGACTGAGACTTACAAATGGAATCTTTGAGGCCTTATCATTCCACACGGCCAAAGCTCCCAATGACGCGAAAAACCCTAATCCTCCAAGTAACCAACCCAACGCTTCATACTATCATCCAAAATAGCAAGCAACGTAAGAATCATACAATAATAATTTAAGTTCCAGAGGGAAAAAAGAAAAACGAACTAGAGATTAAGTTCACCTTGCCGACGGTATCAGCGATGCGATCGATGCAGGGCTCTGGAAATGGAGTCCCGTTGTCCCAAACCAGCTCGTCATTAACCGAAAGCTGAAAAAAGAAAAACAATAAAAACAAAGAAGAAAAATGATGATTTAATTAAGCACACAAAAGCGAATTGAGTGTAGGTATTATTGCACATACGGGTTTATTGGGGACGATGTGTTTGCCGACGGGGAGGCCCATGCCGGAACGAAGTCGAAGAGATGAAGCGACTGACCGCCCAACGACGCCGTTTCCTCCCATGATCTGCGACGCCACGTTGCTCAATCTTCCTGCCATTTTTTCTTTTTCCTCCTCCGATTGATTTTACCAAATTACCACTCACTCTATGCACTGCCCAATCTGTCGACTCTTCTTCCTCGGAACTAAAACAAAAGATTCACTGTACCTCCTGCTGAGGCTGATTTCAGGAGACGCGGAAGAGGTTACGGTGCTACGACGCCGTGTCAAATAAACGCTGTCGTATCAATCTTGACTTCGTTTGTCCCATTTTTTTTATTTTTCTGGGCCCTTAACTTTGGGATCATTTGATCCTCGTTTGGATGGGCTGGGCTACAACCGATAAATCCAACTACAAAACCTATTTTTGTCTGCTTTGGGCGACTGTCTCCTACTCTCTCACCCATTTGAAATCTTTTTATTTATTTATTTATTACTTTAATTTTATTTTCAACTAAAAATTACACAAAAGTAAAAACAACGCAATGGACTCTTGGGTAGGTGAAACCGATGCCGTGAGCATAATTATAATGTCTAGTGGTTGTTTAGTAATCACTTGTTTGTTTTCTTTGCCTCCCTCCCTCACTTCTTTTTGCTTGCATTTGCGGATTTAAATGATTTTAGCAATTTTGTTGCCTTCATTATGGAGTTTTAGAGTATCTCCAAAAGGCTCTATAAATTTTACTCTTCAAATATTTGTTTGCTTACCTATGTGGCAAATAGAAGAGTAAAAAAATATATCATTCTCCAAAAGACTCTTCAAATAGAAATAATTTAATATTATTTTAATTAAAAAACTATTTTTTTAAAGGAAAATCAATAGTAATTAAAGTACCTCTCTCTCTTTCTCCAACAAAAAATAATAAAATATAAATTGAAGAGTGAAAAAGTAATTCTCCAAATTTGAAGAGAGAGGATCATTTTTTATTTGAAGAATCTTAATTAGAGAGTCTTTTGGATCTTTAACAAAGTAATAAAATCTTATTTGAAGAGTCTTTTGGTGATGCTCTTAAAGATTGTTTATAATTCCCCCCAACCAAAAAAAACAAAAGCAAAGCAAATATAATAAACTAGGGCAAAAAGAAAATGCTTAACAATGATATTACAACGGTAGCCTCAAAATAAAATAAAAATTGATGGACACAAAACGTTCATTGACGATCAATGGGTCAATAACCAATATCGATTTCGAAGTAGACAAAATGCTGAGCCAAGAACCAACATACTCTACGAGTTGAATCAGTTTTAATGATTAGTCGACCACATGAGTACCACATGATTTCATTTCTTTGCGGATATATGAAGCTGAGAGATGTCTGTGGACGTGCCCGGAAATGTTGGTGTCGACTCTTAGCTTTGATTAAATGATCACCTCAAACCCAATCATCACGTTCAAAGTTCAACAAAACTAAGCGTGTGCTTTAAACATGCTCACTAATCAAATTGTTGTATTATTCGTACCCAACCATGAACCATGTGCTGATTGTTATTCAACAAATTGCGCCTGGTAAAATTAATAATTATATATTTTTACTCCATTTCTGGTCAGTAAGGCCATTGTCATTGGCGATGAATGGACTATGGGGAGGGACCAATTAATCAACACTCACCAGTTGCCTTCAAGCACGAGATTTTCAAGTTCAACGCCTTAGCGCAAAAGAGAACAGGCAATAGCTTCACGTGGCTCTGATTCAAAACGTTTGACTTACGTTCAGAACTGTCACCTTCAGAAATCTGAATCTGTTCGAACCCTCATGGTTGATGGTGATATATTTCCCGATCACCTGCATGATTCAAGCACATTAACCTTCTCTTATCTTCGCTAATCTGGAAGCTGCTACGAGCAGAGTAATAATGGGGGATGACTAATGAGGAGATAACCAAGTAATTGATTTTCTAAAATATATGGCAGCACGTGGAAGTAAAGAGCAAGAGCATCAGGCATCTTCTCATCCGCCCGGCGAGGGGGTAGTTTCAAAGCTGCATTAATGCAAGTTTAATGACGCTATTGATCATCGTGTATATATGAATTAAATAAAATCGTCGGCATTTATTAGGATGATGGAGGGAAAATATATTTTTGCATTTATATCACTTCAATTCTTTGTCCGCAAAATCGCATTCATGATTCCATGGCTCGAAGTTGGTCGTGTTATTGATTGACCTTTGACCCATTTGGTTGTCTACAGACACAACACAATAAGGCATACATAATTCATGTACATAATTTCAAAGAAGGTCAACAAGTCAGAAAGTTCAAAATTTTGAAGAAAAAAAAAAAATGTTGGGGTTGTTCAAATGAAGCACGCGATCGCGACGCCCGGGTATAAATTAACGCAGTTCCCGGAGCTCCAATAGATTCTGCAGGCGTGAGAGCAAAGGCTGGCGCCCTCAAGTCCCCACTCACCCTGGGCTCTCCTTTTTATTAATACCACCGCATTTGCTTAATTAATGTACGCAGCTCATAATCACCATGTAGATACGTATTAAAAGCTAACTAATTTAATTTAATTCAAATTCTTGATCTTATGCGGAAATGGGTTTTGTCTCAACGTCAATCATTCAATGGGGTAAAAAAGTTGAAAAAAGAAAAGAAAAAGAAAATAAAACTTTTGGACCATTTAAGTTTACCATAAAATTATTGTTAAGCTTTACACATCTCAATGTTGTCGCCTGCTATTGTAACCACAAGCTGTTATCCCAATGCTGGCTGCACCAAACTTTGTGTTTTGAGTACAGCGACTTGCTACCTATTACCTATTAACACTATGGTGGGGGTTGATAAAAACAAATTTGGTAAAAGATGCAAGGATCAAAACTTTGTCGTTTTAGTAAAGTTTAAAATTTGAGTGCTTTTAAAATAATAAAAAAAAAAAGGGAAGAAGAAAAGAAGAGATGGCATGGCATGGGTGCCAGTTTCCATTCTCTTTCTATGCTTCTATTCCCCCCAGAGCCAGTTCCTGTTCAAACTCCCATGAAAGATTCCACCGCATGCCGTGCATCCTCTCTTCATCCTCAGTTTCTTATTTCATATAAAATTATAGTGGGAATTTCGTTAAATATTTTAAAACTTAGTTGTAATGACAGAACTGCCCCGGCTTTTTTGAATGTGCCAATTGGCATATTACATCATGGCAGAAAGTGCTAAAATATAAAAATAAGATGAATTCTTATATTATAAAAATAAGATGGTGCAGGGTTGACAGCAAGGTGTTCATAGTCTCTCATTTATTTACAAATGGCTCAACTATATGTTTTTCTTTTCTTTTTCAGAGTGGGGGCTCGGTGTTGGAGAGAAACTTTATTGATATATAAAAAAAAAATAAAAAATAAAAAAAAACACACTTTATTAAATAAGACATAATGAGTCAAATCCTTTAAATAGTTGCTCTATACATCATCTGAAATTATTTGCATGATATATTTATTCTTCGAATAATGAAAGTGGACAAAAATTTAATATGAATTGAGACACCATAAAACTAATTAATATAAAAGTTCTTATATAATTTTCAATAAAAGTAACTTTTACGATTAAATAAGAAAATTTTCTGAGAGAGCTGGGCCAGGCCATCCTTGTGCATCGCCCTTGCTTGAGATAATATAAAGTAAAACAAGGAAAATGGAAAATTGAAATTTATTTCTCACCAATAACACTGTACAAATAGTTAATGTTACTTTGATTTGAAGGAGCAACAAAACGCAATCCTGAAGCATTCAAAGTTCGATGGCAGAATAAGCCAATAAATAGACAATGACTAGTCTATGCCTATACTGAATTAACCGACTCACGTCATGAAGTATTAAACGGGGGGCACCAGTGTAAGAAGAATGTTCATAGAACTACACATTTTGTATAAACTTATTCTTATACAAGTTAATATTTTATAATTACATTAATAAAAATAAATCATATGTGATACGAGAAATTTTTATCTATTCAATGAAGTGGTGTCAGATAAAATTGTATAAAATAAATTTATATAAAATTTGTAACTCTGTTATAATTATTTGTACAACACTATGGACGAGGACATAATTTTTTTAACCATTTTCTCATTGTATATTATAACTTAGTCAAACTTACAATCGAGCCAACAAGACATTTTTAAATCAATTTAGTCAAACTTACAATCGAGCCAACAAGACATTTTTAAATCAATTTAAAAATGGAGCCATCTGAACATTCAAACTTAAATCAATTTAGTGACGAGGTTGTATAACTGTTTGTAAATATTAATGAATACTTGATATCGAATAATCCTGTATAACAGTATTTAAAAAAAAAAAAAAGATGGAGCCATCTGAACATTCAAACTTAAATCAATTTAGTGACGAGGTTGTATGAATACTTGGATCTAGAATAGATTATATTTACCTATAAATATATAGGAAAAAAATTAAACTAGATAATAATAATGAAAGACTCAAACTCAAAACTTGGAGAATGAGGCAGCAACACCACTCGACCAAAATGGTCTGCCAATTATGGGGCATCAAATGTTTTGAAACTGCAAAATCAAAGCCTTTTTTTTCTAAGTTAATTAAAAAAAAAAAAAAAGAAGCTTGCCTTTTGAAAAATCAAAATCAAAGAAACAAATAGAACAAAGAAAAGGAACGCCTAATGTAACCAAAAGAAATCATAACTAAAAATGAATGACTAAATCAAGATGGTTAGACCCAACAGCACTCAATCACAACAGCCAAACGTCAACCGATGACATTTTGCTTTCCTTCATAAATGCCAATGTGCGTCCAAAATCCACAGTGTCGCTTTCTTCTCCAAATACAGATTTCCACGTGGATTAACTGCGAAGGACAATACCGTCATTTCCACCCACCCACATTAAGACAAAGAAACAAGGCATTTAACGACATCGCGCCATGTTCCTTCCAACTCTGGGACTGAAAAAACCCAAAAGATGAAACCCAGGAACTAAGACTAAAAGAGAGCCAACCAGAAAAGCACAGCTTTAGAAACCGAGCGAACAAGATCCGATCATGGCAAGCGGGTGGGTCAAATCCTTGCAGTGCAAATCCAGAGCATTTGACGACGTGTACCATCCCACCGCGAAGAATCTCATACCCAGTTCGAGTTGCAGGAGGAGTTCCCAGAGCATTAAAGACGTCATCGAAGCGACGACGAAAAAGCAGCAGCATAAAAATCCCAGGAATGCTAAGCAGGCGACGAGACCGGAACCCGGTTTGAGCCCGACCGTTAGAGCTCGTCACAGTGAGCGTAGTACTCCCCGTAATTCTGACCACGCGATATACCCCGCGCTGACCGAGCTGCCCGAGGGCCACCCTTCGCGTAATGTAGTGGAGATTATATTCCACACGAGGTGGGGTCCGAAACCCTTCTCGGGTCGGATCGAGATGATATTCAAGGTGCAGCACGCGTCCAGGACCGCGGCCCGGTTCGACGAGTACCGCGAGATGGTTAAGTGCCGGGCCGCGTCGGGTCTGGGCTCGGGTCGGTCGAGTGAGGAGAACGCGAGGTGCGTCGCGGATGGGAATGAGGTTATGAGGTTCTACTGCCTCGGCCCGACGGCTGACAGCGGAGCGTGCGGCGGAGGGTACGGCGCGTGGGGGTTTCCTGGAGGGAAAGGATCAGCTATCTGCACGTTTGCCGGCAGCAGTGGGGCCCATGAGAGCGCCGGCGGAGGCAGGGGAAGGAGGGCAATGTTGGTTTGTCGGGTCATTGCGGGTCGGGTTTCTAAACAAATCGGGTATGACTCGGTTAGCCGGGAGAACGGCGAGTTGCTTGTGTTTGATACACGCGCGGTGCTGCCTTGTTTTCTCATTATCTACAAATTGTAATATTACCAATGAAAATCTTAAAACGGTTTCTCTGCTTCGATTTGGTACATTTTTTACATGTTTTTTTTTTTATTATATAAATTCGGTTTGATATTATTGCATTTGTCAACACATTTTTAGCTTCTTCTTTTTTTCTATCCTTTTGGAATTTATCTTATTTTATTTTATTTCTACTGATAATGTATTGTGATTATAGAAATATGGGTCGATAAATGCTAATTAACCAATCTACTGTCTGTTATATATTATCTTGTAATATTTGTTAGTGAACGCACATTCCGTTAATTACTAATTTACCGTTTCTTTCTTTTATAACAATTATTATTTCTGCATTTAATTCACACATTTCGAGAGCGTTTCGGGTGCATCAAAAATAGCCATAAATTGGTACGGTTTTTTATTACTTGATGCTGGTATTGATTTCAGCTTTTAATGATCAATTTTTATAAACCGTACGACGATGCCCTAGGCCAAAGGCATTGATCGGCGTTGCACGAATTCTCAATTTTCACATAACCCCAACTCAGTGAAAAAGATTTATCAACAACTAAATAGCGCTTTTTTTTTCTTTTTTTGTTTTTTGTCCAAAGATTATTGTCAAAAGTCAGCATCAGAATGTTCAAACCCATCATAATCAGAGACTATATTTATTATTTTTACACAAAACATACCAGCATTTGCGGAGCTTATCACCATCATCATCGGCTACAGCTAGACGGACAGCTGAATTCTATTTCTTACATACATCATTTCTTTTTTCTTTTCTCTTCTTTTTTTTTTTTTAAAAAAAACAATTCTTACCTTTCTTTAATTTCCAAATAATAACCATTTAATTAAAGCAATTCTATTTCACTTACTTCAAGTCTTCAAGTCTTCAACCGCTTTCCTTCCTGGTAAAATAAAGTGTTAAGGCTCTTTTAAAGTTTGCTGCTTTTACTTTTTTAAGTTGGTTTTTAACTTTTAATACCGAGGGAAGGAATCACTCAACCGGTGAACCTTTTTGGTTTAAAGACAAAGTGGCTAACAAGTCAAGCAGTTGTAAATTTTATGATTAGGGATTACTTTGCTTGGGAGATAATAAAAGCATATATGTTCCATATCTAATGGATGGCATTTGGTCGCTATCTTTGATGCGCACTTCAAACCTTACATTATTTATCCAATCCCTGCATTGCAACATTGTGACCGTACGTACCCCGAACGCGCATGATTTCTCAGGCCACAATACACCTACAATTACGAAGTCTTGCGTTACAAGTCTTGCATTTTGTGCTACAAGTATTTTAAGTCAAATACACGATAAAATTAGAAGACTAATGTCTTAGGGTAAGTTTGATAACATTATCGTTTTAAAAATGATTGTTGTTAGTTGTGTTGTAAAAATAAGTAAATTTGAAAATAATCAATTAATCATTTGGTAATCTCTATTTTTAAAGTAATTTGAGTTTTTAAAGCAATGTGTTTTTGTTAATCTTATTGTTAAAGTGTTGTAATAATGCAAAAGATTGAATTAGATATAATAGTGAATAAAATGTATTTACGCCTTTATAAATATGTTTATAAATTTTTTTTATCTTTGTATATAGTAATTGATAACTAAAATGATATTTTATATCATTAATTTAAGTTTTTTTTTGTTATATCCTAATTAACAAGGATGATTTTAAATTTTTATAATAAATATGAGGATATATATGGAATTATATTAATTATCAAATTGATTTTCAAAATAAGATTTTGAAAAGTTATTCCTTCTCTACTTTTTAAAATATGTTGTAAGATGGAGTAATTTTGTCAAAAGTGATTTCTAAAAAAATTTACCAAAGACTGTTCCCTAATCGTTATTATGTTGATTGTTCCCTAATCTACCAAAGTAAAAGAAAATTCAAGGACCACACTAGCTACGGTTTATCGATTGTACTACCAGTATAGACTATGGAGTTAAGACCATTTGGAAGGCAAATTTTCTAATTTGCGATATCAAACATTTAACTATCCATTAGTGATAAAATTTAGGTCATGCAATTAGAGTGTGAGCCGTGTATAGCATCCCCATGACAAATATGCCTTTATAAAATGTGAGAAGGAAAAATCAAAAGGTAAGGTAAAACAGAAAGATCTCCAAAAAAAGAGTATGAGCAACCCTTTTAACCTAAGAAATGCAGAGAATGTCTCCTAAAATGCCTTTAAGTTATACATATTGACAGGGAACCATTTCAACAATGAGAGGGCCTCCAACAAAATTATTGCATATCAATATGATATCGATCTTCTTCACAGGGTCTCTCAAATATCTTACCAACGGTCATATGCACTGCGGGTGACAGAGGAAACTAAGTCAGTTGAAATCTGAGCCACTAACAAACGTATCAACTGCTTTAAAAAAGCAATTGACTCATTTAAAATGAGCCAATTAAGAATTAATACACACTATCACTAAGGATGGCTTCTGAACTAACATGTGTCCAACTTTAAATAGGCTAAAGAATTAATGTTGAATTGTCAAATTACCCACAAGCCTCAACTTGACAAGGCCAACCACATATTACAGCATATAATGTGCCAAAAGAGACACCAAGACACGCTCATGGGTGCTTCCTATATAATGTTAGGTCAATCTCACCAAAATATGTTTAGCTTCTTTCTTAGAACTCTCAATTTTTTATTGATTCAAGAGTTTCTTAAAAACCCATCACTCTCTTTAATATTTACCTGATTTCATCATCAGAGTGCCGTCGTTAGACATTATTGATTAGGAGCAATCTTCTCCTAAGCAATTTATGCTATGTTGAGTTGTTGGAGTGAGAGTGAGAAGTGTGGATTCTTCCCACTCTATTATTTACATACTCATTTAAAGAGGAGAGTATTGGAGTAGGAGTCTCACTCAGTAGGTCCAACTCATTTTTTGAATGAGAAGTGAGATTCCTACTCTTTCGTTTTCTCCTTTCTCTGATTATCTTTATTAGGAAAATTATATCTGCACTTTTCTTTTGTCATATGTATATCTAACCATCATAAAATTTTAAAATGTACTTTGCACCACCTTTATTTTTAAACTTATATTAATTAACCAATCACTTTGACACCAAAAATAACCATTTGACCCGAAATGAATTAAAAAAGTATTTTATTCTACAAAATTTTGAAAAATAAAAAATGATAAATATAATTCAATAAAATAAAAAAATCTCAAAACCTAAGATGATAATTTTTAAATGAAATTATAATTATAAAAAATAACATATTGTAATTATAGTTTTATTTAATTTTTGTAATTAAATTAAGTATAAGGAAGTTTACAAAAATTAACATGAAGAGAAAAACTCTCTATAATTATTGTAAACTTAACTATAGTTAATATTAAGAAACTTCCCCACACAAATTAAATGAAATTATGATTATAAAAAAGTAATATGATAATTTTTAAATGAAATTACAATTATAAAAAATTAAGATATTGGATTTAAGATTTATTTCTTTTATTAAAATCAGGGATATTCTTATAATTATAGTTTTTTATTTTTTAAAATTTTACAGAATAAAATGGTCTTTTAATTCATTTAGGGATAAAATGATCGTTTTTAGTATGAAAATGGTTGATTGATATAAACTTAAAAACAAAAGTAGTGTAAAATACGTGTCAAAATTTTATAGTGGTTAGATGTACATATGAAAAAAGAAAGGTGGTACATAGATAATTTTTCTTTTTATTAAAATAAAAAAATGTTACATTTGTTTAAAAATAATAATATCATATTTATTTAAGTAATAATAATATTATTTAATAATAATAAATATTTTATTTTAAGAAAATACTTATTTTTTACTATATTATCAATAATAATATTTCATTTGTGTTGCTCTTATCAATAATTCTTAATTTACATAATTAAAATTAAAATTAATAAAATATTAAGATTTACATAATTAAGAACATTAATAATTATTATTAATTTATATAAATTAACAATAAAATAAATATTTTATTTTATAAATATATTTTTTATTTACTTTGTAATTAAAAATTACAATTCTTTAAATGAGGGTAGAACTGTAATTTAAAATAATTTACCCCAATCCAAGATAAAATAAACACATAAATGAAATTTTAATTCATATTCTACACTCTCATTCCAATATAGGTAAACAACATATTTCTACTCATACTTCAGACTCTCAATTCTAAGTATTCCCAATCCAAATCAAGAAGTAATCACTACTTTAGACCCCAATTTAGGCTCTGTTTGGTACAACTTTTCAAGTAAAGATTTTACCAAAAAAATTTTAGTTTTTTATTAAAAATTTATTAAATTACTTTAATAGGCAAGTTTTTTTAAAGTTGTGTTATGAAAAGAATAATATAAGATTGTCAAATAAGTAAAGGATATTTTAGATATTTTAACATTTAAAAAATATTTTTTAACCTTTACTCCCAAAAATCTAAAATTTGAGTTTTTACTAGTAGAGCCAAAATAGCTTACTTAAACTTCAAAATCTCTATTAGAAAAATAATCAAACAATAACAAAAATTATTATAAGAACTTATGGGATTAAATTAAATAAAATATACCAAACAAGCACTTAGTATTGAGGTATTATAACTTTTAACCAGAAACAAAATGGTAACTATGAAATAAAGATTAATAATAGTGTGTAGTAAATATAATTATTAAATAATAACTTATGACAAAAATTATAAAGATGTTATAGGTTTTTCTCATATCATCATTTTAATTTTCAAAACACAATAATTAGTCGTTACTAAATATTTTAGTGTTATAAACTATTCAACCTCAATATTATAAGAAGTCCCTTGATTATGATAAATTAATTATTTTGTATCTAAAAGATCCTGAGTTCCTAAATTATTGGTAATTGAAAAAATGTTATATATTATTAACTTAATTTATTATTACCTTATAATTATTTTTTCCTTAACAAACTACCATACCCCTAAAAAGTCTCTTTTTAAGTTATAATTACTGGTTTTAATCCTATAAAACGTTAAAATTAATAAATGTTTGTTAACTTATTATGCATTAATATTTTTTTCCGCATAAACAAAGACAGGATACGAGTTCAACGCTTTTGATATTCATAAGACGGGGGAACAAAAAAAAAGGACTGCTCTCTGCTTCAACTGCTTTCTCTATTTGCTGCTTAAGAAAAAAACAATAATAATTTGTGATTTCATCTTAAATTTCTAAGTTTAATTTTCCTATTCTTTTCTTAATTAATTTTATTATTTAGTTATTCTTATTTTCTAAAAAAATTCTTGCGTTCATAATTTTTTTTATATAGTACCATTGTTTGGTTGTTTACTCTATTTCATTTAAAAGTTACTCAATTTCAATTTTTTTTTTAAAAAAAACCTCTATTAGAAAATATGTATTCTAAAAGAGATAAGTATAGAAAAATTAGTTCAATCTCAAAAAGATCTTTGTAGCTTTGTTAGGAATAGTAAAACAAAATTAAATAAATTAACTATAATGTCTATTGAGAAAGATATAGAATGATGATACAGCTACAAACTCTCGTATAAATTTATCTTGTACAAACTGATGTGGCATTAATTCATTGGTTGAATGAAAATATAAAATAATATAAATAAATTATGTGAGCTAAGAGATATTTAATTCAACTAATTTTATCATTCAACATTAGTTTGTACAAAATAAATTTATACAAGAATTTGTGGCTATATCATTATTCAAAGATATATTAGCGAAATTAAAATATAAAAATCTATTAATAATTTTGCATTTTAGAAAGCTAGAAGTTGTTTTAAACATATAAATTTTCAAGTATTATTAATACATATACTTTACCTCAAATTTTGTATAGATAATTCGCATAAGGCGCCAAATAGGATTGAGATGTTCCTACAAACATCGCCTTTAATGTATATTTTTTCTTATTTTCAGATTCATCCTAACTCTGTCCAACCAACCAAAAAAAAAAAAGTCATAAGAGGAATCAACCAACATCATTAAAAAACAATAAAGCTCTTAAAATGTTTCAGTCTAAACCCAAATTAGAGCAAAACACTATCTCATTCGTCGAAAGGGTGGGCATTCAATTCGATTCCAAGCTCGTTGCCCAACTAGTCGTAGCTCATCGTCTCAGCCATCGCTATCGCCTCAGCTCGTCACCAGCCATTGCTGTTGCATCGGCAAGTTGTGTTAAATGATGACTTTTGATAACATTTATAAAGATACAGAGGATGCGGAGCATCATAATAATGAGAAGACAACTGCAGCTGATCAACTCATTGAGCTAGATGATGTGGCAAAGTTAGTTAGATAATTAGAATATAAAAATGTGCAGCTCACGTGTATAATAGCTAAGAGTGAAGCTTTCTTAACTGACTATAAATATGTACATTGCCTAGTATTTTCTGTTCTGATGAATAAGAATATTTCTGTTAGTTTCTTCTTGATTCTACAAAGTTCCTTTTACATTTTCTTTCAACTTTCTTGCTGTTTCTTGCCTACCAAACATTTTCTTTAAAATTCTTTTATGGTATCAGAGCCACTGATGGCAAACATGACTCAAAACAGTTCATCTTTTAGTTTCGTTACACCTATTAAGCTGGATCAGAACAACTTTATTCTGTGGCGAACACAAGTCTTAGCCTCAATAAAAGGAAATGGCTTAGAAGGCTTTATCAATGGTGATCACAACTGTCCCGAAAGCAAGATATCTTCAACCTCGAGAGCCGCACTGTGATGGATCTTCTGCAAATAATGAATTTAGATCTGTAAATCCAGAGTTCACGACTTGGATAAAAACAGATCAGCTTCTCTTGAGCTGGATGATGTCATCAATTCATCAAAATTTGCTCGCAACAGTTATTGATTGCACAACATCCAAACAGCTCTGGGAATCACTCACAAGTATGTTTATATCACAATCTCAGGCTCGAATTCAGACTTTAAGAATGCAAATACAAACTATTAAGAAATGATCTATGAATATGGTTGATTATTTTGCAAAAATTAAACGTTTAGCAGACACATTAGCTTTGGCTGGAAAACCAGTTGAATTGAATGATTTTGTTATGCATGTGTTGACTGGTCTTGACTCATCAGATTATGAATCACTTATTTCATTCATTCGCTAGGGGAGAAAAAATTACTTTGGATGAATTGTATTCTTTGCTTTTAAGTCATGAAAATCGAATTGAGCAGAAGAAAGGAAAACTTGCCAGTGATGTTATGCATAATTTGACTGCTAATGTAGCTCAAAAAGGCTCATATAATGGAAAAAACTCTAATGGTTTCCCAAAGAATGCTGGTGGAGGTTTTGGAAGTGGAAATAATTCTGGTTTTGGAGGATTCAATAACTATGGAAACAATGGTGGAAATAATACTGACATTGTTTGCCAAATTTGCTTCATTCATGGTCATGGAGCAAATAGATGTAGAAACAGATACAATCCTTCATTTATTCCTCAAAAGAATTTTGGAAGAGGAAATTTTACTGGTGGTTTTCGACCTGGACAAGGACAGTATGGCAGGGGTAGAGTTTTTAATGGTCTTGTCAGAGGTTTTGGAAGCTATTATATGCCAAGAAACTTAGGCTTCCAAGGAAATGTAGCTTATCCTGATTCAGTTTTCACTTCTCCTGCTGCATATCATACTTTTTCTTCTGGTGCATTCAACCCTCCTGTGTTCCCTACTGGAAATGGATTTAATGGAATATCTGAAGCTTCTACTTCCTTAGCTCAAAACAACTCAGCCCCAACCAACTATATTCCAGCTCCTGAGGTTGTGGAAGATCCCTGTTGGTACATTGACAGTGGTGCCACAAATCACATCACCAATAATCAAGGTAAACTTCTTGATCCCAAACCTTATGTTGGTGATGAACAACTAATTGTTGGCAATGGTAATGCTTTGCCTATTAAACACATTGGATCAGTTTTACTTGGCACCACTATACATAAACCTTTGTTACTTACTCATGTTCTACATGTGCCAACCATTACTAAAAACCTGCTTAGTATCTCAAAATTGTTGGCTGACAATAATGTATTTGTTGAATTTGTTGAAAATTTCTGTTTCATTAAGGCCAGGAGCACAGGGATCATACTGCTTGAAGGAGTTGCTACAGGAGGTCTATATAGAATCCGCAATCCTTCTTCTGAAACTGTTGATTTCTTACCTCAGTCTGTTAATGGTCACTCTACATTTCTGAGTTCAGATAAACCAGTCTCTCTTTTTGCAGTATCTGCAAGTTTCAATTCTTCTCAATCAAATAAAACATCACCTGTGGCTTGTATGTCTGATACTTCTATAAAATCAGTTAATGTAAATCTTCTTCATAGGAGATTAGGACACCCAACAAGTTATACTCTCAAGACTATACTTAAATCTTGTACTCAGCTTGCTGATTTCAATAAAATACATACTTTGAATTTTTGCAATGCTTGTCAGTTCGACAAAAACCATATGATGCATTTTGATTCTGTCTCAACCAAAACTACTGAACCCCTACAGCTTCTGTATGCTGATCTTTGGGGACCCTCTCATACTACTTCAACACAAGGATACATCTACTATCTCTCTATTTTAGATGATTTTAGTAGATTTACTTGGATTTTTCCTCTTACTGCCAAATCTGATGCTCTTGAAATTTTTTCCAACTTCAAAATATTCATTGAAAAGCATCTCCACAAATCTATCAAGACAGTTCAAACTGACTGGGGTGGGGAATTCAGAACTTTTTCCTCTCTGCTTCATAACTCAGGGATTCATTTTAGACATCCTTGCCCTTACATTCACCATCAAAATGGCAGAATTGAAAGGAAACATAGACATATTGTTGATGTTGGACTTACCTTGTTAGCACAAGCCCACTTGCCTTTAAAATTCTGGTGGAATGCTTTCCACACTGCTGTTTTTCTAATTAACAGGCTACCTACACCAACTTTAAACAACATCTCTCCATATCAAAAACTCTTTCATCAAAAACCAGATTATTCTTTTCTCAAAACTTTTGGCTGTGCTTGCTTCCCTTATCTTAGACCTTATAATAACCATAAGCTTGAATTCAGGACTGGTAGATGCATTTTTCTTGGGTATAGCTCTAATCATAAAGGTTACCAATGCCTTCACTCTTCGGGAAAAATTTATATTTCAAACCATGTTGTTTTTGATGAAACATCATTTCCTTATCAATCTGGCATAGATTTTTCTTCAGTCACAGAAAGTTGTTCCACACAATCATCTACTCTTCTTCATGAGTCTAATGCTACTCCAAATGTCTCTTCATTATCATTTCCTTCTCCATTTGTTCAAATTCCAGTTCCTCTAGCAACAACTTCAGCAGCTGATGACTCTGCTGCCTTGGCTTCTTCATCTCTTCAGGTAACTTCTAATCCCAATTATACATCCTCAGATTCTGTTTCACACACTTTAGACTCAAACATTTTACCTTCACACTCACAAACCCACATTATGCCTGGAACACAAACAACTGGTCATTCAATGATCACTAGGTCCAAAGCTGGAATTTTTAAACCAAAACACAAGATCTATCTCTCTGCTCTTTCAAATAAACCATCTGAACCTACCTCTGTATCCAAAGCCTTATCTGATCCAATGTGGCTTAAAGCTATGAATAAAGAGTTTCAAGCTCTTCAACTTAACAAAACTTGGGATCTTGTATTACCAATTGCACCAGTCAAGGTGATTGGAAATAAGTGGGTGTTTAGAATTAAGTACAACTCAGATGGGTCCATTTTGAAGTACAAAGCAAGGCTGGTTGCCAAAGGCTTTCACCAGACTCCAGGGGTTGAATTTACAGAGACATTTAGTCCAGTAGTAAAAGCTTATACTGTGCGAATTGTTTTAAGCATTGCAGTCATGAATGGGTGGTTACTTAGGCAAGTGGATGTGAATAATGCCTTTCTCAATGGCATACTTGTTGAGGATGTATACATGACACAACCTGACGGTTTTATAGATCCTTCCAAACCTCAGCATGTTTGCAAATTGAATAAGGCTTTGTATGGTCTTAAACAGGCTCCAAGAGCCTGGTTTGATAGATTTAAGACTGCAATGGTTTCTTAATGGTATTTTCAGAGCTCTAGATCAGATAACTCTCTTTTCTACAAGTGGGACAATAGTGATTTACTTCTGGTTTTAGTATATGTTGATGATATTATTGTGACAGGATCCAATTCATCCTCAGTTCAACAAATTATTCAACATATGCAGACCACATTTGCCTTAAAAGATCTTGGTAATCTTAGTTACTTTTTGGGAATTGAAGTTAGCAAAACATCTGCTGGGATTCATTTGTCACAGGCCAAATACATTGCTGATATTTTGGCTAAACATGGGATGGAACACTGCAGTCCAGTACCAACACCTATGTCTACAGGGCATATTCTCACCAAAGATTCTGGAGATGTTATTGAAAATTCATCTCAATATAGAAGCATTATAGGTGCACTGCAATATGTGACACTCACCAGACCAGAAATAGCTTTCTCAGTGAATAAATTGAGTCAGTTTTTGTCTTGTCCTAGAACTCAACACTGGGAAGCTTGTAAAAGGTTGTTAAGATACTTGCGAGGTACTATAACTTTTGGACTACATTTCTCAGCTTGTAAAGCTATGCAACTTAATTGTTTTACTGACTCAGACTGGGCTTGTGACCGCGATGATCGAAAATCAGTGGCAGGTTTTGCCATTTATCTTGGTCCTAACTTAGTTTCATGGTCTTCCAAGAAGCAGTCTGTTGTGTCCAGGTCCAGCACAGAAGCTGAGTATCGAGCCTTAGCTCATGGTGTGTCAGAGGTTACTTGGATACAGCATTTGCTTGCTGAACTGCATATTAAACTCAGTGACACTCCTATTGTTTGGTGTGACAATCAAGGAGCTATTGCATTGGCATATAACCCGGTGTATCATGCCAAGACAAAGCATGTAGAGCTTGACATTCATTTTGTCCGAGATAAAGTTGCAGCTAAACAAGTAGAAATATGCTTTATTCCCAGTGCAGATCAGACTGCTGATATTTTGACTAAGGCTCTTACATATGGTCAGTTTGATTATTTGCGCAGCAAGCTGAATGTTCATTCTGGACATTTCAGCTTGAGAGGAGGTGATAACATTTATAAAGATACAGAGGATGCAGAGCATCATAATAATGAGAAGACAACTGCAGCTGATCAACTCATTGAGCTAGATGATGTGGCAAAGTTAGTTAGATAATTAGAATATAAAAATGTGCAGCTCACGTGTATAACAGCTAAGAGTGAAGCTTTCTTAACTGACTATAAATATGTACATTGCCTAGTATTTTCTGTTCTGATGAATAAGAATATTTCTGTTAGTTTCTTCTTGATTCTACAAAGTTCCTTTTACATTTTCTTTCAACTTTCTTGCTGTTTCTTGCCTACCAAACATTTTCTTTAAAATTCTTTAACTTTTTTATTTAATTGTTCCATAATTTTTTTTCCTTAATTTTTTTTTGTGAGTTGGGATTACTAAATTTGGGTTTAATACTTTAATTTTTGGAGCTGCTGTTAAATTTTTTGTGAGATGCTAGCTGTTAATTTTTGCCTAAGCTGTTGGTTGTTAATTTTTATTGTTGGTGTATGTGGGGAAAATTGTAAAAAGGATAGTTCAATTTTGCGGCTGTTAGTGGATTTATTTACAAGTACATTAAGTTTTTGTTTTTGTTTTCTTTTTTGGCCAACTTCCAACTTTTTATTGAAACAATTTACGTCATTGTTATTAGCTTAAGCAATTGGATTGATTTATTGTATTGGCAGCATGAATCTTGAAAGTTAGTATTTTTTTTCTATAAACTGTGAATTTGTTCTTGTTCTAATAAATCAAGATTACTTTATTTTTTTTATTTAATTCCTTTCAGTGTCAACCCATTCAAGAGTTGAAGAGTTCAAGACAGCATTAAATCCAGGAGAAATGAGTCTGAAGTTTAAGTTAACAAATCTGAACCGAAGCGAATCGAACTAGAGAACTAAGCCAAATCATTTTGAGTCGGTTCTGATCTAAATTTTGGTTTAGATACTGCCCATCCCTGCTCGTAATTTCGGTCACTTTTCCTTTGTTTCTGATAAAATATGCTTAATTAGGCGCCCATATAGAAATTAATATTTTTATCTAAAGTGAAATTTCAATTCGTAACAGTCCACCACGCTGCTTAACCGTCATCCATCATCCTCAAAGTCCTATTTAATGACGTGGTTAACGAGCTGCAGCTTTTAAACTAAATTCTAATACAAAAGTGTTTGATAAATATGTTCTGCTCTGATTTTAAACCAGAGCTAATACATTAGGTATATGTAAAGGTTTAAATACCAACATATTAGAAGGGTCATGAATTGCAATCGCATCAGAAACTGTCAAAAGTGCATAGTTTGAGAAAAAGAAGTGACGCGCATAAACAAATGCAGATTTTTGAGAAAGCTGGATACAGAAGCATATTCAAAATGAGACTGATGCCAACTCAAAATGTGATCAAGATCTGAAGCCAAGATGTAAAGTTGCAACAGCAAGACAATATTGCTATTTTGAAGGTGAGAACACAGACAGGTTACAGAAATTCATCATTTAGAAGAAGAAAAGAGAAGTGAAAATCATATGGGCATTTTTCAAGGATCACACCCTTAGCATAACTTCATTGTTTCTATTGCTACCGGGTAAAAACAAGTGTCTCAATCATCAAGGTTCATCAAAATTCACTAGTAATGGAAACAGTGGGATAAAATCGGAAACACGTTCCTCATTAAAGGTATCCAATAATTGTGTCCTCTAATGTACATTTTGTAATGCTGCCCCACTGCAGGATAATAGAAACACGTACAAGGATCAATGGGACTCCACAAGTACGTACAATGGCTTGCCATTCAATCGCTCGCGACCCTGCAGCATCCAGAATAATTAAATCACTGAAAAAACACTGAAGTAATAAAGTAACTACATTAAAGACACGTGAGTTGGCACTAAATCTTGGATGCAAGAAAACTTGGTTTCATCATTCAAGACATTTCCAATGGCAGAGAATACTAAAATTAAACTCGAGCGTTTGGATGAAATTCAAAGCTATTTAGCAACTGGGAACTGAACACTCAGAATTACTGCTTATGAGATGTGATCTAAATGTGCCCGTTCAAGATTTATTTAGTTGTTTAACCCATAAGAAAGATTTATTTAATTGTTTAACCTATAAGGAAGTGGGCTGCTTCGCGAAGTATCATTATGCAGATAAAAATTGGAAGTTCCTAGCTGCATTTATAATAACTGAAGCAGCAAATATATTAGTGCAAACCAAGCGAATCTATATTGTTCCTTTGTGAATGGGAACAATCCATTTGCTGTTGATAGTTAAAACTGACGACTAAACTTAGCAACATAACATACCTTTAGATCCGGTAATTCTATTACACATGCACATTCAACCACTTCAGCTCCAGCACGTTCTGCAAATAACAGAGTTAAAACAAATTATACGTGGCCAATTGGCACAAAGATAACAAATAACGTACATAAAGAAATCTTATTAGACAATAATTCAGCTAGACAATGATAGAATTGTTAACTTCTACAAGCACACGTAAGCCAGACCCCTAAAATTTGCTTTAGATGAGTGATCATTGTTAAAATGTAATGATTTAAATGCCGACATCTTCATATCTCAACCATTGACAGTTAACACAGAATCTTTTGAATCTAACTGCGATGTAAAATCTGACATAAAAATCTCACTTAGTTTCATCAGGTCAAATGACTGTCTGCCTCTTAATTCTGATTTATCAATTGGATGATTGACATTTTGGTTTGCCTGTTTGCTCAATCTCTAAAATGGATTAGAGATTACAACATACCAAGTAAATTAATGGCTGCGCAGAGGGTGCCGCCAGTGGCAATCAGATCATCAACTACCAAAGCACGTTCGGCAGGTTCAACTGCTCCAACATGCATCTCAAGACAATCGGTTCCATATTCCAAAATGTACTCCTCCGAAATAACTTTGCCTGAACAAAGCAGCACTATCATTTTAGGAACAATGCAAAAAAGAATATAAGAAGTGTATGTCACAAACACACTGATAATGAAAGCACAAGTAATTTGCTGTGAAAATGAGGACAATGAGAAAATATTTCAATACTAAAATTTAAGTGTCAAGGGAAGCATAATTTATATTGCAATAAAGGTGTACCAAACTACCCTTGAAAGATGAAGCATTAGAGACATGGAACCATTTCAATGGACAAGCCAGAACTTTGTGTAAGTGACTACAGGTATATTTGTGGTGAATAATCAGCATGCTGTATATGTATGAATAAGGCACAAAGAGGATTGTGCAAAAAATAAGAATATAAATCAAGGTTAGCTTATCACTATATCAAGGCAGCCGTTAAAGCGGTGCAGTCAAGGGACCAGTCGAAGCCAGGTCATATTAAAATACATATCAGCATTAATAGTAGAAATACCATGCAACAAGGTCTGGATCAATAAATTACAGATAATGCAATGGATCAAAAGATATATAATATGAACAACATTATATATAAAGAGTAAGTATCTATTCTATAAGACTGCTGGAAACAAAAATAATAAAAGATAATGTAAATTGCAAAAGAATTATATATGGCAAATATTCCAGAAGGCTTGAAATTACCAGGCAGCTTCCTTGGTTTTCTCAGAGGAACAAATTTAGCTCCTATTGCCAACGCAATGGAAGGACCAAATATAAAGCCACGGGCCTCTATCCCTGAGTGCAAAACAGACATTTACATTTCAGAACACAAAGCAAGTAAGTTTCTAACAAGAAAAAGGAAACTTACATTTATAACTTTAATCCAATCATAACAAAACCAATAAAAGTCATCAATATGAAAGTGAGACTCTTATACCTCTGCAAGAAAATAATATAGCCTCCTTACCAATCCAAATTTGACCAATAAACGATTATTTAATTAAGCAAGATTACACACCAAATAGGGCCACTCACAAAAACTATGATAAATCATGGACCATGAGTCCTGATAATTGATAATAAACAAAGGAAAATTCTACCAAACACCAAAGATAAATGGCATAACTCAGGAATCTTTCACCTGCCAACAAAACCAATAAAGCAAAATGCTGAAAAGTATTCAAACCAAACAAAGAAATGAGGTCGACCAAGCTAAATCAGGAAACTGGTATGATTATTTTAATTAGACAAGCAAGAGTTAGTTTAGACAGTAGCTGAGGTGCAACGTGCTCCTGTGTTGCACTCAATAAAATGTGATCAAATAAACATTGTAAGCACATGAAATCCACTGTTACCATCAACATCAGGGACAATCGATTGAATGATGCTAATTCTCATCTACCAAAGGCAAAAGCCATTTCATTTCATGTTAGGCGAGTGAACATGTATAAAGGGTCTCATAAACACAAGAAGACAACATATGTCAACATGAGCACACAGCATTATAGATTCTAAAGGACACACAATAGGACAAACCACATTTATTAAAAATCACCACTGAGTTTCTTTTGATTGAAATATCATTAGATCTTTTCAACTTCTCTCAAGATTGTGGGAGAAATAGTAGTTCATTTGGAGATATTATAAGGTGAAAGTGCAAGACAGCACATTCTGGTTCATCAAAAGGAAAAAGTAATCAATCAAATGAAACAACATGATTTCAAATGCCACTAGAGTACATTCTAATTCAAAGACTGTAAAAAACAATAGTTTCTAAAAGGGTCCTCACTTTCAGCATTTTCTTCCACAACTCAAAAAGTTAAATTTGTTAGGATGAGTGATCCATAAGAGAAAGAGCAACAAAGAAACCCATCAAAGTAAACTAAAACCTCATCATGTAGAACTCCATGTGACACACAAAGTTGAAACTCAACCAAAAAAAGATGTAAAAAGACTATGATTAAGGACATAAAAAACAAGGGCATTATGACAAAGAAAGAGTATTAAAAAAGAACAAACTCAAACTTAATCAACAGCGCAGTGTGAAAACCCAAAAAATAAAATAAAATAAAAATTACCCAATCAAAACCCACATCATATTAAGGGTCCACCTTTCAACAAGGTGGACATCCATCACTAACCACCATCCACCCAAATCGGATCCAAGCACATGCCCACAACAATATAGCAAGAAAAAGAGTTAATATGAACCGCTCAAAGAGAGAAAGAAACTTAATGAAGGGCAATCAATTGTACGTCCCACTAACAAAGAAAGGAACAATTATAGTCAAGCATTATATCACCCTATGAAAATGAAAAACAGTAACTTCAATTTCCATAATCTCACAAAAAAAGGCATCCAGAAAAAGACACCCACTAGAAACTCTAGCAATTCTGTAAGCATTACGTTTATAGAAATATTTGCTTTCACTGTATATGCACAGAGAGGCCTTCTTTCTTGCAAGTATTGGACATCCACAACTTCGAAGCAAATCAGAATGATAAAAAGGCTCTTTTTCAAGGTCTGGATCAAAATCTTCCGACACCTCAAGAAACACAAAAAAAACTAACGGAAATGAATCAAGTCATAGCTTTTGCACTCATAGTTTTACCTGCAACAACTGAAATATTCTTCCCTTTGTAGCGCTCAACGAACATATCAATCGTGTCCTTGAATTCTTTGGGTTTCAGTAACAGAGTGGTGATGTCTTGAAACATAATACCTGCCATTTTTTCATTAACAATTCAAATATGTAGAAGAAGAGTTATGTAAAAACTAAAACTAAAAACATACATATGCACACAGAAACTCTTTGCTTGGAGGAGGCGAATTTATAGAGTTTTTGAGCTGTGTGAATCCGTATTTAAAGGGGAAAAAAAAAAGAAAACATATGATTTTTTAATAAGTTAAGCACTTGCATAGAACTAGAGAAAGCGGACACTTTTTGTAGTTCTAAGATTCCAAAAGAAAAGTTTAATATTGACAAACGGTAGTTTCTTTCCACTTCATTTTCTGCATGTCCTTTATTTTCTCACAAATCAAACAAACGAAGCGAAGGAAATAAGGGAGAAAAAAAAACCTGGTTTAGGAAAATTAGGAACAACACGAATCTGGTCTTTGATACCGTTGATACGAGCATCCTTGTCTTTGTAAGCTGACATTGTCTCTCTCTCTCTCTCTCTCTCTCTCTCTCTCTCTCAATATTTATATCTCTATCTCTAACAACAGCAAGAAAGAAACAGAACAACAAACTTCAAAACACAAACTCTCTCGAACTCTTTTGTGTTTCTCTTCGCAAGAAACACACAACAAGAATAGAAAAATAAAGAAACTCGAATGTTTAAAGAGAGAGAGAGCGAGGGATGAAGTGGGAAGAGAAGA
The DNA here is from genome assembly GCA_030444775.1 of Atalantia buxifolia. Taxonomy (NCBI): domain Eukaryota; kingdom Viridiplantae; phylum Streptophyta; class Magnoliopsida; order Sapindales; family Rutaceae; genus Atalantia; species Atalantia buxifolia. Next base: position 47,636,953 of record CM059835.1, on the reverse strand, counting down.
TGGTATTTATTTATTTATAAAGAGCGAGTTTCTTGATCTGGGGGCCTCAGTGTCACTGCACAAGAAAATTAAAAAGCAAACATTTTCGAGAAGTAAGAAACAGAGGAGGGCTTGCAAAAGGTTAAAAATAATTTTAAAAAAATACAAAAAGCGGAATGATAAAATCCTATCTTCTCTCTATGTAGCGAGTTTATTAATTTTATCGTTAAAAGTTTATATATATGTATATATATAAAATAAAATGAATGTTGTACGGTTAATTTAAGTGGCCGCGCGGCTCTCAGGACTGAGATTTCGCGCGCTTATTACCTGCTTCATGCTTCCTTCCTTCCAGTCTTTACCGTTTATTCCCAACTTGTCCAAATATTATCTTCCAGTCTTTTTTTTTAACTCGAATGGTAACTACATTTTCAACCATTTACGTGAGTAAAGTTCTCTATATATATATATATATATATATATATATATATATCTATATATATATATATATATATATATCTTCTTTTAACTTATAACAATTATTAGTTTTCGTCAAATTACAAACAACTGCAATAAATATTGACTTGTAACAGTTTAGTATTTAAATTTGGATAAATATAATAAATTTACTATTCACAGTCATTTTCTTTGGTTGACCTGATAGAGGTTATTTGTAAATTAAACTGTAATGGCACTTGTACACTTGCAATTGGCATCTGGCTGTATTTTCATTAGGAATAGGATATGTTGGTTTTTTTGTTTAAATTTTATGATATAATACAATTTCAATTTTGTGTGCAAAACCCTTTCTTTCTTTTTTTTCTTTTTTTTTTTTGGTAACTATATGATGAGGTGATTCGTCATTCAGCTCACGGCCGGACGAAAAAGTTGCAAATTGTCAAGCAGCCAGTTAATACCGGTGACCATCAAACCTAATTAACTTCCAAAATCTTAGACTAGACGCGTGCATATTACTTAATTAGGGAGAAAGATGTTAACATGTAGTTTAATTAAGGTGAAAATTATCAAGTGCGACGTTAGCAGGAGTCGGAGCCGAGCAATACTTTTACTTACTATGCTAATGTTTTGTAGTTTTGTTGTAGTGTAAAACAACAGCTTGCGTGAGTGTGAATCCTGGAGCAGGCATCAGTTTTCTGAAAAGTTATTTTCGTAGTTATTTCAAAGCTTTATAGACATCTGATAAGATTGGGGACTTTGGGTAGCAGCTCAGAGTCAGAGGCCCTAACCCTACTCAGTCGACATTCATCAACTTTCAACATCTACATACACCCGATTTGCATCGCCATAAAAGAATACTGCTTTTTTGAACTTTTTGTCTGCAAATGATTTAATTTCTCATTCTGCTCGCATTTATTTTCAAAGGTCATGTTTGGTTATGCTTTAATTTAATCAAACGCCGAGATACTTGCCAAGTCCCTTACCAATGTCAGTAAATAAATAAAGATACTAATTTTTTTTCTTCTTTTTTTCTTTTTTTTAACTTTAATTTATCCCCCTTACTTAAAATGACAAGGGTGAGGGCCACACCTGTTGCAGTAATTTGAGACTGAGACTTATGCAATGCAGTCTCGTGCCTGGTTTGCACTGTTGCAGTAATTCGCTGCATTAGCTTCTTTTTTTAATATTATAATAAACAAAAATAAATTTATCATTTAATATCATAATATAATATAATATTATATTAATTTTTCATTTTCTTTTATTTGTACATTATAATAATTAATATAAATTGAAAATTTTATTATTTATTATTAAATAATATTATATTGTATTATATTATGTTTTCATTTCTATATTAGTTTTATTAAAAATATAAATAAATAATGTATTATTTAATTATATTATATTATAATAATTAATATATAAAATTGATTATTATTTACTAAGTTAATATAACTAATATTAAATACTTAAATAATATATAAAAATAAAAAATATATATAATATTGGATTATTTAATTATGCTACATTAATAAATAAATAAATAAATAAAAACCAATTATTTTTAGATAATTTAATATAACTAATAATAAATACTTAAATATCAATAAATTTAAATAATATTAATTTAAAATTAATAATACTATAAATAATGGTTCAAAATATTGTAACATATACTACAATGCATAATGCATCAACACATGGTATTATATTACAATTTAATCCACCCTATTGTGCAATACCCCATAACACAATACAACTAATTCAATACACTATAGTGTGTTAAATACGCACTCAGGCTACGTTTTGCACGTAGAATTAAATTGGATTGACTATAGGAACTAAATTGAATTCAGTTGGATTGGATGATGTTGGAATATATGTAGCACTATCCTATATTTGGTACGATATAGGATTAATATTGGATTATACTATGTTAAATTAAATATAAGTAAAGTTAAATAGTATTTAATTAGAAAAAATAAATTTATTTAATTTATATGTTTTTATATATGATGTATATTTTGCCTATTAAATAAAATATTATTAAAACAATTAAATATAAAATTCAGTATTTATCAAATGTTAATGTTTTGCATAATATTCAAATGATAAATGGGGTGTTTCTTAATAATACTTTTGTTGATACATATAATATACTATTAATTAATTATTGTAACATTAAATATTAATACAAATAAATAAATGAAAGAAGATGTCATAGATAAAATAAAAAATGAATTACTTAGTTTTTATGGAATCACAAATAAAAATAAATAAATAAAAATAATTAATAACAATACATACATACATAAATAAACAAATAAAAAAAATGATAAAAGGACAAACATTGCTTAATCTACTCCTCCTTAAACCCATCTGAAAATTAGGATAACTAATCCTATAATTGTAGAATTAAATTTGAATTTAATCCATTTAAATCTAAGTGAGTTCACCAAACATGGGATTAAATACTTTATCTAAAGTATTCTTTAACCCTATACACCATGTTTAGAAGCTATACACTGTCGTTCAATACTAACTTATATTTATAAAGGACCAAATTTATATCATTTTCAAAAGTATTTTAAAAAGCGCCCATGAAAAATGTTATCAAAAACATATGCGGGTTAAAAGGAGCTTCAAAATAATTAACGAAAACAATTACACGAAATATTCTTATTGTTTATTTAACGTTACAATCCTTTAAAATCAAGTTTAATTAGTTGAGCTGGAAACTTGGAAGATGGGGAATATTCTTCCGCACCGATATTCTCACCATGTTAATAATGAAATTAATTTGAAATAAAATGGCATTAAATCTTGATGATAACACTGAGAGTTCTTATCAAAAAAAAAAAAACCACTGAGAGTTGAAAGCAGACAAAGATGATAAGGAAAGCAGCCAAGCTAACAATTTCTTCTTAGCCGTTCCCGTTTCCTGAAGACACCGTCACTGTTTTTATGATAGATTTTCTGAACAGAATCGCAGATAAGCTAAGTACTTATATTTTACCTGTCATTTGGTGAAATAACAAAATAGATAAACTGACAGTATGTAGTTAAAAAAAAAAAAAATTGTAGTTAAACAAAAAAAAATTGCCTGGATCGTAATAATCTAGCTAAGTTTGGGAGCCGCGTAAATCAAGGAATTTGATGAAATATTGAGGGAAAAAAAAAAATTGAAGTTAAAGTAACATTCAAATCCAGTGTCCGTTGAAAAACACAACTACCTGTCAGGTTTTGCGTACAATCCAATGCATAGAATGATAGAAACAAGTCACTTGGGCTTCTACATGCCATTGGAGTGCGAAACAGTGTGAGATCACGAGGCAGCAGATATTATTTTACTTCACGAACCAATCACATGACCCACATCAGACAATTTATCAGTCAAAATCAACAAAGGGGAAAAGATGTCATGTCCCTTGTACATTCTAAAATCAAACAAACCAGATATTATCACCTTTTTTATTTTAATTAGACGAGATTATTTCTCAGAGTATAATTTATATTAAATAAAATTATAATTAATATTTATAAATTAAATTATTATTAAGATTAATTATATTAATATTTATAAAATTTTATCTAAATTTTTTAATCATCACTAATATTTAAAAAATATCTACTCCACTTATATTTAAATAAAAAATTACATTCACTCAATTATATATTATAATTAAAGAAAAAAATACCCCATATTACATTTGCAGGGGTTCCCACTGACAACTCGACCAGCAGATATTATCACTTGTTCGCCTCCGAAGCAGTAAAATTTTTTAAAATACCTCAATCTTTAAAATATATCATTAGTCTATTCTAAAAGTTTCCAAGAACATACTATTTTGACACATTTTTCAGCAAGGATTCGATAACACAAATAATTTCAAATTTGAGAGTTTAATGTATCGTTTTGAAATTCTTGACGAAAGAAGTTAGGAACGAAAATTATATCAAATATTCCGTCTAATTTATCGTTAAGTACCTCAAAAAGCTATTTAAATATTAGAAAAGGACTTCAAACAGATTTCAGAGGCATTAAATGATGGAATTTAGTTAAAACTTTGGATGAATTTTCTTTCTCCCTTTGAAAGCTTTAGATCTGACATTCTTTTTCCATCTAAAAATTCCAAAAAAAATCTTGCATTGTGATGTTAAATTACATTACAGGTAAAATTATTTTTTCGCAAAGATTTTTTTTGAGAGATACCTAACCATATTTAAGTAAAAAATAAGTTAAAAATAAAAAGATACAAACTCCAATGTGGTGCAACTTGTCCTGTAGTTCATTAAAATATGTGTTCTTTTGTCTTTTATCTTATTAATTTCAATATGGTAAGAGGTCATTGATTGAAAATTCATATACATACATACATACATACATACATATATACATACATGTGTTTGTGTAGAGAGAGATAGGAGGTTTCAATTAGAGATCTCTCACCACATTAAAGTTATTAATAAGTTAAAAGATAAAAAAATTACACATTCAAATGCAGTTTGTTTTATCATGTAATGTATTGAAATATATATTTTTTTATTTTTTTAACTCATTTATGATCTTAATATGGTTAGGGACCCCTGATTGGAACATTTATATTTATATATATATAATCATTCTTAAGTGCGGGCACTTTTTTTTTTGTCTGAATCACGAGATGGTCCTAAGTGGGCCCAACTGTGAGAGACACCTTTAAGCTCGTACCACAATCCAGACTAATTTCCGCTCGCACCGGGTTGGTCCGTAAGGGATAAAATGTTGCCCAAAGTGGTGACTCCATACGAGAACGAGGCTTGAACCCCTGACCTCCCTTAAGGAATGAGAGCGCCGAACCACTTACACCAACTAACTTTGGTTAACTAATGTGGATATACTATCAAATCGTGCAGTTTAATAGAATGTCTACATTAATTTTATTAAACCGTGTGCATTAAAAAAAAAAAAAAGAGGGTGCCCGCACTAGCGAAGGAATATTATCTATATTGACGACATCCTCTCTTTATTAAGTGAGGATTCTACTAAAATGCATTTCAATACATAGGAGGTTGTGTTTTTTTATCTGTTAATGCATTAAATTATGTATTTTTCTATCACTTAGTAATATCTTTACTTTATTAAAATAAAAATATCTTCATTAGAGAGTTATTATTATTTTATTATCATACAACTTCTGAGGTGTCGACGTTAAAATGGAGATTCCTTGCGGACTCAACTAAAAACTAAAAAAAAACCTCTCAAACACTAAAAATAATATATATATATATATATACTATGTTTTAAGTGTTCCAGCATTTGAGAAGATCTGTATTTATGCAATGCAATGCAGCTCTATCTTTGTTACATGAGGTTGCTTTCAAAATCTGAATGGTAATATTCCGTGGACAGCTCTCATCGCTTTCACAAATAAACCAAAATATCCTTACTACTTGTATGCAAGTACAATGCAACATTAAAATTAAATAAAATAAATAGAAACAGAGCCTACATCTAACACTAAAAAACAGCAGGCCATGGGGCACAGAGATGTTTATACACCAGATTTGTATTTACTTCATACAGACGTTGTTGACAGTGACTTTAGGGCTTTGGGCACTCCGCGCGCCCTATTGCTATTATTAGAATAATGGGCATCATTCGGTGATAAAGACATTATTATGCCCCCTTTGTTATTTCAATTATTGATGCGGTTGTATTCTAACTAACATTCTCTGTGTTTTACTTTGTTTATGTTATATAATTAATTGTCTAATATCTTAAGATGATAAGCTAATTGGATGTTGTTCATTGTGATAATTTTTGCCAACACAACAATCATGAACCAACTTCATAAACAATGTTGTCTCTCTCGAGTCAGTCATGTACATGTTGTCGCTTGTCAGGACAATAATTAGGAGGAAATAAAAAACTAACGCGGAAATACTAAATCTACAAAAATTGTTGGTAGAATCACGATTTTGGTTAAATGGGTGCTACAAACTTAAAGTGACCCGACTAAAAAATATGTAAACTAATGGGGGCTAAAACGTAAAATATTTTTAGAAATATGTTTAGTTAGTGACATTATCTTCCATGGAATGTTTTCGACCTAGGAGGAGCCCCCAAGCTACAATTTATGTATTTAAAATGATTAATATTGCATGCATGCACATGATGTTTTAATATTTAGTGATACCATATGATAGTATCAACTAACCATTGCAAAAGCAACACCAAAATAATTGACCCCAACTAAGGGCATATAACTATGTAAAGGGTCTCGAGCCACTCAACTTTAGCGGAGTAGTTAGAACCCTATCCTCACAATTGTGAGGCACGGGTTCGAGCCTTACAACACATTATGATGGTTTACTTTCCTTTTTCAATTTGATTTTTTGAGCTTTTTTTTTCAAATATGAGTTTAGGCGTTTTTCAAATATTGAAAAGATAAAATCCTGGCGTTTGTCTTTATATAAGATAAGTAAAAAGATAAGTAATTGTTTTATTATAAATATCAATATTTATAAATATGAATTTAAGTAATTGTTTTATTATAAAAAAATTATGTAAAGGGTCCCAAGCCATATATATATAATTATTCTCCAGTGAGGACATCATCACTTTATTAAATAAAAATACGAGTAAATAAAAAATATAAAATTTAATACACTAATGAACAAAAAATATTATTTTTAATGTATTAAAATGTGTGTTTTTTTAAATGCACATGTTTAAGTTTCTATGTAAAAACAATTTGACCCCTCAGCTTTATAGTTCCTGTATCATGACTTCCTCAATTTGTTGTTTCTTCATTGTGATCCCATTAAAGCCGTGAGCCAATTTGAAGCCACGAAGGGGCGGCAGTTGAATGAATATTTTTAATAAACTTTTGTCTCTTACTCTCTTTTATATTGAAGCTGGCTTTTTTGTATGGCAACATACGCAAAAGGAATAGCTTTTGAAAACTGCCTTAAAATTAAAAGTTGTAGAAAAGCTTACGAAGTATCTTCTTGGAGGCGAAAAAGGTTTATGGTTTATAGATATGGATAATGTGTCTCTTTATTCGCTAAACCTTAGCTAGATTTAATGTAAGAATATGCATGTAACAACGATCTTGGGCGACGATGCAGCTGGCAATTAACAACTCTTAAGGATAATCATTAGCTGGATATCATCCCATAATTACATTATTAAAAGATTTCTGCGATCATTGTTGTTTCTTTACATTTTGGGAGATCAGATTGTCCAGGGAAATTTTAAATTTACATAACTAGCCTAAAATCTTTTCGGTTTTTTGAAATTGTATCCTTTAATTTTTTTTTTTTAATCATAGTTAGTCAAATATCTAATTTTTGAACAAAAATACCTTCGCCACTGTCAACAAATCACCAAACCCATACCACTTTTAACAAAGGTTCATAAAATACGTATTTTGATTTGATAGATAAAAAAATATATTTTGAGTAAAAACGAAATAGAATGCGAACCTGAAAAATGTGCAATAGGTGAGCTTGACCGACAAGCACCTTCACACAAGTGAAACATGCACCACACGTATCATTTTGAATACTCAAACAAAGCTTTCTTAATTCAAGTGAATCATGCTTTGCTGGTTTATTTTTCACCAAGTATCTATGATAAATCACACAATAAAATGGTTAATAACATTCATAAAATTACAAAATAATTAAAAATTAAGAAAATAAGAAGAAAAACATTGGACAAAACAAATGTATTTATATGATAGAACACCGGTTGCTACAGGCACCTATCGCACTTAAACACAGAACCTGTGTTTTATGACGCAACTACCTATCACACTTACTTATCACATTAAAATGGTGCGACATGCACCCATACACACCACATCATTATGCAATGTTTCGGTGCGATGGGCCTATCCCACAAAATAGGTGTGATAGGCACCAAAACAAAGGCATGTATGGTGTTTATCGCACCAAAACACACCCACAACACAAAACCACAAATTATCATCATCATCTTAATGGTTAGCCACCACCATCACCATTCTCGTACCATGCAAGGCAACAATAATACTATAGGCACTACACCTATCATTTCAAACACTCAAATAATAATAATAATAATAATGAAAAAAAAGGCTCTAACACATGTTTGGGTTAATACTTTATGAGCAACAATTAACCTTATTCATTCTTTCACCAATACAAAACTTACACACTATTTTTTCACCAATGATTTCTATAAAATAGAGTAATTCAATTTTACATCAACAACCAATAATTAGGGAAGTTGTCGTTGAATGAAGTCTGCAGGAAATGGAAGATTGAAGCTGTTATCGTTGCAGCCGATGATTTTAGGACTTGAGCGAGTTCTTTTATAAGGGTAAATGTGTCCAAACAATTTATATTTAACTAGTTATGATAGAAAAATTAGGAGGTTAATTTTGAAAAACTCCAAAATTTTTTGGGCTAACTATGCGAATTTCCCCATTTTCCAAGGTCTTGTGCTTTCCTTGTGGAAGAAAAATTTTAAATGATTACCCAAGAACCAAACAGATAAAAATTACATAAGATGAGGTGGTTGGCAAAATCAACCAAACGAAAACGTGAAGTCAAGACAATGAAATGTGGGCCCAAATCTTCTTCACTCTCTCCGTAATCTATAATAAATATATTATTATATAAGCCGCGACGACCGGTAGAGAGAAAATGAAATGTGGGACCGTGAAGCACGTGCAGTTCACAAACGAATCCAACATTTTATTCGTTTGGACTGGGGTTTTGTCTGACGTGGCATGATTATCGTCACAAATCATAATCATGGGATATTATCAATCATGCAAGGGAAATGATATGCACCCTAACAATAAATCCTACCAAGATCAATTTTTGAGACAATTTAATCATTAATTTAAATTTTAAGAGTATTCATTAAAATTTTACAATTTTTATTTATTTTTGTGTTGTGTGTATGTATATATGAAATTCCCATAATTACATTAATTATTTTTTAAATTTACCGAATAAATTTTAATTGATTCGGTTAATATATCTACCTCTTTATTCATAAAGTGGAGGGTGCTTCTTCTTATTTTTTTTAATTTAAAAAATAAAAATAAACATCTGAGTTAGTTTTTTTTTTTAATCCTCTCAAATATTTATTCTTTCGGGAGAAAGATATTTACAATCATACAATATCGTTTACATTATACACTATCGCCGATTTTTAACCCTCTGCAAAATATTAAATATTCGACGCCAACTTCTGGGAGAAAGATATTTACAATCATACATATATTGAGACTCGTTTACATCAATTCTGATATGGTACCGCTCAGATTTTTAACCCTCTCAAATATTCGAAGGACGTCAACTTCCCTTCTGGGAGAAAGACTGTCTTTACTCAAGTTTTAGGGCTCCGAGGAAGGAATTTTAAATTAAACCCCTGTGCAATGCGTCTGCGGGAGTTCGAACCCCTTCCCTCACATTTGTGAGGAAGGAGTTCTGACCACTTGGGCTAAGCCCAAATAGTTAACATCTGAGTTAGTTATTAACAAAAGATGGACGTCTACTTTAAAGTATACCATCTCAAATAATTTGACCTATTATATTAAATGTAGTGACCTCAATTTTTTTTCTTTTTCAATGGAGCAATGCTATATGAACAATATTTTTTTTTTTTCAAAAACACAATCAAAACTACATCAAATCAAAACAACGTTGCAATTCATAAATGAAATAAATGTGTTAGGAATTAAAAAGCAGATCATATCAACGTTGAAAGGAAACAAAAGAATATTCTTCGATGAATATTCGATGGGAGCAACTAATCAACTATGAAATTGAAGCCTAATCAAAGTGACCACATGTAATCACTTGAAAACTAAAAAGTGTGGAATAATAATTCCTGCCGAAAAATTGCAGCTAAAGCCAAGAGTTGGACGCCATATATTATAAGAGTGGATCTCCGACTTGTTGCGTGCATATTATTATAGACCTTGTTTGGAATTAATGGAAAAGATTTTCAACATCTTTATTTTATTACTATAATTATGACACTTCTAAAAATCCCAACCGACAGCTTGTGCATGATTGATCTTAATTGCAGTGTAAGTTATTTTAACCCTCCATTCCGTCACCCAAGTTCTCTTCTGGAGTCTTATGCTCTACTAAAAGAAGCCAACCAACAAATACGAATATTATTAATTCAATATTAAATGAATTGTGCAAGTAATTTAATGAATTAGTTTCTCAGGGGCCAGTGGGCGCATACAAGAAAAGGCAGACAGCGGGGAAAACGCAAAAGCAAAAGCAAAATCACAAAACCCTAGACCTAGAGGGCTGGAGGCTAAAAAAATTTGTATAAGACGGCAGTTGGTTTCGAACTATAAATGCAGGGGAGGGGGATCTTCACAGAAAACAGGCAAAAGATCTCATTGTCCCCACTTTCCCCAGACCCAACCACCAAATGAAAGCTTTGCCAAAATCTCTCCCTATCCTACAATTCCTGCATGGCATCGCGGATCTCGCTGCTGTTTGTTCTGTTTGTTGTACTTGTACGTGTTCAAGAGACATGGCCTCCTCTCGCTTCTTTCTTTCACTAGATTTTGTGCCTCCACTCTTGTCTATTGTTATACTGCACAATTCTAGTTAACCTGCTCTGCTCTTTTAATCTTTTAAATGAGATTCTGTTGAATAAAATACAAATCAATAACTGATGGTTACTAAATATAAATATAAGAATAATTAATAGTTCATTATAAATTATCGGTATGAACCCATGATACAATATTTTTAGAAAGGTTAAGGAATAACTCATTAGTTCGTTTCTTTTAACCATTCTAATATTTCCTTAATCAAGGAAAATAATTGGATAGTGGTGGTGATATCAAGGCCTTGTTGATTATTGCACAAATTGTAAAGATTGATTGGCTTTTATGACATTATATATCTCGTAGGCAAGTAGCTAGACTGCTAGAGGATTGAGTAGTTGCCCTCAACAAGTTAGGTTATAACTTACCAACCTTTTTGCAGCATGGTAATTACTTGTATCTTTTGCATAGCATGTACAATTGTCTTGTCTAGTCTTGTCCCATTGCCCCTCCTTTCAATGTTTAATGATATAACTTCACCAAAGTGGTCCTAGAAATTAGGTATCAAAAGTCATTATTGACGATATTTTATGAATTTAAAGTTGCACGTATTCATTAACAATCTTTTCCATGATCAATTTGCACAACTTGATACTTGATTATTGCTTACATAATTAGAAAAGAAAGAGATTTTTGTGATTATTGTCTCTAGAATGAAAAAAAAAAGAGTCCTTTTCTGACAATCTGTTGGTGAAGACCATTAGAAATGCAAAGACCACACTGAGGAAATGTTATTAACAAATTGCTTGCAAATAGAAACGTTATCAGTAGACTAAAAAAAAAAAAATGTGTTTAATCCATTTAGTTTTAAGTTCTGGAAAGCACCCGAGGCCATGACCTCAACCACTTACAATCAAATGCTTTAATCTTAATAATTAAGTTTACCTATTAAGCAAAGTTATTAGTAAAAAAGAAAATTCATTAAGGGAGTGTTCTACTTCAATAATTAAAATTTTATTAAAACAATGGCTGTTTGCTTACAATAAAAATAAATAGAATCATTGAGGAGAAAAGTCAAGAGTTCCTAAAAAATGATTGGTGTGAGCTTTTTTATTTTTTTTATATATTAAACCATCTAGTATCCGAACACTACATTGGGTCTCGATTAATTCAAATTCGAACCGGGTAGGACTATTAAGGCTGCAAAGCTCTCCCAACAAGTATTTAACGCAGCTGCATTCCCAAGCATCGAACCGAAGACCTTGATTAAGGTAGAACAACCAATTGTCAGCTTATCTACGCGCTTGTTGGTGGTGTGAGCTTTTTACCTTCTCCTCAAATCTAAATAACTTGAAAAATAAGGATTCTTCATTAAATAATAATAATTAATACATAAGGCTTCTATTCTATGAGTTCAAAATTTCAAGGGAAAATTTTAACAACTTCCCAAATGTTTTGACATACTCAAATGCATCTCATCCACTTAACTCCAATGAAATTTAACGGCTGATTACAATTGACTTCACAAAATATCATTTTATCTCTATTGACTTCAAAATATCATTTTACTCTTGATTGTACTCAAAAAGTTTATACTATATTGGAAGTAATATAATTAATTATTATATATATGATATATGTAATAAAATTTAATATAATATTACTACTTATATATTAATTTTTAAAAACAAATAAACACATAGTATAATATTGTTTACTTGATATATAGTGCACATAGTACCTCAATAATATTTACAATCCAATAAGATGTTACTGAATACTTAACTGATATTAAAATATAAATATTAGAGTATAAAAAATTTTAAAAAGAAAAAAGTAAACAAACTACTTTTTTTTTCATTTCTTCTTCTCTCTTTATATCCCCTCTCCCTTGTCTTCTCTCTCATCTTCTCTATGAAGTAAACTAAGGGTGTGTTTAGAAGTGAGGTGTTGTAACTTTTAAGCTGCAGCTGTTATGGAGTAAAAGTTATAGCTGTAGAGTGGAAGTTGAAAAAAAAAATTTGTTAAGCTACCAAAGTCTAGCTATAAGTGTTACTAAACACTTTAGTAGCTGGACTTTGGCAGCCCAACTACCTCACCACACTCCCAAACGGGCTATAAGGGTAGCCACACGAGGCTATTGTGCAGCCATGACGAGGATATCGTGAAGTCTCGTGCGGTTGTCCTTTGGCCACACAAGGCGGTCGAAAGGCCTCGCACAACCACAACAGCCTTGTACACCCATCGATGATGTGGGTTTGGTCTTCGTGACATCAAGTTTAAATTGAAAATCTATGATGGATTATAATTTGTGGAAGATTAGTTGGGTTCAATTTGTGATAGGTTGATCTCTATTCAACATTTATGTATTAGGGTCCGTTTGATCTATTCAAGGGATTTGATTTATTCAAGGGAAAAGGATAATAAATCCCTAATGTTTCAAACAAAGGAAATAAAATTTCTTAACGTTTTAAAAAAGACATGTAATTCTCATTTTTGTTAGTAAATTTGTTTTAATAGTAAATTTATTTTTAATTCATTATTATCATTATGTCCCTATAATAAATAAATCAATATATTAATTAAAAATATGCCATGTGTATAATGAAATCAACAACTTCTTATTTAAAACTTAAAACTAAAATGTAACTACATTTTGTCTAAACTATTCACTCTAAATTATTAATATACCCTTCCCAATGATAAATTCCGAAATAGGAAGCCAATTTTACTTATTTGCCCAATTTTCCATATATAAGCCTATTTAATACCTCATTTTGCCCAATTTGGAAAGAAAATAAATTTGATTTTAATTTTATCTATTATTCATAATTTTTTTTATAATCCTAATATTGGAAAGGGTATATCCATAATTTAGAGTGAATAATTTAGGTAAAAGGTAATTATATCTCAATTTTAAGTTTTAAATAAAAATTTGTTCATTTCATTATACATGTTATCAATGACAAGTCTTAGGTCAATATAATGATTTATTTATTATGGGACCATAATAGTAACTAAAAATTAAAAATAAATCTACTATTAAAACAATGAATTTACTAATAAGATGGGGGGTTATATATCTTTTTTTTTTGAAAATTTAAAAAATTTAATGTTTTTTTTCCCAAACATTCGGGGATTGATTGTTCTTTTCCCATTATTTTAATTTGTTTGAGAGAGATGTAGAAAAATGTAAGAGAAAATGAAAATAATTTAACAGATATAATTTTTATTGAGTTGCAAAGTCGCAAATACCCTTCAAAAATCAATATCCTTAACCGCCACTAATCGCTTTATGAAAATGCCAAACTACCGTTCAGCTGTTCTAACTGATAGCGACTTAACGGGGTTTTGGGGGGATGAACTGAAGTTTTCAAAACATTTCGGCAGTTGGTTGATATTTTCCCAAATTTCAACTCCTTTTTGTGACACAATGATCACAGAATCTCTCTTTGCTCTCCGGTTAGAAATTCAGAATCCTCCTTATTTCTTCCATCCTCTCTTTAATTTGGGAAAGCAATTTCAATTATTCTTTCACACATAATTTTTGCAAAAACATGGCTTAGTTAATTATTCCTCTATGACTATGGTGATGATAAAGTAAAAGTGCTTTTCTTATGCGACAGAATCACTTGGACATGGTGTTATATATTTTAGATGAAAAGTTTTCTACTAAATGATGGAAGCTTGAATACGGTAGAGAGATTGTTGACAACATATATTTTCTTTTTCTTTTAAAGGATTGTTAACAATAAAAATTAATTCCTCTTTTTCTTTTATGTCCATTAATGATTATTAGTAGAAACAGATTATCAAACTCTTGTAATTATTTAACACTATGTTGTTGTTGTAATTAGAAAACACAGTCTAATATTAAATTCACATGTTGTAATTAGAGAATACGGTTTCACATTCAAAAATATGTATATGTCCACATTGAAAAAAAATTTAGTAACAAATACAACCACACCATTGACCGAATTTAAGAAGAGTTTATTAGTATACAATTTCCGGTTGATGCTGTTTTGCACTCAAAACTCTTTTTATTCTCTCACTTGCTGGGTGTTGACTAATGTCTACCATAATTATGATTATTATTTGGCTTTCACAGTAGAAAAAAATACCATTACCGACTCATCAAAAGAAAAAAGATCAAAAGACTATGATGTATATTGGTCCCACCACCTAAGCCTCAAGCAATCACTAGTGGCTGAGAAGAAAAGCGCAGATGATGGTGCTCAAATTTATATTAAACATTCTACTGCAAAAAATTAATGATCCACTCATGCATCAATCCAGATTCATCGTCAATTTGATAAGATTAGGGCATAATCTATAAAATCATATCGCTTAAAGGACCTTAATGATTCAGTGTAGAATACAATGATCAGAGAGGATCTTTAAACAATTCTATTGAAGATTTTTCAAGTCCTTTATTCTACGAACAAATTAAAGAGTATCCAATGACTTAGAAAGTGTTGGCAAAAGGCCACTTGTAGTTATGACAAACCCCACATTGAGAAAGGACATTTAGCACTCTCATTTAGTGGACCAAAGCCTCAATCATCTCCTCTTTCTAGAAATTTTGAAAATTGGAACATGAACAACAGAAAAAGTATTTTCCCCAGATGTGGACAAAGCCCATGAATCCAAAAATTAAAAGAAAATTAAAGGATCCTTTGTATCAAAACCCAGAATTTGCAAATTGAATGTTATCATCTATCTGGATTTTATGACACTGGTTATACTATCATAATTCCTTCAGATGGTACCAAACCGCCTTTACTTTATACAAGAAAAGTCATATGAATATCATTATTTTTTTCAAGTTGAGCCTAAGCCTGAACACGACACATAATATAAGAGGACACAAGTTCCTCCTCCTTTTTTTATTTTTAAATTAAAATAATCATCAAATAATTTACAATTGTAGAGCCAACCTCATTTTGTCCTATTAACAGTTGGTGGTGGTCGGCCATGTTTGATCTTTCATGTTTTTGGATAAGATTGGAAGCCCAATTGGGCCATTGAGGTCTTTAAATTAAGGGAAATGCCATCCATTTCTTACCACATCTGGCCCTCGAAATGTTTTCGGCTTTCGCTGACAAATTAGCTATAAGTGTTTTTCCTCTTCTACGAAAATTGTCTAAGAAAAAGTCAAGTCACTGATCAATGAGCAAAAGCAAATAAGGAATGGTGGAAAATTATGCGCATGTACCCAAAGTCACTAATTTAAGATTTGACTGCAAAAGCGGTGGCTCATACTCATTTTACCTTTTGTATGATAGCGGTTACAGGCCAAATATATTAAGTTCACTCACCAGTCTGTATTTGTTCATTTTAATTTTTAAAGAGTATCAAAAAACACAACACAGAAGCGGAAACATCAGTTTGGCGAAAATATGTATGTGTGTGTGTGTACGTTGTATATATATATAAAACTATGTTGCAACGGTTGCAACATACAACGGTCTTTTGTCTTTTTGTGTCTTAATTATATAGCAGTCCCTGATATTTTATAAACTTAAAGAAAGATAAACATTGTTTAAGATTCTTACATATAAGTCTTATTTAGGATAAAATGACATTTGACTTAATTTCATAATGTTATTAAACTTTATGATTTAATAGCTTTCCTAAACTTTCCGAACTATAAAATCTCGAACTAATATATATATATATATATATATATATATATATATATATATATATATAGAGTAATTTTTTTAATGACAGATTCCTTAATTTATTAAAATAAAGGATAAATTAAAAGATAAAAATAATACATACTATAATATAGTGTATTGAAATTTGTGTTTCTCGTCTTTTAGCTTATTCATAACTTTAATATAGTTAGAGATCTCTGATTGGAAGCTTACCCATATATATAGGTGTTATCTAATAAAGAATCACTGGCATTATTAAAATAATAAGGTAAATTAAAGAACAAGCAAAACACATACTTTATGCAGTGCATTTTATTCGGTAGTGAATTGGAGTGTGTGTCTTTCTTATTTTTTAGTTTATTCCCTTTATTTTAATAACTTAAGAAATTCCTCGTTGAAAAATTATATAATATATAAATAATAATAATTTTATAATAAGAGAATCCCTTACTTTAATAAGTTTAAGATCAAGTTAAATGATAAAAAGTACAGTTTCTAAGTAGTGTATTTTATCATATAGTATATTGAAACATGTGTTTTTTGCTTTCTAAATTATCCCTTACTTTGTAAGGGTTCCATTATTGAAAAATTACTCTCCCTCTCTCTTCCTCTATGTATATAATCCAATAAAGGCAAGGCTCCTTTACTTTAATATGGTAAGGACAAATTTAAAGATAGAAAATCACAAATTTTTATAAACTACAAAGCAAAATACACTCGTTAGAGTGCATATACATATATGGATTGTTATAAATATAAATTTCACTTAAAAGATAAATAATAATGATAGAGTGACAAATAGTTTTGAAACAATACTTCGGAAAATGATTTCCTAACGATTTATTGTGGTGGGTGCATGAAATTAAATTCTCCGGTGTTTATTGTCTCTTAATAAGTCAAAACATTGTTCCACGTGCAATCTAGCAGGCCAACCCCAAATGCCTCTGCGTTTGTAACAGCTCATTTGAAAGTAATTAAAAGCACGAAGAACATGTGAGCAACGTTATGTATGGTCCCAACTCCCAAAAGATTATTTTCTAGGCAGATTTCCGAGAATATGATTAATTAACAATGCAAAATCATTGCAATTATCATGCCCACCATTCTCATTAATATGCTAACATTAGAAGCAAGAAAAAAAAAGT
Organism: Atalantia buxifolia; assembly: GCA_030444775.1. Classification (NCBI taxonomy): domain Eukaryota; kingdom Viridiplantae; phylum Streptophyta; class Magnoliopsida; order Sapindales; family Rutaceae; genus Atalantia; species Atalantia buxifolia. The sequence goes on along the minus strand of CM059835.1, from coordinate 47,619,142 downwards.
GTACAAGATATTTTTTTTATTATGATATATTACAATAAAAAATCGATATGTATTCTCTTTAATAATTTTATTATGACATAATTCGAAAGTCGAGCTTCTCTTTACTAATCTTATTATAGTACAGCGCAAGGGTCGATTTTTATTTTAATACTAAAAGAAGATCGATTTTATTTTAAATGTAAGTAGATTGGAGATAGATAGGCCCTTATTAGATGAGGAATCTAATCCCAACCTTGTGAAGGCTCGAATCTATACACTTAAAGTTCTTGAGCGCATGATAACTTATTGATAAGAGTACACAAAATTTGAATATATAATTAAAGAGGTCGACCTAGGTCCTAATTGAATCCTCCCAGCAATTATATTAAAAAACAATTATGAGGAGCAATAAATACATCAACATACCTAGGCTGTGTAGATCCTTTTATCGGCTTCTGTCCATGTATCCTCCAACAGTAATCATCAGGAGATATATCAGCTAGTTTATTGCTTACAGCTGGAACTCGAATACTTCTCTTCATTCCCAATTTCCTGTACATAATATGTGAAGATATAATAGCACAATTTGCCACAAGCAGATAGCAAGCCCTGCAATTATATGAAGGGGCAAGGAATGATGTCACTGTCAATGGTCGCTCTCATCAACAAATCAATTGATCGGGAAGGCTTCTTAAGGTTTTAATGCACAGCTGATTAAATCTAACTGAGTTCTCAGATAGTTAGTGGTGACTTCAGTTGCACACATCTGAGTGATTTATAAAATAAGTAAATTACACGAGCGAGACAAAATAATGAAGAAAATGTAAAATGGTGGGAGTGTAAATGAAGATAAATATAATTGCACGCTCAGCTTGCACCTTGCCACATTCCTTATTTAATAGTGTTCGACAAACCCTTCATTAAATACCTATATGTATTAAACCAAAAAACAATTAGAAGAAAACTTCACCGGATAAATTAACTTTTGCTGTATACTTTTGAACTGCAATTTAATATCCATTCTACATAGAATGCACAAGAGAATGGAGTAGTTGCATCCCAGAACTATGGGATTCATAAGCAAGAAATGATAATCATTAAACGTCAAAGCAAACAAGAAACAAACAGTAATGTTAGTTTTCTGTATTTATTGTCCTATCACAGATGTGGGTTGTGGGACACGAACAGATACAAGAAAACCCACAAAGATTGAAAGATTTAGGTGAGAAACTTCGGCTCTATGTGGTATTATTCATTCCAATAGCCCACGATATTAAATCCAATAAAACAGCTAACCAATCAACATTTCGAAGCAGTCACTCTCTCACAGCCTGGTCTTTAGTGGCTTTGCCCCACCCCTCCCATTGTGGCATTTTTAATACCTGTAACTATCCCCAAGTGCAAGTCCAAGAAGTCTTTATTTCATTTGTGTATCAGTCACTTTTTAAGCTTCAAGATAGTATGACTAGATATTTAACCAAGTCCAGTAAGCCAACGAAATTGGTTTTCATCCATTGCTTTCTTAAACCACATTCGTTTTAGCAGTTTAGGTGATCTTAGATTTCACGATGAACAAAATAATAATAATAATAAAGAAATAAGTTTATGAATAACTAAAATATTATTGATAAGCGTTAATAAACAAAACTAGAGTTACTCTAAATATCGTGAATTTATTAAAATCAACAAATTCAAAATTTTATTTTATATAAAATTCTCATAGTCAAAATATAAAAAAACAAAACAAACAGCACCCAAATACGATATTTTAAAAAATATAAAAATTTTAAAAGTAATCGAAAAAATAGTAAAATACCTTTAAATGGCAAAACAATAAAAAAAAAAAGAATTTTTGGCTCAATCATGTGGCGGTTGGTTTGTCTCATTGCAAGATTATAAATGATATATTATATGCCCTAAATAAACATCTGTAGCTCAAATTATGATCCCAAAAAGGTACCTTTCTCATCCTATAAAACCACCTACATCATTCTAGGCATGCGTTGTGAAGAATTAATGAAGAATTACCTGCATTCTTCATCCACCAGAAAGGTTCCCACCACTGTATAGGTCAGAATTTACTTGCATCACCAAAAGTTATGATTTTTACTATGTAGATTCATCTCTCCCATTCAATAAGATAGTGGAAGTAGAATGCACAATAACAGCGTCACATCCTATTGATAATGAATCGAAAAGTACTAAATTATTCTAAAATCAATGAACAAGCTAGAAAGTTATTTGTAGTTGAGAAGTGCTCCGCATCCATAGTAAATTTATATTCAGATATGATTTGTTTGATTGTTTCTGACCCTAAAATTGAGCTTTTATGAAAAATTCCTCCGCTGGATATAATTGATCCTCTTGCGTCTACTTCTCAATTGTAGACACCAACTCTCTCCATCAGCCATCCTGGCTCTGTTTTTCCTGTATTCTTTTGATTTTAAGGCTCCCTCCAGAATATTTATATCTTCCAAAATTTCATGCCTGGTTAGAGATGCTAGACCAGGAAGAATTTCTCTCTGAAAATCTTTCATTCTCCTCCCTCTTTTCAACTTGATACCAAAATCCCTTTTATCGGTGTCATTTACTTCAAATGGCTTAGATGACACACAATAGTCCTCAGAGCTGCTGTCTGTTAGCTTCAAAGTAAGTAACTCAAAAGAATCGGAAGAGTTTTGTGGCAGCTCACTCTTGTTATTTTCTATCTCGTTGGATCCTGATCTTGTTGTATGATCTTGAAAAGAAGCTGAATTCTCCAAGGAGATATGAACAAGGGATTCAGCTGCTCTTTGGATCAAAACATCCACTTTGGCTAATCCTTCTTTCCAATTGATGCATTTGTTTTCACTATTGCCAGAAGATTTTTGGTGCTGCTCAACAGCAGGAGTACTTGAATTTCCCAATTCAATATGAGGTTGCAAGGTCTTTATACTGCTTGATACATTATCAACAATGCAGCAGGACTTGCATGACGCAGCACATTTATCATGACTTTGACCGGAACATGAATACGCAGGACCTTCCACCTCACTCTTCTCACTGCTCACTTGTCTAGTTGCCACACATGTATGATTCAGATCATTTAAAAGACCTTTTTGGAGTTTGGATGTGAACTTATCTCTGTTACTGGGGTCACTAGAACAGCCGCCAAGGTATTCACTGCGGTACATTGGTGGCCTGGAAATAGACTTGAGACTTGCAGGACTCAAATCAGTTTCACCACCTCCACTGAGTTTATCCCTGGCAACCATTTCAGGCAAACTAGCTATTGAACTGGCTGCTGAAAGATAGGCCACCTGGGGATCGCTAAAGCTACAAGGCAGGTCATCAAGCTGAACTTTGTTCAGGTCCAAGTGCCTGGCATCATATGAAGTGAATACTTTTTGCTCTCTGATGTACATATATTTACATGGAATATCAACTTGGGACTCTCTACTTTCTGCAGATGTGCAAGGAAGAGGAATTAAATCAAGTAGGCTAGAATATTTTCAAATCAGAAAGCCTAGAAGATCCAGAGAAAATTGTGGATCTTGTAAGGGCAAAACTAGTTTGATTGCACCACTACCTTGGTTGGAAGAGTGCTGCTCCTGGAAGCATTCACCATTGTCTATAAGAAAGCGACTCACTGCAACCTCATGAGATGTATCTTCCTCCACAATTCTTGGGATGGTTAAGTTGGAAAGAACAGACATTTGTGACCCATCCTTTCCCCCAGTAGAGGTAGTCAAACCAGTACAGCCAAGAGAAGGCTCTTGTTTTGCATCCCCCCTTGATATCCTCTCAGTTGAATCTTCCAAATCAACGACAAAGAGGGGGTAAGAATGAGTTTCCTTATCTAACCAAGATCTCTTTGTACCTTCTCTTCTCTTGCTGTCTTCGCCAAGGCCAAGGGAAAGTGTCAAGTCCATGGCATCTGATACATTATTAACATGACTCTCCAAAGTACGTTTAACGTGATTAGAATCATTCCTTTTGTCTAGAAAATCATTGTCAGCACAGCTAATGTACTGATTGGCAGGAACTTGAAGATCAAAAGGCATCTGTTGAAGATTGTAGTGCATACCCTGGCATCCTTCAAACAACTCCTGGTTTATGGGTGGCACTGAACAAACCTGAAAGTCATACCATATTTTATACTATGATCTGAAAAACACCATACGTGTTTTTAAATTAAAAAAAAGGTCCCTCTTTGATCCATCAATGGAAGACAGATATAAAAGATCATATCTTCCAGTGCTGTGGACATTGGCAGGAGCTTTTGCTTTCTAAAGATCAGAAATGTCAAAGCAACTTTCAGGTAAAAGCAATCATATCATTTAAAAAATAGACAGCCTCTTTTACCATTGAAATTGAGGAAAATCTTGGTTCTTTCAATTGTGGCTCATAGCTTATTGCATTTGTATGAGGTATTGGAGATGATTGTGTGCTTTCTTTGCACGAATTGAATCTACCAAACTCCTTGCAACCAAGATCTTTCATTAGTGTAATTTGTACCCCATATAATCGATGAAGCTCGTGAACCTGAAGGGAAATGAATATTAAGAAGATAAGCATGTAAGGTAGAGAAAAATCACAGTTCTCTCACATATGAGGACCTTTATGCCAAATAAGGGTGGGTCTTGTGGTTCATCTTTGCAGTAAGAAACATATTGAGAAATTAGTGATATAAAATTGAGAAACCTAGTTAGTTTTAGTGGCCATGTAATTGGCAAGAATCATACTTTTCAAGCATGTGGCACCTGAGGGTATGCCAAAACCATAGGGTGATTCATTTATACGTTATCACATAACGAGGGGGATTGAGACAAGTAAAACAGAAGGGCAAATGTAAATATACAACAGCATTCATCTACCTGCTTCCTAAATGTATTCTCCTGGTTCAGCATTGTCTGCTTAAAAGCTTCCTTAAGTGCATCAGTGTTTCTCTGCACAGAATTCACATCAAAATCTCCTCTCATGAACATCTTGTCCTCGCTGAAGTTGATAATTAGTGTCATGTCAGATCAGATCCTGCAGGCTGCATCCTCCATAATTAATAATGCTGGCAAGGGTGTTTAATGCTTTAGTTTAGGCTCTGTCCTAAAGTAGCTACAACAGAGAAATGGCAGTTACAAGATAGGCAGAGTTAATTACAACAGACCAGCCATTATTGGAAAGTTATTGATCTTATCTCAGAGAAAAGGTATATGTACATATTCTTATATCATTAATTCGTGGTCATTTGAAAGTTAAACGAATATATGACCTAAACAATTCTACAAATTGAAGGCCTAGAAGCACATATGCTTGTTCTACTTCTTCCCTTTTAACATTTCTCGACTACTTCCTGGCAGAAGTTTAACTTGTTGTTACTTCAATTTAATTCACCAACAGACACGGCAGAGAAGAACAAGAAAAGTTTTATTGAACACACCGAACACATGTCCTGACTTTGATTATGCACTGCAGGCTTAACAAATAACAAGATCACGTTTAATTTTCTCATATCTAAAACAAGGAAAATTTTCTTTCATCCCTGATCAAGGAATAAAGCTGATCACAAAGCCCATGAGACAATTGCAGAGGATATAATAAATGCAGTGAAGTTGTGTGTTACACTAATCACTGTTGTTCCTTCATCCGTAAAAAATCGTAAATAACATTGCTATACCTATGAGCATCAATCAAACAGTGCATTGCAGATTGAATGTTATGGAAATTAGCAAGATGATCAAAAAGTGAGCATACAAAAACTTTTTCTATTTCACTGAATTACCTTCTGCGGACGTGCATTTCATACAACTTACATCAGTTTCACCAGTCCGATTATTTTTCCATGCAAGAATTTTTAGTAAAACATTTACAAACAGAATAAACTTTTAAAGGCTTAAAGATCCACATTTGTGCCCAGAATTTTATTTCTCCTGTTATGCTGAATTTTATGCACAGAATTCTTCCAAAATACTCCATAATAGAAAAAAAAAACAACAATAATAAAAGATTTGCAACGAATTCATAAGCAATAACCTGGTGACGAAGAGAAGCTGTATATTAAAAATAATTCCAACAAAACAGAAGAAAACAAAATAAGAAAATTCCTTAAATGTAAAAAAAAGTGAGCGCAGTGTACCAGAAGTCAGAGAAGCCACAAAAGCATTCTTGATTCGACCATTAGAGAATCTGCGGCCTGTTTCTTCTCTCCTCAACATGATTCCCCGTTAACGCACTAGAAAGATCAAAGAATCATCAGATCACTGGTAAACATAACTCTTTTGTCTTCTTCAAGGTAAAATAATAATATAAGTGCTGAGTTTTGTGGTATTTTTGCTTTGCATATGTTTGTGGGTTCTCAAAATATCACCACCTTAATAACAATAATATTGCATTCACATTACATCATTCTCTCTTTCTTTCCATTTTTTTTTTTTTAAATAACCTTTCTGTCACTTTCTCCCTATTAAAAATCTTTGGGATTCTCCATTTCTCTTTCTTCTTTTTGGGCACTTAGACTTCTGCCTGCTTTAACGGAGGGGGACCAGTAATAGAGAGAGAGAGTGCATCCTCAGTTGCTTGCTATATTGTTTATATACGACAGTTACTGCTAAAAGATTAAGATTAGGTACTACTTTTTAATTTTACCCATTGACTCCAATATTTGTTTTGTTTTATTAATTTATTACTTAATGAGTTCGCTGGTTGGCTGTGGAATGTGTTAATAATCTAAAGCATTTGTACCAGAAGCTGAAAGTGACATGGCTGATTATGAACTGTTTTTGTGGGTGGGTGACGTATTATTCTTCTCTTGTTTATTATTAATCAACTGTTTAACAGGTTGTCCTTGGTTATTAGGGTGCCCGACCTGTCCAAACAAAATTTTGTAATGAGATTGTTTTTGCGAATTAAATATATCTTGATCGATATAATTTATTTTTATTATTTTATATTTTTATTTAATTAATAAATTAATTTATATAAAATAAATTTATACAAGAATTTATAACTATATCACCACTCTTTTGATTATTATGTATTGATCTTATGGTATTAAAACTTTATAACTGGATATTACAGATTGAACCTTCCATAATAATTAAAATTAACTAATACACATGTAATCATGATTGTCTGTGACGTTTACTTATCAGCGTGCTCGAAAATATAATATAATTGTAATTTCATGATAAGAGAAAAGAATAAAAAAGTATAAATTTTAAAATACATTATAAAATAAAATATATTATATTAAAGGGTATCTTTTATTTTTTTAGTTTATTCTTTATTTTAAAATAAGCATTGTTTTATTCTAAAATTACACTTTATTTGATGTCATTAAGAATAAAAAAATTTAAATTAAATGAAACGCATCGTATCGTGCAGTGCTCTATATTGTATTAAAATGTTTTGACTGAACTGAGCCAAGTACTCACGCGCGGCAAGGCACGTTGCGATTCAACGAATCTCTTCTGGTATTGCTTCTGTCGGGTTATTTTCAGTTACCTCCCCTATGGTTTACCGTATTTCCACTTTGATAGCTTGTATGGCCGTATAATTCGACCGCTAATTGACCAACTAAGAGAACAAAATACCCTTATCTCATAGAAACAAAAGCCGACAGATTCTCCAGAACTGCTGGTTAATTGGTCATTGGGTATTGGCGCCAAAGTATATACGCAATAGAACATGACCAAGTTACCCCCACAACTTGACAAATTGACATTGCTAAATGACAAATTAAAAATTAAAAAAAAATATATATACATATATTGCAAAATTTTAATTTCTACCGCCAATATTGTTTTTGAAGGCTTGAAGCCAACAATTATTTGCTTCTCAAATACATTTCAATTCCACACACAAGCATTCATCTACATCACACCTTAAACCATCGCCCGCTCTTTTCTTTTCCATCGCCAGCTTTACACAACATCTCATCATTCATTTCATAAACTCAACGCCAAAAAAGCTTACATATCGATGAATTCTAACAGCTTAAAGCCATCGAAGCCTCTTGATAATATGATCCAATCTGCCACATAGTTAAGTTCATTCAATTAGTTATTAGTGTGTATATAGTGTTATTCAAATGTGTCAATAAGATAATCTAAACGAAAACAAAAATAACTATCACCTTCATCTTGGACACTGTTCTGTGTACCATTGCCAATGTCAGCAACTGCAGTCTTTCAAGTCATAGTGCCTAAAGTCTCTTTTGGATTCTTGGTGCCTACACCTAAAGAGTTCACAATTTGATTCGTATTTGCTCAGTTAAGTTGAATTAAACTATTAGTAATGCGAAGAAAAGTTGAGAAAGAAACCTGTTGCTGAAGGAAGACAACTATCATTCCATACAACTATTTTTTTCATATTATCGAAACTTCATAACTATATTGTCGCTTCCAAACCAATTTCTTCTGCAAAATAGTTCAATGATTTGCACAGTTGTTGTAAATCACATTTCTTTTCATTCAAACATCATTTGACAGGAATTTATAATAAAAATGCAACATGTTTAACGGAACTCAGGCATCCATTTATGAAAAAGAAATTATGGCAATATCTCAAAAAATCATACCATCTTAAATATTTACAATTAGCCTATCAATTTTGTTATGTTCTTGCCAACATTTGAAAAAATATCACCTACAAGATTAACCAATGATTAACACTAGAAAATGTACATTTAATAAAAGGTTAAAATTATTATTTTTTTAATACTTACACTGTTGATTTATGCTCCCATAATTTATAAATTATCTTAATACTCCCTAATATAATTTTATGCTAAATTAATTTGTAATATGCTAATTTTATTTTAATTTTATGTTGTAAATATATTTCAGAAATAAAGAGAAAATTAGAGCCAAGGAGACAAAGAAGATGAATTGCATTGATTTAAAAAAAAAAAAAAGAAGTGGAGCCAATTGATAAAGTGATAGTCAAGTAACAGCCACCACTGTATTTCTTTATTTCTTCATAATAATAATAATAATAATAATAATAATAATAATAATAATAATAATAATAATAATAATAATAATAATAATAATAATAATAATAATAAGAATGAAAAGAAGCACTAGGTGCCTATAAAAGGAGGAATGGAAGAGAGAATTGCGGTGGAGGGGGATAAAAGGAAGATAAAAGGACTGGAAGACAGAGGTGTAGAAAACAATTTCTTTTCTTTTCTTTTCTTTTGTAGTTAATTTTCTTAGAATATGTTTTAGAAGTTTGTTAAATAAAATGTGTGTTTTATTTTTAAATTTGCATGGCTAATTTTCTGAGTTAAGACGAAAGGTAAAACTTAAATATTTATATTATGAAAGTAATTATTCTTTCAAGTAAATTTATAGTTTATTATTTTAATTATATATTTACAAGTTATATTAGTTACTAGTTATTTTCATTTCATTTTAATATATAGATCTAGATCTACTTGGGATCCATATGGTATTTATATATAATGTTGACAAACCAATATGACCATGGCATATTATGTGCTTCATCCCCAAATTTATTCATAAGTAGTTAATTAATAATTAAGTCATATAATAATAAAATAAATATAAAATAAAATATGAAATAGTATTATGACCATAATTTGAATATTAAGAGTGGATTTTGTAATTTTAACACTTTTTAAATGTATAATTTTTTTGTAAATTAATTTTATTTAATAATTGACTATTAAAATTTTAAATTATTTGAGATTTGACTTTAAATTCACTGAATTATATAATAACTAAACATTTTTAGTACTAAAGAGTAATTAATATTTTGGAGTTATGACAACCAATTATTGCACAGATTTTCGTTGACAGTCTCAAGCTGAAAGGGGCGTGAATTCAATAGTGAACCATAATATTAAATGTTTATCCACTGGCTATAAAAGTGTTTCAGATAATTTTTGGAACCAATGTGAAACTGTTGGATACAGCTATAGTGCAACTGTGGTATCATATCACAGCTGCACCTAGTCATTAGATCAAACTACTTAACTATTAGACATCTCTAAGTAGTTTGATCTAATGGTTAGGTCTTGATTGTGATATGTCTCTGATTCTTATTATACCTGACTGAAATTGTTTGAATTAGGTTGAATTTTTAATTAATAAAACATGAAATTACCTACTTGCCTTTCATTAATCACCATTACGAAACTGAATCTAGTCGGCACTCGGCAGGGGAGGTTTGTGGATACGGCCGTACAATCCATTAAAGTGGAAACACGTGAAAACCTCAGGGAGGAAGCTGAAAATAACTCTATTTTCGTCCGAATCCGAAATGAAGTGCTGCGAGATTCAGGGGGCCAAAGGCCCAAAGCTATGTTGTCAACGGGGTAAGTAATCCTTGTTTTGTCTTTTTTATTTTATTTTTTAATTTAATTGTACTGTAGTTTGTTGAAAATAATAAATTAAATAATATTTCTAATTTGTGACACCCAATAGTCCTGTTTATTTTAATCTTTTTATACTTATATTCTTGAGACTATTAAGAAAATTTTGATAGAGCGTGGAATTATTATTTTTACCTTTAAAAAAATCAATTAAATGGTGAGAATATTTACACCATAAAAATACTCTTGGCACCAACTTCTAATTAAAGAATTTATATTACAAATATCCGTTCATTAAATTACTGTAAATGACAAATCTCTTTAATTTATTATTTATTTTACACCTATGTTATCTTTTATTTAACAAAAAAATAGTTATTTGTATAAATTAAAAAAGAAATATATTCCCGAGGAAAGATGTAGTTCAATAATTTCTCAAGAATATGAGTGGCAGGCTTATAAATAATAAAATTTTAAGAGTTATAAATCTTAGAAGAGGTAACTATAAAAAAATAATTATATTTTAAATCACACCATCACATAGACCAAAGAATCATTAGTAGGATTATTGTTGATGAAAAAATCTATTTCTAAAATAAGATGGTTTTAATTAAAATTATTTTATTAGGTTCGAGTTTACGAAAAGAAGAAATTAAGAAAAAATGAAGGATAAAGTCCATGGGTGTTAAGCTGCTAATTAGGAATAAAGAAAGAAGATGGATGAAATTGGGTTACCATACACATGAAAATTTTAATATTAAAGCAAAAAAATACTTAATTAAAAATAATTTAAGAATTACTATACATTTTCATTAATCATATTATTGGAAACATTTAATTTAGGCATATACATGTTCATTATGGTCATACATTATTATTATTGATAAATTAAAATATTTTTACTATGTAATCTTTTTTTAACTCATATATTCAAACAGTATATATCAGACAGAAATTATGTAATAAGTAATATATATTAACACATGTTAATTTTTCATATATTTTAAATTTTTACATGAGATTATATTGTTGCCCATATTCTGACATGCACTCTAATAGTCAAACTAGGTCGATAGATTTAAATGTAAAGAAATTTGAAACAACCTGAATATATAGTCAAGTTTTAAAAACCTTCGTCTTATCTGATTTTTCAGCAAACATAAGAGATGACAATGTTAATAACCATGCAAATACATCTAGGCAGGTATGCCAGGGTGGGCATAAAAACCCATAACCCATGTTGACTACTACTGTAGCCGCCACTGCCGATGGTAATGTGGTCTTATGTTGACGAGTTGCATACTATTAGATTCTAAATTCTTGTTCTCTGCAAATACAGTACCATTATCCAAAAAAAAAACAAATGAACCTTGTAGCTGTGAAACGGCTACTTATAAGGTTGGCGGCACCATGATTTTGCTAAATTTTCTAATTTTTTCAATCATTTTTTTTTCTACAAATGTTTTACAATAGCATAGATCGGGAAATTCTGATTATGATGATGCAAAATTTGCCTTGATCATGGTTCATTCACTGTTGATGGCGAAGGAACAATCACGCTGGTGGATTAATTCAATTTTTTTTTTCGTTTGTAGTAATTAATTAAGAAATGGTATTAATTATGATATTAAATATTAATAATTTTTCTTAGATATAAGTGGAAAATAAAAAGTTAATAAATTTTTATATTAAATAATTTTGAAATAAACTTTAACTGTTATTTATTTAAGAAAGAAATATAATATCAAATTTTGTCATTTCCATATACATCACAATTAGAAGAGTAATGTACCAGGTATAAATTAAAAACCTATTATTTGATTTTAATATTTTATGGTATTATTTGATTTAAGATGAGTTTATTACAAAATTTATTATTTATGATTTTTATTCATTATATTTTTTTAAATATTTTTTTCATATTTTAAAATTTATTTAATAATTAATAATTATTATGATTTTAATATAATTGAATTTACCAAAACAAAAGACATTTGGATCATAAAACTCAAACCAACCCATGCCTACAAGTGCCCTATAGCGATGGCGGCTAACTTGGAATAACAACTCTGATTTGCGATGTGCAATGTTGTCACAGTCATACCTTATATAAAAGTATATTTGTCTGTAAATATTCTATTCGGTCACCAATAATATATTAAATATGTAAGGATCCCTCTAACATACATTTAATATATGTTACAACTATTCAGTGAGTGGTGTAGGGTCCATTCATTGTTCATGTGAGTAGTGTAACATACATTAAATGTATGTTAGGATTTGCCAATATATGATTTATTAAATGTATAACAATCTTGACAATTTTTGTATTGATGCTTTACTAAATAATTAGTGGAATGAAACGTGTAAGCATTTTTTTTAAATAATTCTCTAAAGAAAAACTAATCGATGAATTTTGTAAAACATAAGGTAAAAATGACATTAAAAAGATGTGAAAAGACAATAATATGATATTTACAAAATTTTTATTCTAACTAGTATGATCTTAATATATAGAAATTCACATGCACATATATGTCGCATTAGTTTATATAAAATTTGTATTTCAACTTTATCAATATAATGATACTTAAAAATAATGATATAATAAAATAAAATTTAGATTCTTAAAATATGGTGTCTACCAAAACAATCAAATAGCTGGTGGAAATAAACTAAAAAGAATGGGAAAAATAATAATAATAACAACATAGACAGTCCAATGATGCGTAGCTAAAGTGAATAAATATATATACAAGGTATAAGTTGCATCATTAAATGACAAAATAAGAACACCCAACACCAATTGCAGAATAGCTGGAGCCTAAGAAGTAGGGTGGTTAACATACAGTGTCTTGTTGAGTCTGTTAACTTACTTCCACCATACACATTTTAAGAGTAAAATTAGCCCAAATTGGTTCCGAGACTTAAGCTACAAAGCTAGTTTCAAAGTCTTATCTAGGGTTCTTCTTCTTCTTCTTTTGGTATAGGAGTTATGCTATTTACCCCGAAAGTGAGCCCCGAATTGTCAAAACGCACCGTATCACTTGTGTTTTCTTTGCTTTGCCTGCGGCACATGTTTTGTTTACTTTATCATTTAATTGCCTCCAGCTGTGCAGCACATGTTTCCTTACTCTTCCTTTGCTTTTTCCTTTCTTCTATATTGTTTGAGTGCACGAACCCAACACTTTATGGAGTTGCAAACTGCAAAACCCTAAGTTCCAAACTTCACTTCCAAACTATAAAACGGCAAGTAGTTCATGAAAGTGTTAAACCACTACATTGCAAAACTCGTAAGTATTTATTGTTTCTACATTAATTTGTTAAGTTGTTTCATTTTAATTTATGAATCTTGAGCTATTTCATTTAAATTTATGAATCTTGAGTTGTTTTATTTAAATTTGTGAGTTGAACTATAAGTATTGTATTTAAATTTACTTAATCATATTTTCATTTGTTTCTAAACTTAATGAATTTGGTATAATTAATTAATAATATTCAGAATTATTATAATTTACAGCAATTAACTAATTAATAATAATCATTCTATATTTTTATTTGTTTCTAAACTTAATGAATTTGGTATAATTAATTAATAATATTCCGAATTATTATAATTTGTAGCAATTAACTAATTAATAATAACAGTCTATATTTTTATTTGTTTCTAAACTTAATGAACTTGGTATAATTAATTAATAATATTCCGAATTATTATAATTTGCTGCAATAATGGACGAGGTTGATGAAGTGGAGGAATTACAAGATTTAGAGGAGGCTAATTTGGAAGGAATTAATGAAAATTTGGTGGATAAAGGATATTTATCCAACAACATCATAGCGAAAAACATCCAGCAACATGGGAAAAAAAAAATAGCACAATGTGTGTGTCCCAAAATAAGGGTAGTGAAGGAACAAAACAAGATTATTAAAGAAAGATACATATTGACTAAAGCCCCATACAAATACAAATATACATGATATATAACGCCACTTGGAAGCCGATTCTTTATCACTTCACTGCGGCGAAATTTCCAGACCAACAAATTCGTTTTCAATAAACAAAAACAATACAAATTAAAATAAAAAAGTTAACTAAATAATAATTACCGACTGTAGAGTAGAGACATACATGCAAATCAAATCATTATAAAATAATTGAGGTGGGTCGTTCGTGTTACCTTTTCGGGCGGTGTGAGGGTAGATCGTTTTCAATTCGAGGCAGTGTGAAAGTAAATCGTTTTTAATTCGAGACGGTGTGTAATAGAGAAAATGAAAGGATATTTCAGCTCGTCGGAGGAAAGAAAATGAAAAACGTGCTACAGGAGAAAAGGCAAGAAAAGGAAAGGAGAATTGGAAAGTGGAAGGGAAAGTGCTGCAGGAGAAAGCGTTTGGCAGCAATTAAATGATCTGTCAAGTCAAACACGTGCTGCAGGCAAAGCAAAGCTGGAGGCAAGTGATACGGTGTGTTTTAGCAATTCGGGGCGAAAATTCAGGGGGTTCACTTTGGGGTAAATAGCTTTTTCCTTTGGTATAATGCTTTTCAAGCCCCTTCAATATCTTTATATCACCCCATTTTTGTAATTATAGTTATATTGTTATTAAAGTTACACATAAAAACAAATAAAATTGAGTAACATTAAAATATTTTTACAAATCATGAATATTAACTATTTGAGAAGAAGTATAGATGTAAATATGGCTCAATGGCATGACGACACATGGCAAAAGGTTGTCAAACAAGTGGAGGCAAATGACAAATCATTTGACTAGGACTCCAGAATATCTCAAAGCAAGCCACTAGATAAAGAGAAAGATAGTTTTGGCAAAAACACGTAATATTAAAGGGTATAATCAAAATCCAGATTTTTTTGTGGTTGGAGACGCATATAAACAGTGCATGCCATCACTTGTGAAATAAAAAACATCTCACTTTTGGCTAAATACAAAGAGTCAATAGAAGAACAGATTCCCATGATAAGTAATGAAGGATTGCCACATTAGCTACCATATGCAATGGTCTAAAAGGCAGCATGACCACAAATAGGAGAGGTTGCCATGTATGTAAAGTAAGAGACGAAAAGGTGGTTGTTGGTTCATTTGCCTCCTATACCTAAGCATGTCACCATCTTGGGACTACAAGCCTAATTACCAAAATATTCTCACCAGAGGGAGGGCAGCAAATCAATAAGCACCACGTGTTTGAAATTACTTAAAACAACCCTCAGGCACACTCTACAAAAGCTCAAGGTCCACTCCATGGTAACCAACTTCTAATCACTCAAGAAACACACAATCATCTTTTTCCTCAGAGCATTTTTTCTCCATTGTTGATAACTTGAAGGTCCATTTGTCTTTGAAGTTGCCATTTGCTATACAAACTTTAACTTGAGCGTCGAAGTGTGGTTGTCGGACACCTCCGACTCCACCTCTAATGTTAGCCATTGCTCTATTTTACGGGACACATCCAACTCACCTTTGATGCCCTTCAATCTCATTTTCATCCTATCTTCGTCCTCTTTTCATCACACACCCAGATCACCCAACTAACCCCCCATCCTGTAGGAGAACACTTCAAACATAACAAGGTAGCCTTCAACGTTTGTTTCTTTTTCACTATTTTATTGTTTTATTTCGATTATCCAAAATCCAGCTAAAACATTAACTATTTTTAATCCCCAAATATATGATATAATTAATTTTGTTGAAGAAATAAATTATCTAATAACAATAATTTTATTATTCAAAAGTATGTTTATAAAACTTAATCAAAATGACAAAATTATATTGTAATTTTATGTCACTTTTTTATGATTTCATAAAAGAAAGAGATAAAAGAAATAAAATATGAGGTTTCTTAGGAGTTTAAATGGGGTGTTAAAAGGCTACTTTTTTTTTGTCTTTTTTTTTTAATTTTAACTTATCGAAGGTAAGTTGCCTTAGGCTCGTTGATTCAATTCAAGTTGGGCACTGGGGTTGATCAACTCAACCGAAGAATGTTATAAAGTGTAGAAACGGTGATTTCATGCCATTTTTTTCTTTATGGAAGGATGTTCCAATGTTACAGTATGTTCTGAACACTTTTTAGCAAACTATTATTCGTTTATTTGATTTTCAATTTCAACTAACGATAGGATGGATTCCTGTGACTCACAAGTTATGAGTGAGTATATTTCCTCTTCCTCAGAGAAAGAGCCACAAGAGACTGAGGGTTATAATGGTGATCTTCTTTCTACGTACTTGGTACTCTAAATGCAGCCTCCGTACTGAATTCTAGGGATATAAACTAAGTTTCCAGTTCCTCTCTTACAAACTGCAAATGTTGAGTCTCTAGGGAACTCGTGTTACATATCAAATGTCTAATTTCATATACTTCAGTTTAGATTATCGTTGATGCATATAAGCCAGCAGAGTTTTGATATGTTCTATGTTGAAGTTTAATATCTAATCAGTTTCCAACTGAAAGACAACATCTGTCCATGAGGTTCCTGAAAACACAACTTTTGTGTAGTAAAATTAAAACGGATGGCGGAAGCTCTAGAAACCTCGGATCAGCTTCATTCAAAAACGAAAATCAAGAGGAAAAATTGAAGTTTGTTGACTTCACCTGTAGTTTTAGAAACGACTTCGTGAGGTGGGAGAAAATGACTGAAAACAGCAAGGTACGAACATTGTCCAGGAAATAGACTACTGCACGAACAACTTCTGTTTTGCCATGATTTGAGATCCTTAAAGCACCCCAATTGTGATGCCTCTAATCAGTCTACACTTAGAAATGTTCTAGGAGTTCATAAGATTTAGAATCACAAAATTTTGTTGAGAAATGAGAGAGACAATGAAGAAACATGAATGCTAGTTCATTATGATTCATTCCACTAAATAAAGCTATCATTATCTTTTCAATAATGACACCAAATATTATCATGTGCTAGACCCACCCACTATGCCATTATTTATTGAAAGTGATCTTATCACTTCAATAATTTATTCAATCAAATTATTATGAATAAATTAATAGCTAAATTAATTAATTTTATCTTTAATTAATTAATCCCATTTTGATCAAATCAAATGGTTAAATGTGTGCTTCTTTTGTGACATGTTCTTATGCCTTCTCCTAATCTATATTAGGTCCAATAAAAGCCCAAATTTCTAAACCCAAAATTGGTCTAGAAGTCCATAATCATTTATGAACCGGAACATGTCCAAAACGGTCATTTAATGTGCTCGTTATCATACATAATGTTTAATTGATGATTTATGAAATTTATTTTGTTCCTTAAATTATTTATGGAATATCTAAATTTCTATCTTAAATCATATTTAAGATATATATATATATATATATAATTAGAATAAAAGATCAATTCTAAAAGTCTACCATAACTGTCTCTCCTATTACCTTCAAACCTGTTACATCAAAATCGGATTCTGACAAAAAGCTTAAAGAACCTATTTTCAAACCTTTTCAGGTTTCGAAACATAGTCAAAAGCTTGTTCAGGAGTCAAAATCAGATTTTGTTAAAGATATTAGAGAACAACTTGATAGGATAGAAGCATCATCTTCTGCTTCTATTTCTAAAATCCAAATAGCTCCAGATAGTGCCCAATCTAGCAAGATTACAGTATTAGAATAAGATCAATCCTCTATAGCCTCTTCTGATATAGAAGCTTTTAAAGAACAACCAATCTCTAAAATCAATAAGATTCATTGGGAATTAGTACTCCCAACCACTAAAAGTCCACCAGATCTAACTATAGATAATAGACCAAGTGCATTGAACCAATCCCATTTTAATGCATCTTCAGTCTATGAGTGGAATTTAGATGGAATGTCTGAATATAACATTTTAGGATTGTTGCAACAGATGACCATGGCAGCTAATGCTTATAAAACTTAATCAAGAACTTCTGACAAATCTATTGCAGAAATTCTGATTTCTGGATTTACTGGTCAACTTAAAGGTTGGTGGGATCATTTTCTCACTAAACAGCAACAATTAGAAATCTTAAATTCAATTCAAACGGATGAGGATCAAACACCCATCATTGATGAATTTAATAGCCCAATTCAGGATGCAGTCGCTACCCTGATTATGACCATATCCCTTCATTTCATAGGTGACCCTTCTCACATTAGAGATAAAAACGCTGAGTTATTACATAATCTAAGATGTAGGAAACTTAGTGAATTTCAAATCTATAAAACCACTTTCTTCACTAGACTCTTCTTAAGAGATGATGCAAACCACATAATTTAGAAAAAAAAATTCCTTGATGGTTTACCTACTCTCTTAAGAGAAAAAGTTAGGAATTCCATCAAATCTCATTCTTAATGAATTATAATATAAATACTAATTTTTCTAAAATTAGGAAATTTAACTTCTCATTTTCTAGTAACTCCTTTTTCATTTCTATTAGGTGTGCAACCTTTTAGGTTCTTTGTTATAAGGTAGTAGAACTATTCTAATGATAACTCTTTATTCATTAAATGATACTAAACTCTTTAGTCATCAACTAGAACTTTTCTAATAATCTTAAGATACATTGGTAATACGTTTTACCAATAATGATCTTAAGGTTTCTACAAGTCATGAGTGATACTTAGCAGTATTTCACAACCACCCAAATAACAAGAATTACTGGATCTATAGAACTTATTCCATTGTATCTTTATGTCTTGGTCTCTTCATCATCCATGTCCAGAGAAAAGCACGGCTTATGGTTTAGTGTGTTAAACATTTGTGCTTTATCTCAAAATAAATCTAAATGAACTTGGCATGAAAATATAATTTGAACTCCTTCAAACATATTTCACCTTGGCCAAGAATTTCTCATGCCAATTCATATTATCTCACAGGGACATCCCTTTTGTATGTTACAAAATGATGAATTCCATATTGGTCATACGCTTGTCTCCATACATGCCAACTATGACAGGTATTGTTAGATCTCTTCCTTGATTAGGAATCAATCATTATGCTTTCACATATCAGAGATGTCTATGTACAAGATATCTGTGATGCCTTAGGTCTAAAGACCATTACTAAATATAGTGTCTATCACAATGTATAATAAGCCATTAGCACTCAAAACCATATGGCTTATTATATTTGGTCAAGTTCAGTAAACTCATTTAGTAAACTCGTTCTCTCAATTAGTACTTATGTATTTGACTTAACATCCCATGTCAATAATATGAAACTCACCATCTATTTTAGTATCACATACCATAAGGAGTCATAACACATACTAGTGTTTATAGGAATTTATAATGTCCAATCATAAATCTACTACTAGGAACTATTTTAGAAGTATAGTATAAATGATACACGTTTCATATTCTCGACAAACTTGAGAATGTGTTCCTTAGCTATTTTACTTCTTGGACTATATTCATTAAATGAATTTATGAATGTTGATAACTTTGTCGTTTTATAAATAACAAAATGCTATTCAAATACAATAATTCCCTAAAAGCAAACATGATTCGATTGGCCTTTAGGGCATATTACTAACACTAACAATGTTTAGATTGTATTTTGCATGTTGCTGCAGTTTGATTACAATAATTGGCTTGCTGAATAGTGCGGGTATCTAGCCACATAGAGGACTGGAGAATGGAAATATACTATGTAGCTTTAAAAGTCAAACATACCAGACTTGAGACATACCATGATGAATGGGAACGACCATAACCTGATTGCACAAGCCCATGAGGATTTCCCAAATTACACCATAAATGGATGAAGTAACAACTAAATAGTGAACTGATGAAATTGGCTACCTCATATATATGGAAGATGAAATTGGCTACTTCATATATATGGAAGATGAAATTGGCTACCTCATATATATGGAACACCAATTTCACAAATTGATACTATTATATCGACTTTGAGAATGATCCCAAGGTGAACGGTTATACAATATTGCATTTCGGCTACTGGAAACAAAACCCCTCAACTAGAGTACGATCAGTAATATATGAATTTACCAATTCATTTTATTCATACATTATTGTTCATACATGATTATACACGTTTAATTTGCTTTTACATGATATGATATATCATAACAAGACTAATTATAGGGTTATAAATTTTTGTAAAAATTGATAGAGCATAAATTTACAGATTGAATAAAATATTTCTTAGTGCTCGTGATTCTTTTCATCGTACGTCGGTGTTAAGAATAAATTTTTTTTATTACCCAATACTTTTTAAGCAGATGATTACCCAATACTTTAGTGAAAAAAAAAATCTACTTTTAAAGTGGAGAGATTTACTCTTAAATTCACATGAATTTTAACCTCAATTAAAAAAAAATTCACTGACCTTGGACGGGTATGCAACGAGATTTGAACTCTTAGACCATAAACGAATGAATCGTGATAGTGAGAAGAAGAGTTGAAAAACTATTCATTTATTTGTATAAGTAGGGTTTTACTAAGTTATTTTTGAAGTAACTTACAGTTAATGGAAAATAGTGCGAAAAGTAGTGGTATAACGGTTGGACCCGTTGCTTTTTACGTAAGCTCTAAGTTAACATATGATTAACAGATTTTTTTATGATGCATATCTTTTTTTATTATATGATATTATTACTTAAGATTATAACTTATATACATAAAATTATAACTGATGTATATAATAATTATTTAAATTAATTTGAAAATATAAAAGTTCAAAAAACCAACGTGATCGGATGACATGGCACACGAGAACCCTTCCCCAGTGGTACCAGACCAATCCGTGACAAAGGACAGTGGACATGGACATCGAACTTCCGTGTGCCGCCAACTTCATATATAATCTCAAACGAACGCCCACAACCCATCATTTCCCAATGACCAAATCATTGCTGCCAATCCAGTCTCACAACGTGGCGGTGATTGGCGCCGGAGCCGCCGGTTTAGTCGCGGCTCGGGAGCTCCGTCGCGAAGGCCACAAGGTTGTAGTCCTAGAGAAAAGCAACCGAATTGGCGGCACATGGGTCTACACTCCTCGGGTGGAATCCGACCCGCTCGGAGTGGAACCGAACCGAGCCGTCATTCATACCAGTCTCTACAGCTCCCTCCGAACAAACCTGCCTCGAGAGGTGATGGGTTTTACGGACTACCCGTTCACGGCCAGGGATGATGGGTCCGGGGACCCGAGAAGGTTTCCGGGTCATGCGGAGGTGTTGAGATACTTAGAGGAGTTTGTGAGTGAATTTGGGATTGACGAAATGGTGAGGTTTGAAAGTGAGGTGGTTAATGTTGGTTTGATGGAAAATAACAAATGGAAAGTGAAGTCAAAATTGAGAAATGTTGATGGCGATTGTGATGAAATATATGATGCTGTTGTTGTTTGTAATGGGCATTACACTGAACCTCGTATTGCTGAGATTCCTGGTAATAATATTATTATTATTATTTTTTTTTTGTGAGCTTTAGATTTGTCTGAAGTTAAAAAGAGCTTCGTGTTAATGACAAGGTTGACTGCTAGTGAGCTCTTGAGAGTTATGATACCGAATAATTATGGTTTTATGATTTCCACAAATTCTTTGTTGTTTATATTGAATATTTGATATTATACTCAGTAATTGGTGTCTTTAGTTTTGAAGTTCACAACTACTGTTTCATTGGCTAATGATATTTTTGGTCTCAGAATCAATGAGGGCACTTTTGTTTGCTTTGCCTTTGTGATGATTGTACTTAACTACTCATGTTTGACCATAACTCCCTCTCTGTGCTGCTGTAAAGATGTTTACCGATGTCCTTAATTTTTGTTGCTGCTTTTACTTTTTTCAGGCATCGATTTGTGGCCAGGGAAGCAAATGCATAGCCACAATTATCGTGTTCCTGAACCTTTTCGGAATCAAGTATGTGTCGGGTTCCTGCTTCTCATCGTTAATCAACAATAACTCTGTTTTTTATTGCATTTTGGAGTGGCAATTCTGCAGTCACATTTTTTTTTTTTGGAATTTTTCTCGGTTTGCTCCTGCAATTTGTTGAAACTGTGTTAAAAAAATGTTTGCATAGTAGTTTGCAGATATTTCGTGAAGGAGCATTTCTCCACTCATCAATTCTAGAATTCTCTTGTTTGTCAACGTCTTTTGATGCTTATCCTCTTTGTGGTGAAATTGCTTGAATGAAAGACAATGGGGTGAATAAATTACAAATGCATGCTGAAAAATAAGTATATGCTTCATAAGGAAGTATTTCATATAATTGTTAGGTTCCACTGCAAGAGAGAGTTTCTTTAGTTAGCATCCCAAAATCTTAATGTACTAATCCTCTTATTGTTCTTCCTGAAGATTGAATACTGTAGAATGTAGAAGGAAGGCGCTAATTTAAATTATAAATTCTTATATGTATGAGATAAAGTGTGTAATTTCTTATCAAAAAAAGAGAGATAACGTATGTGTCTGTTAAAGAGGCAGCAGATTAGAGATCTGCCTCATTTAGGTTTTCAAATGCCTCAATAGCTTTAAAGATTCAGTAAAAGTTTTGTTTAGGCATACATGTCATTAGTCAAGTTGTGAAAGAGTTGCCTTTTTTCACCTTTTAATGTCTTAAGTTATGAGACACATCTCCTACCTGACCTACTTATAAAGACTCTCTTATCACTTTTACCAAAGTAACCACATTTCTGCTATTTCATCAGGTGTGATGTGTTTAAATCCTACTTATGTTATTTCTCATAATGATTCTCTCTTTCTCCTATTTATCTTTTTCCGACACCTAATATTTGTCTTGTTTGAACTATTTTCTACCAAGGACAGGTCATAATTTTGGTAGGGAGTTCTGCAAGTGCTGTTGATATATGCAGGGACTTAGCTGGAGTTGCAAAAGAAGTCCATCTTGTATCTAGATCGGTTGCAGATGGAACATATGAAAAGCAGCCTGGCTTTGATAATATGTGGCTTCATTCGATGGTAAAAAGTGTTTTTATGGAGTGGCTAACACAAGAACTTCATGGCAGGAGGTTTTTTGATCCTGATGCTGGGAGATGGTTTGATCTAAAATACTAATTCTTCATTATAATAATGCAGATAGAAAGTGCCCACGATAATGGTGCTGTGGTATTCCGTAATGGCCATACTGTCCACGCTGATGTAATTCTGCATTGCACTGGGTAGTTTTCATTCTGCTGGGAAAAAAAATATATCTATTCAGAAATCACGTGTTGGATGATGCATTATCAGATAGTTAAAACAACCAATGGATAGATAGTAATATGGCATTCTTAATTCTGTAAGGTACAAGTATCACTTCCCATTTCTTGAAACCAATGGCATTGTGACTATGGATGATAATCGGGTGGGGCCGCTGTACAAGCATGTTTTTCCGCCAGTCTTGGCCCCATGGCTTTCTTTTGTTGGTTTACCGTGGAAGGTTAATCTCTAACTTAATGTAATCTGGCAATATCAGTCATCAGATACTTGATTTCACTAGTTAAAGGAAGCTGTTGCATTTGATGGGCAAACAGGTTATCCCCTTTCCCCTGTGTGAATATCAAAGCAAGTGGATTGCTGGTGTTTTGTCTGGTCAGATTGTGCTACCTTCTCAAGAAGAGATGATGGAAGACATTAAAGTCTTTTACTCAACACTTGAAGCTTCTGGAACACCTAAGAGATACACTCATAACATGGGTGATTACCAGGTAAATTTGGTTATGTAGATAGCATGCATTAGAGTTTTTAGCAAAAAATTTATAGTTGTTTGGTTGTTAATGAGAGTTTTTATTAAAAGTTGCAATTCCTTTAATAGACGAGTATTTAAAAATTATATTACAAAAGGAACAAAATTTTGTAAATAAACTAAGTGTATTTTGGATAATTTAACTTTTTAAAAAATCTCTACATACTCTACTCCCAAAAGCCCAAATTTTGAACTTCTCTTAGTCGAGGCAAAATAGCTTTTTTAATCACTAAAGAAAAAATTAAAAAGAGTTTTTGACAATAAAAAAGTTCTTTTTGGCTAGTGGAAAAGACAAACCAAACATGCCCTAACTGGTGCAAAGTTCTAGATAATTTTGTCATTGAACAATTATCCTCAGTTGTTTCACAACCTGCATCTCTGGCTCAGGTCCATTTCTCTATTATCATTAATTCAGTATCTAGCTGATTCAGATTCAGAGGTTTTCCATATTCTTTGACATTGGTGGATTAACGATGGTGGTAACTAAAATGCAGACTAAAGTATTGACTAAATAATAGACTGAGGAGGCAAAAACATAGATTGAAAGTAACATCTCGAGGCTCTTTTTAACTGCCTTTTGTAGTCCAAACCCTTTCTCTGTGCTATTTGTTTAGACTTTGGACTTTAGACTTTAGACTGCTATTGTCATATAAAAGCCAGCAGATGTGAAGCTTAGTATCAGTTTCAACAATGTTTTATGAGCATTCTGGATGTTCTTTTCAGTTTGATTATGACAATTGGCTAGCTGAACAATGCGGGTATCTTGGTGTCGAAGAATGGAGAAAGCAAATGTATAATGCTGTTTCCAAGAATAGACATACAAGACCAGAGACATATCGTGATGAATGGGATGATCACCACCTGGTTTTGCAAGCCCAGGAGGATTTCATCAAGTACGCCTCAAATAGAGAAACAAGTAAAAATTGAGCTGAAAGTGGTAACCTCTCACTCAAGGTTCACACCAAATCCAATTTAACTAGCTGTATATGTTCATATTAAGATAGGAAATGTCTTGTTATCTACACGTACAGAATACACCAATTTGGCAAATACAGTCGGAACCCACTTTGTGCAGGACACCTCAGCTAGGGTAGTGGTATTTTACTATTTTATGAGATCAAAGTGGCCACCCCTAGGCCTTTAGGAATTCATTTTATTGTACACTCTTGCTAAGTAAAGCATAAGAATGTGATCTGTGACATTCATTTTCTTTTCTTTTTATATATCATTATTATAAATCACACGCATTTTACACAACAATATCCTGAATAATCATACATACGTTGATACCTGCGGTGTTGTAAATTTTTTTTTTCTCTCATTAAAAGACTTGCCCAGCAACGACAAGCATTAGCCAAGACTCAAGAGATTCATTTTTCGTTAAAACACCCGATACGACCGTATGATTAGCATGCTAAGCTTCACTAATTGTAAGATGCTCTGTATAGGAGATTAAGAGGTGATTAATAAGAAAATTCTTGGAACCCTAAAAGACACGCGCACACAAAAAAAAAGGCGTCCAATGCAGTAATTAAACTACCAGCCTGGGGTCCTCTGATTCAGAGTTACTGGATCAATGATATGATATCTTCAATTATCTTTGTTATGGTGACTGTAATTAATTTACAAGAAAGAAGCGATTAAGCAACCATGGAGAGGGGAAAAAAAAAAAGAAACGCCCATGTCCTGCCATGCGGCCGTGATCGGCGCCGGAACTGCCGGACTAGTAGACAACCCGCGAGCTCAGTCGGGAAGGTTACTTGTTGGTGGTGTTTGAGAGAGCCAAGTGAGTGGCAACCTGGGTCTACACCAAGGGGGTTACTCAGACCCACTTGGCGATGCCCCAGGTCGAGTTACAGCCCGGTCTAGTCTTTACAGCTCTCTCAGGACAAATTTACACTGGGGAGATCATGGATTTTAGAGAATACCCTTTTCTGGCCCGAAATGATGGAACCGCTGACCCGAGAAGGCTCGGGGTCATTGGGAGGTGTTGTGCAGTTGAAGGAGTTTTCAAGAGAGTTTGGGATTGAAGACGTGGGGAGATTTACGGCTGAGGTGTTTAAGTGAAATTAGTGGATGACAATAAATGGACAGTGACTCAGTGAGGTCTAACAAGGAAGGGGATACTATTGAGGGAGAGATTGATGCTGTGGTGGTTTGTAATAGCCGATATTCTGAGCGTAATGTGGCTGAATTTCAAGGTACTTGTTTGCATTTTCTTATTATTTTCATTTCTGATTGTGATTTGATTATGTAGATTGTAAATCATTGTGTAGTTTGGCATTTTAATACCAATACAATGCTTGTAATGTATTTTTGGCTAAAAGTTGGTAAAAACTAAAAATCTTTGTATGTTCTCATGATTTCTTTTACTGTTTTCGGGCAGCAATGTACGGCCGGGGAAGCAAACTCATAGCTGTAATTATTGCATTCCTTAACCCTTCAGAGATCAAGTGTGTATCAGCTTACTTCTACTTGTCTTTCTATATTGTAGAGGCTGTTGGTGAAATATAAAAGCTTCTGGCTATCAAATTGCATCTGCGGTCTGCCCAAGTCGGTTAGTGAAGGATTAAGACAGAGTGATACCGGATGGCCCATGTTTGACTCCTTCATATTCAGTTAAGCACCGGCACGCAATGAACCTACACTCATTGGCAATTTACTTCCGAAGTGTTTAGAAGTTTAAGCAAAAGTCTTTGCAGGGATATTTTTTTGCAAATCAAAGCATTGTGCAAACTGCGCTTAATTTTCCTCCTGGACCCTTTAGTTTTGTGCATCAAGTTACCTGTATTTAGCCTCCATCTCTTTCTGGGGAGTCACCTTTTTTCTTTCTTCGTTTGTGATAAATAGATTTCCATGTTAGGGTATTTTTTTAAATCTTTTTTTTGGACAAAGATGATACAGTAATTAATTCTGCCTTACTTTAGTTTCAGTTATCTTATTGCTTGACTAAGTTGTCTTCAACCCCTTACATGTTGTAATTTGTATTGGAATTGTTTTATTGGTGTGGATATATCCACAGACAGCTGGAGTAGCAAAAGTATACATTGCATCTAAATTGGTTGCTGATGGAACATATGAAAGGCAACCTGGATACAATAATATGTGGCTCTATTCTATGGTAAATGTAATCACCCACGGTTAGATGATGGTCAGTATAATTTCATTGTCTGTTCCAACCCTGAGGTTGGAGTATGAGTCGATCTAAGATATTGATGTCACTTTGAAAAATACAGATAGAAAGTATCCATGAAAAATGCTAGTTATTGGGATTCGGAAAGTTGTCTTTACAGATATTATTCTACATTTAACTGGATAACTTATATTTTGTTCATCTTCTGAATGGAAGAGTTATCTTTTTGTCACATGCTGAAACAATATTAGCAATTGTGAAACAAAAATGAATTATAGATATAGTAATGGGAGAATATTCTTTTTAAAGTACAAATATCACTTCCCTTTCTTGGAAGCAATGGCATCCTCCAAGTGGGTGTCAATTTTGTGGAAGCTCTATAGAAACATGGTTTTCCGCCAGCCTTGGCCCTGTGTCTTTCCTTTGTTAGGATACCATGGAATGTTTAATATAATATTTCATCTCCTAGGTACAATTTTGTTATACATGTTATCCCCTTTTTTGAATGTCAAAGCTAGTGGACTGCAGGAGTTTTGTCTGGTCGATTTTTGCTTCCATCAGAGGAAGAGATGTTGCTTGACACTCAAGTCTACCATGCAACATC
This sequence comes from Atalantia buxifolia, assembly GCA_030444775.1. Lineage (NCBI taxonomy): Eukaryota > Viridiplantae > Streptophyta > Magnoliopsida > Sapindales > Rutaceae > Atalantia > Atalantia buxifolia. The sequence continues at coordinate 47,591,424 of CM059835.1, read as the reverse complement.
TAAACGACACACACGTAAGAGGAATGATTCTCAGGTAAATTTGCTTGTAAATGACTCAATACATGGACGAAAGCAAACGACCCTTGCGGTAAAGAAGAACAGAAAAATCCTACTAGAAACATACCGTGATCACTGGGAAGGTCACCATCTGATATCGGAAGCGCCGCTGACGACTTCATGTAACTGCTTTTCAAAATAATGCTCGGCTAATACTGCATATCAATAATGTATGGTTTGATCTGTCAATGACCAATTGCCTATTGTTAAAAGGCCGGGCCATATAAAGGCCAAAAATCACTTGCACCAGCCGGGAATCGAACCCGGGTCTGTACCGTGGCAGGGTACTATTCTACCACTAGACCACTGGTGCTTTGTGCTGAGGCGGCTCGTAAATACTTACAAGACCAATGTGAACGTAATTTCATGGTTAATATATTTAAGTTGGGTTATTTTTCCTTTAACTATTTAAATATATTGTGAGACAACAAATAAGTGTAACAAATATTACATCATAATATTTTATTACTAAAAAATTACAAAATCTTGCATTTTAGTATTTCAATGTGACATTTAATAAAAACACATAAAAATTTTTACCTTCTTCTCCTTCCCTCGAGTGCCCATTTGCAATTTTAATTTTTAAATTTTTAATATAACCAGTCAATTGTTGTTACTGGTCATCTTCACTCTCGTTATGCTATATCTTAACAATCAATTTCCAAAACCAAACTCGATAGTGTTAAATGTAGAGAACGCTGAAAGAAGGTTGAGAGAAACGGCAGCACAAGTTAATGGCTACTGGAGTTAAAAGAGAGACTCAAAAAAATTTCTGAAATTGAATACTTGTGATAAGCAACAAGTTAACGGCTAGAGAGAGAGGAAAAAATTATGCATGTGAACTTTGTGTGTATGAAATTAACTTTTGGCAAAGAGTGCTGCAAAGCTGAGAAAAAGTTAGGCAGCAGATGTGATGTTATCCTTTTTATTTTTTATTTTTAATATTTTAACATTAGCTAACCAATAACCATCATGAGGGGGAGAGTGCGAACCACAGCTTGTACTGCATTTCTCTCGACATTCTCTCGCCTCTCGTGATCGTTAGCATTTTCCAAACCCAAATCACAATTCTTGCAGAAAATTTTCTTTAATTTTCTTGTTTACAAAGAAAGTTTGGCTTTTTAACTACTAGAATCACAATCATTTCTATTGTTAATTGGAAATGCTAGATCAATTATCTTGGTTTGAAAAATAACTAAATTTGTAACACAAATTTAACTATTTAAGAACACATTCTGATTGCATAACATATAAATACACGTGAAATAATTCAAGGTTTTGCAAATTACAACCGACAAGAAACAAATCATCAATCAGCTTTCGGATATAAAATTTTATTGGTTAATTTTACGGCAAATAGAATTACAATTAAATAAAATTTATGAGATTATTCCTTAGTTTTGATCTCTTTTTCTAAAAATGTTATCCTTCCAGATTACCAAATGAAGTGATTGGATTATCAGGAAAAAAAAAATGAAGTAACTAGAGACCAGACACCCTATTTTGTGGAGAGAAATTTGTGGAGCTTTTTCACTACCTTAGTAACTGAGGTGATGAGACAGCCCATTGATATTTTGCCATACAATAGGATCATTAACGAGTTCCGCAATAAGACTTATAATATTAAAAAATTAATGAATCCAATAAGAAGATCCATTGTTATGGCATATCAAATCTCTAATAACTTGTCTCACCACCTCATAATCTTACACAAGTTTTCAATATCTGTATGAGTAAGGTAGCGTTACCCTTCCTCAATTTCAATTTAAGAATTTGGTCTAATTAGACACTTAACTAACTTTTTTTTTTTTTTGGTCACTTTCATGTGATCATCAACATCAACAACTGCCCTGAAAAAAAATAAATGGAAAAACATCACAATTAATTGCTCCTCATTTATAGGAAAGAATAAGAAGCTAAAAAATGGCCATAACAGAAATACAAAAGAAATGATAACAAGACCACAAGAACCCCCATTATTTCCACTTAAGTGGTGTTTGGTTTTAAGAGAGGGAAGGAGAGGAAAAAAGTGAAATGGAGGAGAAAGGAGAAGAAAGGAGTGGAAGAATAGTGAAATTAAATTTCATTGTTTGGTTTGATATAAAATTTGATAAGGAAAGAAATTTTAATTTTTTCTTTGGACAAATTTATTCTTTATCTTAAATACTAAATTATCTATATTAGTAATAAAATATAATTTAATATTAATACCAAATTTTTTTAATTTCAAAAAGTTCTAAAACAATTCATGATTTATATTTAATATAAAATATAAAATAATTTAATATAACAAACTATTTAATATAATTTAATATAAAATGTAATGTAATATAAATAAAAGCCGACCAACAGTAGCGGTCAACATAAGTCAACACCGGTCAATGGCTGCCGGTGACTTTCCGGTGAAATTTTGGAGGCTTCCAGCGATGTCTAAGGGTCTGGCGGAGGTCCGGCGATGGTCCGGTGAAGTTAATTTATATTTATATATTTTATTAAATTTCTTAAATCATTCATTAAATTTAATTAATATAAAATTATTTATAATATTAAATTGATAAAATAAAATTATTAATAATTATTATTTATAGCATTAAACAAGTTAAAATATTAGAGGGCGAATTTGGAAGCTTGAGTTTTCAACATAAGAGGAATTTGAATTCTTCATTGTTTGGTGTGGAAGTCAAATTCTATATTATAAGAGATATTAAATTCTAATGAAAATTAAATTCTTATATATTTTGTGCAACCAAACAATGGAAATAAAAGTAGAATTTGAATTACTTTCCTCTCCCCCATTCTCTCCTTCCAACCAAACATCACCTTATGATGTAGGAAATATATGGAACAAAATGTATTAGAAATTATAGTATTTTAGTGAATTTAGTATTTAGTATTTGGCATAGCATGAAAAGAAAGATAAAAGTTTATTTTATTCCTCTTGAATATTTTCCAATGATCTGTCATAAATTTGATAAGTGTCAATAGGGTACAAATCCTGTTCAATGCTATAAATCTCAACTTCAAAATTATGATTGTCATGTGAATCCTTCTAACGATGTGAAGATACAATTTTAAGATTCACAAGAGAATTATGTTCTGATATTAAGAAATAAGTTTTATTATAAATTGTTACTACCCATGAATATTTGGATGCCTTTAAATTGCTTTAAAAGTTGAATTGCAAATCAAGAGAGAAAGAAAGCAATCATTGAAGAGATTTGAACCAGTGCAAGAGCATACTCCGAGTCAAAGAAGAAAAGATCAAAAGTCCGATAGATTCATATCGCATAAAGTATAGCCTGAGAGTTTGTCATTGAAGCAAGATTTTATTATAGACTTCTCCTCATTGAATTATTCTAAGATCAAAAAACAAACTTCTTATGCCAATAAAGATTATAGCACATCGATAGAAGAAGAGATTGCGCTTGATTCTAAAGTTACTGAAGATGTGTTGATTGTTCATCATTTAACCATTACACTCGTTAGTGATAAAGAGTTTATCCAATATTTTAAAGTTAAAGATGTAAATATGGAAGAACAAGTTTTATTGGTCTCATCATTGGAAGAAAAGAATGTTATAAAAGCTTTTTGAAGAGATTTTAAATGATTATGATGTTTCCAATGAAGAGGTATAATCTATTCTTGATTTGAGTTTTATATTTAATGATATAGTTAAAATTGTGCAAGAAGTTCAACTTGAAGAGACAAAAATTATTGTTGAAAATAATTTTCTCAAGGTAATTGATATGGTCATACCTATATATATTTTAGATAAGAAAATTGTATTTGAAGAACACGTAGTTCAAAGAGAGAATGAAAAGTACATTGCGTAAAGTATATAAAAAGTTAAAAAGATATTCTATGTTGAAAAGTCAAAGCTTTTTTGGTGAATTTTTTCAAATTGGTTGAAAAAGAAAAGTGAGCCACATGTATTGCTTTTGTTTTTCAAAGTCGGCACCAAATTGCAAGCTGTAGATTATATGACTTTGGACAATCCTTCACCAAATGAAGAAAAATGAAAAAAAAAAGGTTAGCAAAATTTGTCAAATTGACCGATAGGAGAATTGACAAATTGCAAAGTGGATGGTGCAATAGTGCAACATTTTTTGCTATAAATAGAGATGCATTCTTCATTTGTAAATCATCCCAAAATTTGTTAAACTTATAAGTTTCTAAGCTTTTTGAGAGAAGTGAGAGAAGTATGTCTGGAGAATTTATTTTTCCTACAGAGTGTTAGAGTACTGGGTATATTTGAGTTTCTGGGAAGTGAAATTCGTTACTCAAATATTTGTACTTTATTAATTGTTAAATAAACAATTATTCTTTCTTGCCTCCGTGGATGTAGGTTTAATTACTGAACCACGTTAAATAATTATGTCCTTTATTTTTCTGTAATTATTTAGTGCACTTGATTCCGCATTCCACACACAAGAAGTGGTATCAGAGCCGACGGTTCGTACTTGGGGGGATACGGTACTGTTCACATATACGTACTATTCACCGACTGTTCGTACTTGGAGGGGTACGGCACTGTTCACATACGGTACTGTACATGAATACGGTGGAGACGACCATTTGTACTTGGGAGACAGTCTATTGTAAGCAGTGTGTATTTTTTTATGTGTAGGAAAGTTCTGTCAACAAGGCGATAAGAGTTTAAGGATTATGGATTTTAATTGGGACCGAGTTACCGTCCAGTCTCCTGAGAACTTTATTAGTGCATTTATTCACGCGAAATTAACATCATAGAGACTGTTTTTCAAGTGGAAATAGTTCGTTGAGAAAATAGTAGAAGGTGAAACTTTCAGAATTGGGGGGAGATCTACCGAGACTATTTTAGGAGACACTTCAGGTGGGAGGCGAGATTTATCAAATTGCTATTCAGCACCTGTTATAGGAGGCCAAAAGATCAATGTTGAAAAATTTGATGGGAAAATCAACTTCTGCATGTAGAGGCTCGAAGTTATGGATGCACTTATTCAAATCGATCTCGATGTTGTTCTGAAAAATAAAAGACACTTGTATGGTGAAGAAATTTAAGATCGTATGAACGAGAAAGCTTGTGATCAGATTAGATCTTGTTTGACCAAGGAGGTGAAATACTTGGTAAAAGATGAGGAGTGTGCGATGACTTTGTGGCGTACATTAGAGGAGAAGTACTTGCTAAAAAGTCCTGAAAATTGTCTTCATACAATGAGCCAAGTATATGGCTTTTGAATGAAGACTGAGATGCCAATGCACGATCATGTCTTAAGATTTGAAAAGTTATTTGTTGATTTGAAGAATCTTGATGAAGATATTAAGGATGAAGTCAAGGTTATGATTTTATTACACTCACTACTTAAGGAATATAGTCATTTTGTGACTACCTTGATATATGGGAAGAGTGTGATCATCTTTAAAGATGTTTGCACAGTATTGACTAACTTGGAGATTCGGAATAATGATAAAAGGTTTGAACGAGCAGAGATTGGGCGATGGAGAAAAAGAAGAAGCGTGGTAGAAAGAATTGGGCGATCTAAGAAAAAAATATAACTCGAGATGAATGTGCCTTTTATCATGAAAAGGGTCATTGGAGGAAAGATTGTCCAAATGCTCAAAAGAGATATGGGAAGAAACCAGTAGCAGCAAACATGGCACGTAAAGATGAAGACTCTGATTATTCACTAAGTATTACTCCTACAACATATATGGCTAGTTCGAGCGAGTGGATACTTGATACTGGAGCAACCTACTATTTGTGTCCTATTAAGGAATTATTTATGAATTTTCGTAATCTGGAATCCGGTGCAGTTGTGATGGGGAATGATCAACCTTGTCGCACAATGATCAACCAGCTTTAAAGAAAAACCTAATTTCTGTGAGTGCTCTACAAGATAAAGGCTACAAGGTTACTATTGAAGATGGCACAATGAAGTTTACACATGGGGCTATGGTGATTCTGCAAGGAGTTCGGCATCACAATCTATATTATTTGAAGGGAAGTACAACTGGCGAAGCAAATGTTGCTGAGGCACACAGTGACACCACCAAGCTATGACATATACGATTGGGACATGCTGGAGAAAAGTCTTTGCAAACTCTGATGAAGTACAGACTCTTCAAAGATACCAAAACCTGTAAATTAAAGTTTTGTGAGTATTGTGTAGTAGGCAAGAAAACAATGGTCAAGTTTGGTACGGCTAATCACGATACTCGTGAGATCCTTGAATATGTTCACAGTGATGTATGAGGACCAACCAAGACTGCATCAATTGGTGAAAGCCATTATTTTGTTACATTTGTTGATGATTTCTCTAGATGTGTGTGGGTGTACACTATGCGAGCAAAGGATGAGGTTCTAGAGATTTTCGTGAAATTGAAGAAACTGGTGGAGGGTGGAGACTCAAAGTATTGCGAGAAAAATCAAAGTATTGATCCGTTCTTGCAAAATGAGGGGTGAATATATATTTCAGTGATCCATTCTTGCAAGTATATGTTATCTAATCTTTGGTATAGATAAAAAACTTTCATGTGAGTGAGACATACTCTGCAACAGTGGAGGAAAAACTCCTATGGTGTGGTGAAAGCATGCGACTATGATTCCCTCGATAATCATACTTATTATCATGTCAAAGATGGAGAATGATTACGGTGTATGTTATCTAGGTGTTGTGTAAATTTTGATCTAGATAAAAATTTTGTAGAATATATCAATGATGTCGAGTGTCGATCTCGAGGAGGTAGATTTTACGCAAGTCACTTAATTTTGTAAGTGGGTGATTGGATTTATGGGAAAATTGATTTAAACTATGCTAGAATTTGAATTGGAGGAAAAAACTCTATGGAAATAAAGTCTTGGAAAGCATACACAAGATTATGATTCCTTCATATATTCGGTGCGTACCAAATAATAATAACTTTATATTATCATGTCAAAGATGATAAATTGGATCCTCAAAACGTGAAGAGAAAATAAATTCACCAAATGCTATCTTTGTGGGATTTAAACGTGGAGTAAAAGGCTTCAAACTTTGGGATCTCGAAGATAAAAAAGTTTGTGTGCAATAGAGATTTCACTTAAAAATAATTTGAAGCTTACGATGCGTCATCGATCAGCGATGCAGCGGTTTGACCACGGGTTTGACCATGTTGTTTGAACGAACAAGTTCTCGAGTTTAGGTAGAGAATAAGACCACGAGGTATTGCAGTGGGTGGAGTTTAATGTAACTCCATATGTACCAATTAGTTCGTTTTACTATCCGATATCGTTCATTGTGAAATGACCATGATGCCCTAAAATACATAAAATACTTAATTAAAACAAAATGGATAATTAAATAACAAAGGACTTAAATAAATAAAATTAGAGATGTTAGTAAAACTTGTCACAAAATGACGATTTCCTTTATAAATATACACTTTCTAAAAATGGGATTTAAAAGTAAAACAAGCTTTGGGATCTCAAAGATAAAATGTTTGTGTACAGTAGAGATGTCACTTTTGATGATTATATGTTGAAGGAGGGAGAATAAGAGAGATAAAGAAACTCCGGATGGCTTACTAAAGACATGGTGGATATGCACTTGAAAAGAAGAGGTTATTGATAATGACATGAAGTAGATAACACTAGCAACAAAGAGGACAAGAAGAGAGATAAAAAAACCTGGATGGCTTACTAAAGACATGGCGGTAGCCTATGCACTTTCAGTTATTGATGATGACATCCCCAACAGTGATCGGAAACAAAGCGACAAGTTAGTCATGGAGAAAGAGATGAAATCTCTCCATCAAAACCAGACTTGGGAACTTGTAAAGTTACCGAAGGAAAAAAGGGCTATTGACAATAAATAGGTCTACGCCAATAAGTAAGCATCTCCAAATCAGACAATTCCTCAATATAAGGTAAGGCTCATAGCAAAAGGTTTTGCTCAGAAGGAAGGTATTGATTATAATGAAATTTTCTTCTAGTCGTAAAACATACTTCCATTCGTATCTTACTTGCCTTAGTAGCTGAATATGAGTTAGAGTTGGCTCAATTAGATGTTAAGACGACATTCTTACATGGAGATTTGGAAGAGGAAATCTATATGACTCAACCGTGTGGTTTCAAAGTTGCTGGAAAGGAGAATCATGTGTGCAGATTGATTAAATCTTTGTATGGACTAAAATAGTCACCAAGACAGTGGTACAAAAGATTTGATCAATTCATACAAGGACAGAAATTCACCAAAAGTGAACACGATCACTATGTTTACTTTAAAAGACTACAAGATGGAACTTTCATCTATCTATTACTCTATGTCGATGATATGCTTATACCTTCGAAGAATAGAGATGAGATCGAAAGATTAAAGAAGCAGTTGGCTTCTGAGTTCGAGATGAAAGACTTAGGTGATGCACAGAGAATATTTGGGATGGAGATTCATAGAGATAAGAAGAATGGGAGTGTATGGTTGACTCAAAAGTCTTATTTGAAGAAAGTGCTAAAAAGATTCGGTATAGATGACAAAAATAAACCAGTATATACAATTCTAGCTCCTCACTTTAAATTAAGCTCTTCTTCATGTCCTTCATCACAAAAGGAGAAGGAGTACATGGCTCATGTTACATATGCTAGTGCTGTGGGTAGTTTGATGTATGCTATGGTGTGTATGAGGCCCGATATATCTCAAGCAGTGAGCATGGTTAGTTGATACATGTACAATCCGGGTAAAGACCATTGGCTTGTGGTGAAATGGATTCTCTGATATCTGTATGGGACAATTGATGTTGGGTTATTGTTCAAGAAGAATTATGGTCAACAATGTGTTAGGTATTGTGATTCTAATTTCGTCGGAGATCTAGATAAGCGAAGATCAACAACAGGCTATGTATTCATATTGGGTGGAGGTCCGATTAGCTGGAGGTCGATTCTACGATCGACAATTACTCTATCCACTACTCAGAGTACATGGCAAAGTAATGGCATGAAAGAAGCTATATCGGTTGTAAGGCTTGTTAGGTGAAGAGTAATCAAGAGTTATCGGTCTTTTAAAATACTTATTTAGCGAAGAATCAAATATTGGGACAAAGTAACCAGATGAGAAAATTATTTGTGAGGAGGTTATCTTTTATGATAACGTGTTGATAAAGTGTCATATTCCTTGCAAAGAATCAAACATATCACGCTCGAACAAAGCACATAGATGTGACATATCATTATGTGAGGGAGGTTATCGAAAGCGATGTCGTGTTGATAAAGAAGATCGATACCAAAGATAATCCATCAGATATGTTGACGAAGGTAGTTTTTGGAGTTAAGTTTCAACACTGCTTGAAACTAATTCAAATCCTTCAATTGTGTTAAGTTATTTCCTTCGGGAATTTTGAACTACGGTTGGCTTGATCCCAGATTTTAGGTACGTCGGCAGTCACAGAGATGCAGCCACTTTGGGGATGATGATTGATTGGTAGTCGGCTCAGATTTGGACAAATCTTCGCCGAGGTGGAGAATTGTTAAAAAGTCAGAGCTTTTTTGGTGGGTTTTTTCAAATTGGTTGAAAAAGAAAAGTGAGCCACATGTATTGCTTTTGTTTTTCAAAGTCGGCACCAAATTGCAAGTTGTAGATTATATGACTTTTGACAATTCTTCACCAAATGAAGGAAAATGAAAAAAAAAAAAAGGTTAGCAAAATTTGTCAAATTGACAGATAGGAGAATTGACAAATTGCAAAGCGGATGGTGCAATAGTGCAACGTTTTTTGCTATAAATAAAGATGCATTCTTCATTTGTAAATCATCCCAAAATTTGTTAAGCTTATAAGTTTCTAAGCTTTTTGAGAGAAGTGAGAGAAGTGTGTCTGGGGAATTTATTTTTCCTACAGAGTGTGAGAGTACTGGGTATATTTGGGTTTTTGGAAAGTGAGATTCGTTACTCAAATATTTGTATTTTATTAATTGTTAAATAAACAATTATTCTTTCTTGCATCTGTGGATGTAGGTTTAATTACCGAACCACGTTAAATAATTGTGTCCTTTATTTTTCTGTAATTATTTGGTGCGCTTGATTCCGCATTCCGCGCACAACATTCTAATGATTTGTTCTTACAGGTTTGCATCTTTTAGAAGAACCATAACCAAAAGTAAGAACAAATTGAACTGTTAGTACTTTCAAGTTTCAAGAAAAATTAATTCAAAATGCTACATGTTCTCTTTGAAAGATTATTTATTTTTTCACCATAAGTTTTACCTTTTAGATTGTCTTTTATTTTCAGCAAAACTTAAGAACGAGTTTCTTTTAAAAAAGAGGAGATTGATGTAGGAAATATATGAAATAAAATATATTAGAAATTATTAGTATTTGAGTCAATTTAATATTTCATTAAAATTTTAAATTATTCAAAATGCTACATGTTCTCTTTGTAATTCTAGTCTAATTAAAATTTTAAATTATTTCTCTTACCTGAAAAGAATAAAGGATTGAGTTAGCTATTAGTATATGTTAGCTTGTTATTCATAATTTATAGTAATATCTTAAGTTTTTCACTAATAATATTTTAGATTATTTCATTTTGGATTTATCTTTATCGTTAATTTGATATTTTCTCTATTTGGGAGATATTCTTTCTTAAGTTTTAAGAATGTTCACTGGAACAACATCTAATATTCTAGTATCGTTTTTGCATTGCGTCAACTTAAGTTCCTCCATATGACTTTGCTGTCATCGGTGCTGGAGCTACCGCTTTTGGCAGTTTGTAAGTTGCTGAGGGAAGGTCGTGTGATGGTGGTTTATGAGAAAGAAGACCAAGTGGATAGCACTTGGATTTGCATTCTAGAGACAGAGTCCGAAATCCACTTGAGCTCGACTCGAAGTGTGTGAAGGTTCGTTATTGAAGCATCTACAAGTCTTGTAGGATGAATGTTTAATTTCTAGAGATTACAGGTTTAAAAAATTACCATTTGTGACCCATAATGATTGCCCGGGGGCCTGAGGAGGTATCCGAGTCATGAAGCTGTCAAACTTTATTTGCACATATTTACGAGGAAGTTTGGCATCAATGAAACATTGTCCAGACCGAGGTGGGAACGTGTGTTTGAGTGAGAATAACAAATGGAAAATCAAGTCAAGAAACAGAGATGATGTTTTTGAAGAAGAAATTTTTTATGCCGTGGTGGTCTGTGTTGGACTATGAACATTGTCCAGAGCCTATTGTTGCAAAAAAATTCTGGCAATTAATTTTTTTTGTCTTTCTTTCGGCGTATGACTTAACTTGTATATAATATAAATCTTTTTATGTGGGAAAGTACTTCAAATATCATAAGCTATATATTAGTGTATAAAGCGAATCATACACTTGAGGGGCATTAGAACTGTGGAGTCAAGCAAGACCCATATATGGCTCACTGCGGGTAAAAATATGAATAAAGCAAATTTTAACTTGGTACCTTTTTACCTGTTTTATTTTATTTTGGTAAGATTATGAAACCAAAAATTTATCAGCACAAAAAATCTCAATCGATTGGTTTAATATTTATAGTGAAATTATCGAGTGATTACGATTAGGGGGTAAATTTGAAAGGATATTTTTGAGCCAATGAATAAAAAGATGCATGGACAATTTTTAAGGATAAAATGAGCACAATACTTGGAGCAATATAAAGATACTATTTGAAAGAATTTACTATATTGAATAGGCATGAAAATCAAAGTTTAATATTGGACACTTCAAAATATTTATGAAAAATAATCAACTTAATACAAAAAGAATATTTTTGTCATTGTTTTTCTGAAATATGATATGTGGCCCTTTCCTTTTAACTTAAGCATTATATCTAACTCTAAACTTTATGCACTCTCTTTGACCTAGCCTCTACTATATAATTTTCTCATTTGCCCATATTTTTGGCCCTTTCCTTTTGACTTAAGCATTATATCTAACTCTAAACTTTATGCACTCTCCTTGACCTAGCCTCTACTATATAATTTTCTCATTTGCCCATATTTTGGGGCTGTCTTTGTCTTCATCTTTAAGACCATCATTTGTATTTCCATTTTAAGGAGGCTATTTTTATTCTTCATCTTCATCATCTTTTCCATCATATTATCACTTTCCATATCTTTATTTACTATCTTCTTTTTTATCAATAGCAAACATTTCTATATAATTATCTAACTTGTATTATTCATATTGAACAATGTAAACTCTTATGTAATCTCTCATTCATATAATAGATTGGTGATGACTTACTCTTGTAGACGTAAGCCAACGGTCGAACCACATAAATATTATGTATTCTTTATATTTGTGTTTATTTTATTATATTTTCAATTTTGAGGCAAAGGTTAAATTTCAACATGCGAGTTCTCTTAAGCCACCCCAGCTACACTAAGCTTTCTTGTTAGCTCTGAAACATTATCCAAACAACCGTTATTGAATTTCCTAAGAGAACTTGACTATCTCGATGAGCTCCCTTGAGCTCTCATGATAAGCTCACTTGAGCCACCCTGAGGGCACCTGAGATTTTCTCGAGCTCCCGCATATCAATTACCCAAACCAGAAACCTTTCCAACCCCCAAATTACCTCAACTCAACAAATGGATTACCTCAGTTATCCTACCTTCCCCAGACGTCGGAAAAACACACTTGAACCTAAACTTAGCACAAGCTCTCCTCAAATATAAATTTATTCGTTTGAATTGAATTTAAGATGGATCCAGCGAGAACCAACCAATTGGTTTTAATCAAATCTTGAGAAAATTATGTGAAAACAAACTGTATAATGCATAAATATCCTTGTTTTTCATCTTTAATTAGGCTTTCTCCCAGTCATAATATATATAAAGGTAAAATCTTGTGCAATGCATTATTATTATAAAGGTTAATTTCGGATTATCTTCCTTGTGAATTAAATATCTTCATATCATCCTCTTTTTTAAAAAATAAAAAAACCCTCAATTTACTGTCTATTTTCGTTGAAAAGACTAAAAGAAAAATCATCAATTCACTCCCATTTTTTCCTTACATTTTGAATAAAAATAACGGTAACTTGACGTTCTCAAAAGTAAGAAAAATAATTTAAAGATAGTTAATTCGTAAGATATACTTCCAAATTTACCCTTATTATAAATACAAAAGGGATTATTGAGGATATTTGAGGTGTCTTAAGTTAATATGTACGTGTAGTATTTCTTTTTGGGCGTGATTTCTTGGCCGGGAAAGCAAATACTATCAGGAACCCAGGCTCATCCGCATTTATTTTTCCTTTCGGTTTTGTGTTTTTGAGGCCGTTCTGGAAACCATTGGTGGGACAGTTTGTTTCACGTGTTTCTTTTAACCGTCTTTGATATGTTTCTTTCACAAGGACAGCCAAAACTAGCATTGACTGAAATGCCACATAACATAGGGCTTGTATTATGTAGGCTGTAATTCTGATTGGGAATAACACTAGTGCATATGATATAATAAGGGAGTGAGTTAGCATGCTTGGAAAAACATGGCTTTCCTTTGTTGGGATCCCCTGGGTGGTTAATTATATAATCTCCACATAATTTACACAATGCCTGGGTACAATTAATTGGATTATTAATCTTTTGCTTATAAATTAGTGGTAACTGGTTCCAAGGTATCCTAATAGTTCTCATGTTTGAATAGCAGGGCAAGTGGTAGGATCGCACTTGCGCCACAAGATGAGATTATGGAAGAAGTAAAAGCCTTATGCTTAGCCCTCTTGAGCGTAAGGATTGGCTTGGCTTTGCTCCATGTGAATAATGCGGCTTTTGCTCGACCAAGGACAAGAACTTGTATCTTTTCTGTAGACCTTTATGAATAAAATAACAATAAAACAATAACATGAAAATTGTGCACCAGCCGGGAATCGAACCCGGGTCTGTACCGTGGCAGGGTACTATTCTACCACTAGACCACTGGTGCGTTGTGGTCCAAAGTCCTGCGCGTAACTATATTACAAAAAATTATGTTTTGTGAAAAAAATCATTTTTTAATTGCGAATGGCCAGAAAGACATTAACGCCGGCGAAAATATCTTGCTAAATTTGGACCGGCACGAGGTACGTATACAGTTTATGACACTTAGATGACACAGATCAATTTTATTTCAAAGATCCCCCCGGACGGAAATGCACCACCGTCTGTCAATTGTCAGGCTGTTGAGTCTTAAAACGTTAGAACTATATTGTATTATGCACGGTGACTAAATTGCGGAAATGAGGCAACACTGAGGTTGCACACTCGTTTCTTCGTTTGTGTTTTCTTTTACAAATTAACATATGAGCATTTCCCGTTACAAATAAACACACTTCATAGGATTTTCATTTACAAACATTATCTGAAATCCTCATTTTTCTTGTCCGTTTCTAATTTAGAATCCATGAATTTTGATCAACTGTAAAAGTCCAAAATTAAGTGTTAGTATCAATCTTTTGACCAAGATCCAAAAGTCACATTGTATGGATGCTTACAAAAATTATCTTTATCAATTTTCGGAATCCTAATAAAAGAGATCACTTTTATATAAATAATGAAATGAATGCATTATATATAATTGTGGTACTTTCATTTGTGATTTGTCCATAAAATAAAGATGATGACAAATTTTCTTCAAGTTTTTTTTTTCATATGTAGTATTAGGATATGTTTATTTACATCCAACTATTACACTTTCAATATATTCACTAAATTTTTCTTTAAAAAATTTAATAAAAATTTAAAATGAAAAAATAAGAAGAGGACTGCGATTTTAGCAATTAGAAGTCAACTCACAAACCTGAACTTGGTAGCAATGAAAATGAAGTGTTATCGCTTTGAAAAATAGACTATTCGACAGCGACCGCTATAAATAGAAGGAGCCCCTTACGTTACTACTAACATAACGTATACCCACACACAATAACAGTACCCATAATAAGACTCACTAGTGTTATTGTGTATAGGCATACGCTATGTATAGTTTAAAATTAAAACTATAACTTTACGTTACTATAACTTTCCAATTTTAAAAAATAAAAAAAAAATAAACCTTTCAAAATATAATAAAAAAACAAGTTGAAAGATAACACGTCACTGCTTTCAAAATAAAATTAAAACAAAGAGTAAAAGACAGCCAACTTTCCATCAATATTCAAAGAAAGGATGTAATGGGTTGGTAGAGCGACAAATTTTAATTAAAGAAACAGCACCTCCACTTATGTTTCGCCATGTGGCAGTGATCGGCGCCGGCGCCGCTGGACTGGTGGCAGGTCGTGAGTTGCTGAGGGAAGGCCACACGGTGGTGGTTTACGAGAAAGGAGAACAAGTGGGTGGCTCTTGGATTTACACTTCGGAGACGGAGTCAGACCCGCTTGGTGTCAACCCAAATCGTTACCCGGTTCATTCGAGCCTCTACAAGTCTCTCAGGGTCAATCTTCCCAGAGAGTTGATGGGATTTCAAGCTTACCCATTTGTGGCCCGTAATGATGGAGGATCCGTTGACCGGAGAAGGTATCCGGGTCATGAGGAGGTGTTGCGTTATTTACAAAATTTTGCCAGAGAGTTTGGTGTCGATCAAGTGGTGAGGCTTCATACTGAGGTGCTGAATGTACGTTTAGTTGCGAGCAACAAATGGAAAGTTAAGTCAAGAAAGAAAGATGATGCTGTTGAAGAGGAAACTTTTGATGCTGTGGTCGTTTGTAATGGGCATTTTTCAGTGCCTCGTCTTGCCCAAGTTCCTGGTAGCTGCTACTTATTGCTTGTGTAATTAATGCGCGCATTATCGATATGAAATTAATTTTCATGAACTGAATTCTTAAACCAAAGCATGTGACAAATGTATTTCTTTTCAGGCATTCATTCATGGCCAGGGAAGCAAATGCATTCACATAATTATCGCATTCCCAATCCCTTCCAAGATCAAGTATGTTTAATACTAGGCTTCCACTTTCTTTTTTATATTTTTATTTTATTGGTGGATTGCAAATTTATTTATCTTGGGTGAAAATAGTGGCTTTTTTTATTTGCCTCTTGACTTGTAGATTTCCCATGTTAATTTGGTTAATTAATTGGATGTATAGTTTTATCAAATGATTGTAAACATTATGGCTCATCAATTGTGGACAGGTAGTGATTCTGATAGGGCATTACGCTAGTGGATTGGATATAAAAAGGGACTTAGCCGGATTTGCTAAAGAAGTTCACATTGCATCTCGATCAGTTGCAGATGAAACACATGAAAAACAGCCCGGATATGATAATATGTGGCTTCATTCCATGGTAAGAACTAAGAAGTGTTCACCGACGGGGTGAGAGAACAAAAATTTCGGGACAAGCTGGTGAAGGTGGCTGTCTCTCTCTGAATGTGGAATTTAAATTGATTGATCTGACAATACACTGGTTTCATCAAACTAATATTTCAGGTAGAAAGAGCCAATGAAGATGGTACCGTGGTTTTCCGAAATGGAAGAGTTGTCTCTGCAGATGTCATTATGCATTGCACTGGGTAATTTTTATGTAGTTTGCCTTCAGTTTTTATTTTGGATCGAATTTTTTGCATGATAAAGCTGAATGATGCATTACAAACTCTGAAATAAAAAGAAAGAATGGATGGTGCTCTAAATTTTCATTGGATTAATAGGTACAAGTACAACTACCCTTTTCTTGAAACCAATGGCATTGTTACTGTGGATGACAATCGTGTTGGGCCATTGTACAAGCACGTTTTTCCACCAGTCTTGGCACCGGGCCTTTCATTTGTTGGGATACCACAGAAGGTTCATCTCTGCACATATACTTCAACATTGTCTAGCTCTTTATTGGATGCTTGTCTGAAAGTGTCAATGATAAATTATGAGCGATCTGTTTCAGGTTATCCCTTTCCCCTTCTTTGAACTCCAGAGCAAGTGGATTGCCGGCGTTTTGTCTGGTCGAATTGTGCTTCCTTCACAAGAAGAGATGATAGAGGATGTTAAAGCCTTTTACTCTAGGCTTGAAGCTTCTGGGAAACCTAAGCGATACACTCATATCATGGATTACCCTCAATTAATTGAGTACACAGATTGGCTTGCTGCACAGTGCAATTGTCAAGGCTATGAAGAATGGAGAAAGCAAATGGCCTATTCAGCTTTTAAAAACGCTTTTATTACTCGACCAGGGACATACCGTGATGAATGGGACGATGAGCTTCTGGTTGCTGAAGCCAACAAGGATTTCATCAAATATACGTCAAATAAATCAAAGTAACACTAGCCTATTTCTGCATATGAATTCCATCTGATACATTTTCCATACAATAGGCCCCCGGCTGTATGAGTAGTCCCCAATTCTTATTGTTGTATCACACGTTAAATGCAACTAAATAATTCAAATGTGCAAAAGCTTTAGTGAAAGATTAGTTAATTTGGTCTTTGGCAATTCTCAAAATAACTGCACCACCTGGGAATCGAACGCTGTCTATACCAGCATAGATACCTTTCGAGATGAAAAGCATTTCACTCAAATGTTTGCATATACAACGTAGGCCAAATACAAATGAAAAATGGTGTGTTGGCGTCTCCTTCAATATTGTTGAGTGCACCGTTTCGAATCTTCGCGTGGCCTCTCTACTCATTTCCACAAAAATTAATGTTAATGTGAAATAGGTGTAAAAATATGGTATCTCATCAATATTAATGGGAGTAGATTTTCAAGCTACATTCGATGGCTTTGTGGAAAAATTAGTTATACTTAGTAGACCTGTGTAAAAACTTCCGAAACAAATGTTGTTGGTCTTAAATTCTTAGGTAGGCGAGTACATCTTTTCCCATGATTTTTAGTGCTGCTTCACAGATTTTTTGCGTCCGTTTTCTTTCAAATTTAGGACCAACCAGAGCCGTCACACTTTCATTCAGCTACTCTTCTGCCCTCAGCTTGCACCAGCTGCAGTTTGAATTGGAATGTTATATTTAACATTTACTCCTCTCATTTACCATTTCCCTTCATTTGCTAAGTTTCAGTGTTGAAATGATCAATGACTAGAATTAATTTATATATGTATATATCTTACCTAATAACCATTAATTAATTCTGAGCTTCGCAAAAACTCAACTCACCGCTGAATTCTTATCCACCCATTAAAATAACTTACATTTTTTTACATATTCATATTTTATTAATTACTTCATCAAATTATTAACTTCCATGTCTTCACTCCCAAATAATATGATGAGTACTAGTGAATTAATAAGTAAGTTAAACACTTTCAACCATTAGAAAATAGTAACTAGTTAGTAGCTAGTTACATGAAAGAGGAAAAAAAATGCTATACAAAACTGGTAAGTAGTCATTTCCCATCTCTGCGAACTCTAATATAGTAATATAGTAGTAATACCACAACACAAAACTAGTATTCTAGTACTATTCATAACACAGTCAATTCAAAGGTGCCCTGTGTGGCACACTCTTCCGTCTGTTAGTAGTGGAACATCTTTGGCGGGAGGGGTTCAATAAGACACGGCGTTTCTTTTTCTTCACGGGCACAGGTTGATCAACGGCGGCAGTGTATGCGAAAGCTCTTAGTGATGAAGCAGGAAAGTCGAGGAGCGAGGCTGGTGTCATTTGGCCTGCTGCGTCTTCAATCTCTGACGAGCTCACACTTCTTGCTTTATCAAACAATAATGAAACTGTCGACTTGTTGACGATTCCACTTTTACTAGTCACCAGGTGATGAATCTGCAGTCACACATAATAATTAATAATGTTATAATAAAACAACAAATTAAAAGAAGCAAGTGACTTGGTTTGAAGAATAATTAATAAATGAGAGTACCTTACAAGAGATAGAGCAGAAGAGATAAGAGTCCTGAAGACTACGATCACATTTGATGCAGAAGTTGCCACTGCTTTTGAAGGGACGCGTCATTGGTCTTTTATGCAGAAAGATTACTTTCGCTCTATTTGTTGTGTATGGCTGTTCAGTAACAACATTAATTACTTAATTAATTTTTTCGTTAAAAAAAAAATAACTAAATGAGTTAAAGTTGAATAATAAATAATAAAATATAAGTAGAGATATGCATATCTCATGTATATGGTAACGCAACATTTGCACTTACTTGAACGAAGGAACAATTCATCAGTTTTTGAGCATCACCCAATCGTACGACATCATGATACACATATCTTCTAACCTATAAACCACGTAGAAAAAAAATGAAAAGATAGAGCAATTTAGGATTTTAAGTAAATAATTAAGAATATATAATTAGCTAATTATAGCATTAATTTGGGATATATATGTGTGTGTGTGAAAACTGAGACGACAATGAACCTGTAAGAGATGGTGAGGGCGGTGAGTGTAAGAGCAGTGAAGACAAATACTCATGCAACAATCCAAACAAAATATGTTTTTTTCATTCTTGTTGGCGCACTCATGAACCACACAAGGGCTGAAGAATTTTTCTGCGAGAAGAATTTGAAGCCAGCGAGGAATAATTGATGATGATGAACTCATACCAACCTGATCATCAACATACCAAAAAAGCAACAAACACAATCATGAATCAACGAAATTAAAGAAAATTCGAAGAAAGCGGTGTGTGTGTGTGTACATATTCACCATGTTGAATTGTCGATGACTGATTGATAGGAGGCAGTTGGGTGAATGTCAGGGATTCTAAAGAGTCGCCCACTGATATACATACAGCTAGCAAGATGTGGCCCGTGAGCTGCGATTGTGAGAATGAGAGAGTTATCGGTCTCTGCTCCAGCCTCCAAGCAGCAACTGCTCTTTATTTATCTTTTTTTTCTTTTTAACTGTTCGATAATGCCGATGGGCCCCCATCATTTAACACCCTTTAGCAGAGCCCTTGCATTAGTTTAATGCGTTACATATCCGTAGGAATTGTGTGTTGCGTGTGTAATCGAAGACAACAAGTACCACGGACATTATTATTATTGTTGTTGTTTTTCATGTTTTAACATAATGTCTAGTTGTGGGGGGGTTTGCAAAAATGTGAAAAGCTGAGACGACGATGTCGATGATGGGTTAGGATCTGTGTTCCTGATTCACGATGCACAGACAGAGCTTTTATATTATTTTTCTGTTTTTGGATGTGAAGGTGGAAAGATGAATAATTGATACGGAGAACAGACAGCAACAATAATTCTCTGATATTGCCGACGACCTCTTTAACTTTTCTTTACATTATCTCCTCGCCAGCAGTATATAGATACAAAGCTAGCGCCATCAAAATCGTATGCAGACGTCTACATAATGTTGTCTAATTTGTCTCTATTCTTCAAGATCCAAACAAACAAAGTAACGAATATTATTTTTTGTACTCACCAACAAATAAATAACTGAGGCCACACCTTTTTTTTGAGGAGCAAAAGGGTCGACTAGTACATCACTTACTTATGCTCCGTGGTAACAGTAACTCATATTGTTAATTAAATAAATAACTACGGCCGAAGGGAGCAAAAAGAACTATACTTCTCTTATGCTACGTGGTCATTACTCATTAACGATATCCTACTGTCTGATGTTAATTAGTAAAGGACAAATTAATAGAGCAGAGGTTAATTAACTACTTGTTGGCCTAGTAATGGTTGATATTTCTCTTTCTCGAGTACGATTTCTTATAATTTAGGGGTAAGTCCTTTAATTATTTTTTTGAACAAATTTTATTAACTGGGCATAATATAACCTAGTTAACTGTGAATACGGTTTGCATCTGCTGATACTCGTGCCGCATTCATTGCTGCTCGAGTTTCTACGCCACGTTCCCATGCAAACTTCATTAGGATGTCTGTGTGGGGGTAATAAGAAAAATGTTTTTTTAAGTGTGGAGAAAGATGAAAGAAAAACGAGAGAAATAAAGAAGAAAAGGAAAGAGAGAGAATAGATGGATGGAGAGAGGATAAAATTTTCTCATTCGATATTAACCACTGCTCTCGGGTCATAAATAGAGAGAGATTTTTAAGAAGAGAAGATTTGGGAAGGATCTACGTGATCCTGCATTACGCAATACGCAGTCGTATGCAAGCAGGGAATTACTTGCCAATTTTCTACTATTCATCGCAAATTGTGTCCTTACGACACCCAATCAATTTTTACTTTGTTCTTCTGTCTTGAGAAGTTACAGTGACAAGGAATGGACCACGTGGTATTCACCTGTGCCTTTTTCTTTAGGAACCTCTTGATTTGGATGGCCCACCAGGAACGATACGGGTTTTGCCATGGGTTTCCATTCGAGTAAAACTAAATGCCCCCAGATATATTTCTAAAGACACCTTCTTTAATGCAGCACCCTCTTACTGAGAATGGGGGATATGGGCCGCGTGCATTTGGGTTCTAGCTGTAGCACAATTTGAAATGGCGACCGAACAAATTGTGCTTTAGATTGATGTAATGGAAAAAATTAAATGCAAAACAATCGGAACCACTTTATTTCAGTCGCAATCTCACACAAACATAAATGAAAGTTGGAATAATAATTAAGTTGGCCTAACAATAAATGTGATATATATATATTTGACCTTTTTCTCGTGTCTGTGTGTGTTCGTACGTAATTATTGAACAGGACGAGCAGTTAACAGGAGAAAATATAGGTTAAAGCATCAATACTACAAGTACGAAAAGGTAGTTATATTATTTATATTGAACTCCAATATTTACTCAATTGGGTGATAATCCACGCTTTGATCGAGAGTCTCATATGTACAAACGGCATTCTAATTATGAAAAAGGATCGTCTAATTCATAATTCAATGCATCAATTTAATGCACACCAAGAGCAAGGGAAAACACTAAATACAGCTATGCTCGGAAGAAGGCAATAACAGAAAAATGGCTCTTTTTCAATTAATTATATAACGAGAGACGAAAGAAAGATTGTTTCTAAATAAAATAAACGATAGATTTGTGTTCAACCATAAGCTAAATTTGGATTATTATTCTACTGTATATATATATAGGAGTTTTGTAATCAAGAATCTCTTAATTTAATAAAGTTAGATAAAATAAAAGATAAAATAAATACATATTTCAATGCACTGTATTTTGTCTTATAATACATTAAAATTTATTTTTTTTGTTTTTAAACTAATTCATTACTTCATTAAAATTAGAGACCCCTCATTGGAAAATCATTATATATGCACACACACATATTAAAGTTTTACTTTTGCATTATTTTGAATGCATGCGTATATGTAAAGTGACTTTTTTAAAAAAATTAGAAAAATTTTATTAATAAGGAAAAAAGGAGAGAAAAATTACTAGTTAAGTAACAAAACAGTAATTAGGCAAATCTCAAGCATCTTTTAAAAGGTTATTCCGAATAGAAATTCATGGGTAATCTCACCACATGAAAGAATTACAAGATATCCCAAGTTTATCAAAGAATCTGTAATAAAATTTCCCTCTCTGTAAATATGAGAGAACCTAAATTTTATCTCCTTAACCATCTAAGCCCAAGTGGCTAGAGTTCCTCACTCACAAATGTGATGGAAGGGGTTCGAGTCTCCGCAAATCCATTACAAGAATTTAATAATCTTTAAAAATGCTATTAAAACCTCTACAAATAGTAATACAAAACGAATCACTTGAGTTCCCTTTCGCCAACCCATCTCTATTAATTTTAACCCAAAAAGTTATTGCCGTGAAAATTTTTGGAGCTCTAGGCAAAGGCTTGTTCAAATTTAAAATTTCATAGATGGGGGCATTTCCAATGGGATGACTAGGGCGTGTCATACTTAAATAAAACTAAATGGGAAGACACAAAGGCTTGAACAGGAGGAGCTGGAATCATCAAATTTGTCAGAAGCACAGTTTATTTCTTGATTCTATAAGAAATAAACGATCAATGGATTCTTTTACTTAAAGAGAAAATGCCATGATCATTGAGGGCTTAATTAACATACCACCGAGGATTCAAATAAACTTGGCAAAAAATAATAATTTTTCGGCGGTTCAGCTAATTATTCAATGAGTCCGCCAATACCTATCATGTGGCACATTTATGTGTATAATAAATATGCGAAAAAGTTGTTATATTTTGACAATCCAGGCACTCTTTTTATGTATTTCGGTTTGCAATTAAACTTTGCCCATAAGAGGAACGGTCTACACCAAATGTGACACTGAAATTAAAGACTTTTTAGTGTTTCTTAAAAGAGGAGGGCAGGTGTTGCATGTATATATTTCTTTTTCTTCTAGTTTCTACGACTTCAAACCACCATGCCAACTACTTGAGAGATTAAAGATTTTTTTAAGCTTCAATCACATTAATAACTTTTTTAATTTTTGTTGAAATTAACTTCAAGACAAGGAAGTAAAGATCAAAATTTTACAAGAAACTTATTAAGTATAACAACTTAGGTAAACAAGTAAACAACTAGCACAAACTTTAATTGCGACCAACCACTATCAGCCACGTGTCCTACAAGGGTATAACAGACAACGTGCAAACATTATCATGGTGGAGAAATTTTAAAATACATATATTGTATTATAATTAATTAATATATGCATGATATATATAATTAAATTTAATATAATCACCGCTTATATGATAATTTATAAAAATAAATATATAAATATTATAATATTATTTATTTATCATATACGTGACAAAATATAACATATATATTTTAAAATTTCTCGTCGTGCCGATGTGTCAAGTGCTAACTGTTTTGTCTCCAACCCATAAACTAGTTGAATTACGTGACAACAGGAAACCTTAAAAAAAAAAATTGCAAGACAAAATGAAACCTTGAAAATTGAGAAGGCGGTGCACGAAGGGGAGCTTTGTGAAGGAGAGAGTGACACTTCGTAGATAGAGAACAGCTTTAATCAATTGGCATTGGAGTTTCCTCATATTGGGTTGGCTTAATCCCTAGATTTTCACTTAATTTTATCTTGCTTTTTTTTTTCCCAATCTTTTTTCGGACTCTCCAAAGTAAAATTTTAACCCAAATCCCAAAACAAGAGAAAGAAATTAAAAAAAAAAAAAACTTAGTAAACTCTGTTACTCTTTGTATACTGCTCATACATATTTATTGATCCCTTAAATTATTATTTATTTGTTTTTTCTTGTCATGGTTGTATTCACTCTTTTGAATACATTCTTGTTCTTTCAAATATAAGCTGAAAAAGATCATTTTTTTTGGTTGCTTCACTCGTTTTCCTCTAAATATTCCGAACTTTAATTGGTGTATGTGCGAGTTATATAGAGAGTGAAAAATGGCAAGTGCATCTGGGCTGTTTACACCTTCAGTTCCAAGCTTGAGGAGGAGGGTTCAGCCTTCAACATGGATATATCGATCTGGGTTTTGCTTCTCTGAGGGAACCTTTAGGAGGGTACTGTGCTCCAGCACCATTGCTGGTTCTGAGAAGAGTGTGTCTTCTTCCGAATCTAGAGCACCCAGGTGATTTTTTGTCCCCCCCCGCGGTTTGTTTCTCTATGTGATTCATTGCTTCTTTCTTTCTGCTTTGATAGTCAAAATGGGTGTTCAATGCAAGTAGATTCGCTTTTGTTTAGTTTTTAGCTGGTGAAAGGTGGTTGTTTAATGGGCTTTGGACCTGTTGCTTATAAAGGTTTGTTATTTTGTTGAATGAAGTAGAAATTTTATTGCTGTAGAAATATATTTTTTTTTTTGGGTAAAAAATTCATTAGTGAATTGCTTATGTGCGAGCAGTTGTCATGTAGAAGTGATGAAAGAGATTCTTTACTTGACCAAATGATGAAAGCCTTTCAAGACTCGGAATTTAGAGTCCATATATATGCATGCTTCTGATGCTCAGTTTGAGCTGAAATTTTGTTCCAATCTGCCTTTTCCCTGAGGATAGCTAAGCATCTAGAAGTATATTACTTACAAGGAGTGTGAGTGAAGCCTTGTAATTCATATGGTTGCTTCGGTCTTTGGGAGGACTAACTTAGTATTACCAGAATAGTTCGAAAGACATATCTCAGTTGTGAGTTTAATAGAAACAAGAATTCAGGCTTGTGCAGCATCAGTACTGCTCCTTATGAAGTTGTAAGAGTTTTTCAGCTTTTGGTTTTGTGAAGGTGATGTAGAAAATCTAACTCAAGTCTGAAATTGCAGAAAAGTGCAAATTCTGGTTCATTTGGCTAACTCTGAGAAGTTGACATCCTATACATTACTATTTTTCTTGTTGACCAGCATTTACTTGGCTCACTCCAATTTGACCAGAAGCTTGACTGTTGTCTGTTTTTGTGTTGCATTAATTTTGGTAGAAAAGTTTCAGACAGTTTATTCGTAGCCTCTTCTGCATCAGTCACACGGTCTGGTGATTCTGTAGGTTTTAAAAAAACTGCAAATAAATTGCTGTAACAGTCCTTGCTAGTTTTCTTTATGGTTTGAACTAGACAATCTTGTAACACAAACTAAAATATTCAGGGATGTTGAAGTTAGCTATGGGTTTTTAGATGTAATCTTTCAAGTATCTGCTCTCAGATTTAATAGTGCCCAGTTTCACTTTTGGTCAGGAAAGCAATACAGAGAAACAGTTTCAGGCTTTGGGGCCGCCTATTTTTGCAGTTTGGAGGACTATGTGTAGCACCTAGTTTTAAGAGCATGACTTATTGAGTGTCAATGTGGTGATCTGAAGTTGATCTGCTTGTTAGCAAATTCTTGGAACAAAGGAATATGATTTTCCTCATTAGCTATACTCATTTCGGTGGTGAATGGACTTATGTTGTAATAATCGTCGTAACTTCTTGTTATATTCTTATTTTCCTGATACTGTATATGGTTAATGATTGGTTTCAGAGTACCTTAATATCTCCTGCTTGAATGCTTTTAAGTTTTGAGCTTTGAAATATTATCATCCTCTCATGGGTGCTTAGTCCATGACGTTTGCTCTACATTTCATGTGTTGAATAACTAATCAGTGAAATGAACCTCGTCCATGGTATTGGTGATGATGTCCTAGTACAAGCTTAGATTTGCCATGAAGCTAACTCAACATAGAATGGGGCATGCTAGGGTCTTCCCACTTTTTATTAAACTAAATATAACAAAAGTTGATCCTGGTTATTGGTCTATATGCTCTGTATGATAACTCTAGCCTGGCCTGCGGGAATTTTCATCTGATGCCTGTTTTTATTCAATGAAACAAGGATTTGGCTTAAAAATGAAAATTTGACTGCTGTATCCACTCTTGTTGCGATGCTTAAAACAAAATACAGACTCATCAATAGAGGGTGCAAGTTGGTTGGATGTGGCTCGGCAGTGCCAACTCTTCAGATTTCCAATGATGATCTCGCAAAAATAGTTGACACTTCTGATGAATGGATCTCTGTTCGAACTGGGATTCGAAATCGACGTGTTCTATCAGGTTAGTTGATACTTACGCAGCATGTTAGCATCATGTACAGGGTAAACATGAACAGTCTGGCCGGCTTTTTATGCTCTGCAGCTCAGCTGTTTGAGTCTTGTCTACAAAAGCTGCTTCAGCCTTGAGGAAGGCTATACAGCTTGAGGAGTCTGGGTGTAGCTAGTCTGAATATGGTTTAATTAAATGTTTCCCAACACTATGGTTGTCCACTTGGTCAACTCAAATTTGGTTGATCTTTGACCCTACTGTATTGTCAGACTTAGAGTTCTAAGTTCTGTAGCTTTTTCACCTGTAGATAACAGGTATTTTATGCATCTATTGCCACATGATTTAATTATCTGTTGGATAATTAAAAAAAAAAGGGAAAAAAAAAAACTTACATTTCTATTGTGTAACATCTTCTTGCCCTGATCACTGTTGCAGGCAAAGAAAGCTTGACTGGTCTAGCTGTAGAGGCAGCAAGTAGAGCTCTTCAGATGGCAGAGGTGAACCCTGAAGATGTTGACCTTGTGTTGATGTGCACATCTACTCCGGAGGATCTTTTTGGTGCTGCTACTCAGGTAAGGGTGATGGGATGATATATATCCAGAATTAAATGAACACACATCAAACACAGTAGTTTTTGTTCTTGATGTGAGCTGTGTTTATGCTTCTGATTCTGTAGTGTTGTGACTTTCTGTGCACTCAGGCAGTTTCTTGCATGACATGTGGATTAACATCAGCTTATGATGTGCCAAATTGAAACAAAAAATTAGTTTTCATACACAATTGTTTATTATGAGGAATCTTGAGCAAGTGCTAAAATACTGATTTGCATACTGCAGAACTTTCAAGATGCTCTGCATATTTCATGCGAGAGCCGATGTTCTTCCATTAATGTCTTTTACATTGGCTTGGAATTGCTACAACTCTAACATTGAAATATGCTCCTCTTTGTCTGTTATGTTATAATTGTCAGATTCCAAAGGCACTTGGCTGCAAAAACAATCCTTTAGCTTACGATATTACAGCTGCGTGTAGTGGATTTCTTTTGGGTCTTGTCTCAGCCGCTTGTCATATTAGGGGTAACAAGTTTGTTCACTTGGCTATAAAAGAGGTATTTGTTACATATTCCAAGGCTTGTACGATTAAGTCTTCACTTGTATAAATTACAGGAGGCGGGTTTCGCAATGTTCTAGTGATTGGGGGTGATGCTCTTTCTCGATTTACTGATTGGACGGATAGAGGATCCTGCATCCTGTTTGGGGATGCTGCGGGTGCCGTGTTAGTGCAGGTAATAACATTCTATGTTTCACTCTTTTTACAGGGTACAGAGTAATAGTTTGTTGGTTGACTAGCCGTGATGCTGTTATTGAAAAAGTAATCTTTTCCATATTAGCAAAGTCTGCCATTGAAATATTAACAATGAATCCTTTTCTTGAATAAAAGAACTATAGAGAAAGATAATACATTATATGTCTCATGGTTTGTTTATTTGTCCAGCATGTTAGTTCAGTTCTGTTTTTGCATGGGTATAATAAAAGAGGCAAAAGTAACTGCATTTTGGCATATATGTGACAGTCAGATACTTTCTCATATAGTCATATTGCTGAATCCACAAATTTGGGGATTGTGTGAATCTAATTTCTGGATATTCATTAATTATCCCCATCCCACTAGTTGTATTTCTTGCTTGGTTAAATGTTCCCTCATTCCGTAATTGAAAAAAAAATTTGTGGATATTCGCATCAACAATTTTCTTTAGAACTTAACTTGGGATTCTAGCATCTACTGGCAAATTAAGAGGGCCAGCTACTTCTTTTAAATATTATTCTGTCAGCTATATTTAGTAGTTCCTCCAGAGCAGTTGATATAACCAGCGGGAAATCTCCCATGCCATCTCTTGTATGCCATGTTTTTTGTTTGTTTAACTATCATCAATATAATAACTCTGTTATGTCCTTGTCTCTGATTCACATCCATTATGTGTAAGATTGCTCATATAAGGGTCCGTCAAGGAGTTACTGTTATCTTACTGCTTTTCTTCCACATATATTATTCATTTCACTTGCAATATAATGCTTCTGCAGGCCTGTGACAGTGAGGATGATGGTTTAATTAGTTTTGATGTGCATAGTGATGGTGAAGGTGGCAGGTACGTGTCCCCCAACAAACCCGCCAGCAGACAGGCTTTGTGTTTCTTTCTTTGATGAAGATAATGGATCTTTGATCCTCCTCATTGCAGACATCTAAATGCTTGCATCAAAGGAAATCAAACCAATGATGCATTGGGTTCTAATGGTTCAGTGCTAGCCTTCCCTCCTCAACACTACTCTTATTCAAGCATTTATATGAATGGCAAAGAAGTTTTCCGTTTTGCAGTGCGAGTGGTGCCACAGACCATTGAGTCTGCCCTTGAAAAGGCTGGTCTGACGATGTCCAGCATTGATTGGTTACTGCTTCATCAGGTATGGGATATATGATCTGTTATATATTCACCTTCTTATCAGTAAGTCCACCCTGGAAATATACTTAAAAACAGTTTGGCCTGTGAAATGAGATCTTCATTTTCAAGTCTTTTTAATTTTATGCACACAAGAGAATATTCCATAGAGAGTGAACTCGAATCAGAAGGGTTCTAGCTCAAAATGATGTTAATATGATGAGATCAAATCATCAAAATGTGGGTCTAGATTTCTCTTTCATGTTAGTAGTAGATATTAGAATATTTTGCCAGCCACTTAGGAGGATGACTTTCGTTAGCTATTCAATTCTGATATATGCTGCCTGCATCTGTAAAAGATTATGAGCTAAGCATAAAAAATTTGCTTGCCTAAATGCAGTGATTCTCTGAAGGGACTTTCAAACACATCCCTAGGATTTGTCAATATGTGGCATATTAGGCACTTCTTACTTGTATCACTGATGATAAATTACTAACAGACAACTCGTAAAGGGTAGAAGAACAAGTACTGATAAAAGATTAAAAATTGCAGGCAAACCAGAGGATCATAGATGCAGTTGCAAACCGTTTAGAAGTCCCCATGGAACGTGTTATATCAAACTTGGCAAATTATGGTAACACAAGTGCTGCATCCATTCCGCTAGCATTAGATGAAGCAGTTCGAAGTGGGAAGGTCAAGCCAGGTCATACTATTGCAGCCGCGGGTTTTGGTGCTGGTCTAACTTGGGGTTCTGCTATTCTTAGATGGGGATGAGATTTTACTATCAATGACCAGTACCGCAGAGAAAGGAAAATATGTTACACTGAGCTGTGCCTGAATCCATGCTTCCTGATACTACGTATTGTGCTTAATTGGGGAGGTTGCAATCTCATAATCTCCATCAGCTCCATCCTGTTCGTTTGAAGCATCGGCTCCATCCTGTTTGTTTGAAGTTTTTTACTTCGCAGTTGGCGCTCCTAATAACTTATTAAATTTTTTTTTTCCAGTCAGTCTTGAGCTTCCCAAATTTCCATTTTTCAGCGGGGTATGAATAATTGCAGTGTGAACATAGTCCACAAAATGTGGTAAAAACTTAAAATATTTACAAGATGACAGTATTGTGTACATTACAGAAATTTAAGTTGCTTATGTTTGCTATTATGTTACTTCCAAACATTATACACATTTCCACAAACTGTGCCCCAAAATTAAGTGAATAAAACCATCAATATCATAATTTATTATCAATGAAAATACGAAGCAGTCTATTTCCTCGGCATCTTTGCTGGGAACACTAAATAGTATAAAAAAATTTAAACAGGAAAAAGAAAGTGGTGATTAAATAATTTTTACAATGCCAAGAAGACTAATAGAACTCGTTAGTTCATTGAATTGACACTTTGAACTTGGATCTAATTCTCTCTAAAGTACCCTCAATTGCAATATCGAAAGCATCCTTTTTAGCCTTCAAACCCAGAGTACTCTCGTGCCTTCTGTAAATAACTCTGGGCATCAACTCAATAACTCTCTCCCTCATCCTCCTCACCTTAGCATTTGGTATGCTCATCAACACATCAACAATCTTCAATCCTTTAAACACCACATCTTCCTTTGGTATAAACACTGAAAACTCGTCATACATCTGCCCAGGCAAATGCCACACATACTGGGATTTTGCTGACTGCTCTTCAAAGAAAACTGGAATGCAACCTGCAAGAAACCCATCAAAAGTTGACCTCCTAGTTGGTGTATCCCCTGGTGGCTGCAAGCAGAACGTTGCTCGCAACATTGGCCTCATAAATCTAATAGGATCGTGCTCACAAATCCCATTAGAACAATCCACAATGTCACACACTTTGTTAAAATGCCCTCCACCTCTAGCAGCAGCAACAACTTCACTGCTGTGATTGCTTTCACATTCATTTCTAATACTTCTCCTAATATTTGGATTAGCACCAACCCCTCCTCCACCGGCAAACAACATCAACGTGGTTCTTCTTGAATTTCTCACTCTCTTCACCCACGACTCAAAAAGATTCAAACTTGATGGGTGATAACTCGTGGGATAAGGCACAGCTTGTTCTTGCCAAGGCCATGTTCTGCCCTCAGGAAGCAAAGCTGTCACATTGTAAAACTCTGGAACTTCAAGAAAGGACGTTCCCCATACAGGTGGATCAACATGTAAGGGCTGCGAAAATTCCCAAGCCGGCCTTGCCATCACCAAGAAATGATCATGCCCCGCAAAACGATCCCATATCTCAGGCTGATCATCATATCGCAAGAAGTTGTACAATTCACGACCGTGTTGTCTGCTGAAGTTGGTTTCGGGGCCGTACAAATATTTTAACCCGTCAAGGGCCGCATAATAAGGCACGTAAACGGCATTTGCAGAGGCGGGATCTTGAGTCAAGCAAGGGTACTCTAAAATCCTGCGGTGGAAAATGAGTTCCAGCAGCAGAGGGTCAGTGCGGTACCAGCTGTGAGAATCGTTGTGGGTTTTGGGACCGAGGCCGTGGTTTTGTAAATAAGAACAGAAATTGCCAAACAGAGGATAGGCAGAGCAGTTTGAGAGTAGATCAAAATTGAACCGTGATGGGAGCCATCTGACGTAGATCCAACGGTTGGTGCAGTCCTCTGATTCAACAGTTGAGATTTGATGGGATATGTCTAATTTGAGAAAGATGACGAGGAAGAAGAAGAAGAATGTGATAATGTGAAAAGCTGCAGATGATTTGCAGCAGGCCATGAAGAGAAAAGAGGGCTTGGACTTGAGATAGAGAGCTTTTGGTAAAGATAGAATTTGTGTTATATAAAATATTTATGTCACCACTTGTTACTGGCGTCTGCCAACACGACGCTATTGCTATGTGCCCGTGAATTTTGGCCGTTTTGGAGAGAGAGAAAAAGAAAAAGGTGAAAGTGAGTCGTTGAAATTTTACATGTTTGGATCCAAACTTGTCGGTGAGAGGCAGCAACTGCTGCTTAAAATTTATGAATAAATTCCACCCAAAGCGGCGGCGTTTCTACTTTTGTCTTTGTACTGCTCTTTATTAGCCTTCCTGTTTTTGGCGCCTTTCTGCTTATTTTCACCCTTTTTAACTGTCAACACGTCGGTGCGTCACTGCGCGTCCGTTGTTGG
This sequence comes from Atalantia buxifolia, assembly GCA_030444775.1. Lineage (NCBI taxonomy): Eukaryota > Viridiplantae > Streptophyta > Magnoliopsida > Sapindales > Rutaceae > Atalantia > Atalantia buxifolia. The sequence goes on along the minus strand of CM059835.1, from coordinate 47,559,514 downwards.
TTCTTTTCTATATCCTCCGTCCGTCCTCTCCATCCCCTCTTGGGCTCTACTCCTTTTAAGGGCCCAACACTATCGATGGGCTTAGCTCTAGCTTTATTTCCGTCCAAAAACTTTAACCAACTTCCCAGCCTCCTTTTTACTTCGCCTGCTTAACAAGAAACAAAAGAATTCGCTCGCATCAAGATCAAATCATCAACTTCTTCAAAGATGCCAAGGTCATTTGCTTCTCTTTTCTCCCGTAAGAAATCTCAAACACTTGCCTTCAAAGATTACTACACAAATTGGTTCAACACTCTGCAAAAGAACCTCCTCCCTCTCATTCACAAATCTCTCTCTTCATCTTCTTCGCAAACCCTCCTCTACTCTCACGTCGACCTCCTCCTCCACCATTTTCTTTCCTATTACGACGCATTAGACAGTGCGGCCACCCAAGGAAACCTGCCCGAGCTTCTCTTCCCGTCCTGGCGCAACAGTCTTGAAGTCCCATTCCTCTTTCTTGGCGATCTCCACCCTTATCTCTTCACCAACCTCGTTAGATCGTTTCTTGATGAAGAAAGCGAAGAAGAAGAAGACGAAGAAGACGATGACGATTCTCTTGATAATAGGCCGTGGCAAGTGCTCATGGCGTGGAGGACTGTGTCCAAGAATTTGATGTCACAGATTGAGCAAATTGAATGTGGGTTGAGGCTGATGGTGCCGGCGTTGATCGGTAGAATCAAGAAGGTGCAAAGTGGTTTTGTGGGGAGGGTAGCAGAGGATCGGGTGGCTTTTGAGGGACAGAGTGATGAGGGACTCAAAAGGGTCATTGGGGAAGCAATGAAAGAGGAGATGGATGACATGGTGAGTGTGTTTGTGGATGCCAACAGGCTGAGAAAGAGTGTGATTGCTGAGATTGTTGGTGCCTTGAGTGTTTATCAAGCGGCCTTGTTTCTTGAAGGCTTAGCCCAATTTCTTGTTGGCTTAAGGGACCGGGAAGTGCTCGGGGAATTCAATCGATCCAAGATTCCGATTAGTTGATGGTTCGTGAGTTAATTTCAGGTCCATTTAATTGGGTGCTGTTTGATTATCCTGCTGTCTTTGATTGTTGATGAGGCGTTATCTCCCAGGCAGGCACTACCGAGTTCATTATTTCGGAGTAATTATTTGGAAAGGCTTGTGTGACTCTGAACTTCTTTCTATGTTGTTGAAGCCGATTTTCCTCTCAAGTTGCTGGAGAAAGGATAATGTAGAATCTGATACGATTTAGGATGTATTGTACGTAATTGGTATCTTAGTGAATGCTGAATCGATTCTAGTTTCCATTACTTGTATGAAATGAATGACTGTTTTATTATCCTTCAGTCTGTGGAGTGAAAATGCTTGCTTTTCGTCTGAACAAGCAGATTGCTTCAAAAATGAACCATTCTTTTTTGTGGCACTTGTAAATGTTTGAAACATAACAAAATGCAACATACAAACCGGGTCTGAACTCTGAAGCACAAGTTGAAAAGCTCAAAATGAAATTGTCGGGTGAAATCTTAAGCGTAGCCCACGAAGCATGAATCTTCAAGTCCAGCCCATCTAGACTGGAGGCTTTTCTAAGAAAGAAATTAACGGTGTCGTCTCTGGCCCATGGATATTGATTTTTATTTATTTATTTATTTATTATTTTGAAAGGTTGGATATTGATTTGAACAAGTTGAAACGTCATCTTAATGTCAATATTGTGGGCATTCGGTTTGTAGCCCAATGACAGGCTAAGTGATCTCAACAATTTCGAGTTTTTCATAGGGTTCTTCAAAAATTGTGCAATAAGAATAAAATTTCTCCCAAAAATCATGATGGGGAATTTTTTTTTTAATTAAAAAAACTATTCTCTATAGATTTCTGGATTGTACTAAAAATTTCAAAAAATCTTAATATTGCCATGGTTGTAAAGAGGCGATAATCCATGGAGGGAGTTAGGATATATCTTAATCTAAGCTCTCCATAATTGTGCTTTCATAATGGTAATAAGACTTAAATGTTATTGCATTATCATCTAAGAACTGCATTATTGCTACATTCTTTTCTGATAAACCAGTGATGATTGAAGGCAAATTGTTTTGTGATGCTCTAATTTAATGGAGAAAGTACAGTTGGAAGATCAAATCCCATTAGTTTCTGCACTGTCTCCTTACAACACTTAATATATTAGTCTCTATTTATATAACAAAAATTAGAGATTCCTGTGCAGCAGCAATATCAGTTAACCATTATGACTCAGACTTGACCATGTGCATTGGTAACTTTTCTGAAAAGGGCACATATAAAACAAGTTATCAGCTGAACTTGTCTAGTACTAGATTCCACCAGTCATACCTGAAAATAAACTTACCAAATGGTACACCTTACTGCACGAGATTGTGTATTTAAGAATCAATAATTATTGCATTAAGAGAATTGGAAGTGGATTAGCTCAAGTAAAATATTCAAATATATCGATGCAATTTGGAATAGATTGATTCCATTTGAGCATGATCATGTCAGCCAAGTTTTCCGCTTTCCTTACCCAATCAATCGTTTGACAGTACTAAATACAAATCAGTTAAAATAAAGATATTCTACTTCCAGATATCTATTGTTGCCATTTACAAAAAAAAAATCATGTTATCCCATATGCATTTATTTTATAAGAACTTCATAAAATCAACAACTAAATAAGCTTTGTAGATAAGACATAATTATTTGATAATATATGTGGAGGCAAGGCACGCACTAGATCTTTTGCCAAGCAGATTGATATCTGCAATTATGTTGCTTGAGCGAGTCGTCTATGTTCTTCAAAATTTTATAGCTGCATGCATGCCTGTGCACGTTAAAGCAATCCCAAAGTGTGCCATGGCGCCTGTACACTTTTGACAGGGTTTCTAAAAAAATAAAAAATAAAATATGGTAATTTGATACATAATGTCTATTTTGACCCTTGTGCACTTCTTCCACAATCTTTATACATTGAAGAAAAATGCCAGTTAATTTGGCCCCATTAACGTTAAACAAAAAGAAAATGCAGGAGTAAACTGACTTGCATCAATTTGTTTTCATATAGTATATATTGACATCGAATTATGGCAATTAAGTATTAATACTTCTGGTTTTAATGACTTGGCTGTTATTGATTTATTATCTTTAAGAAGTTGAAAATTTTAGGCCATGATCAATTCAAGAGAAACAATACTGCAACTTGGCCACATCATATTCACATGTGGGTAATTGTTTTGATCAAACCATTAGTCATGCATCTTCCTTAAGCTGCAGGAGCATCTGCAGTCAATCAACTCGAAATTATTTTGACAACCTGAACTGAAGCTCCACTTGCCATATATCTTTTCTATTTCGAAACATGCAGGCTTAGAAGTTGTGAGGTTTTAATTCAAGCAGGCAGAAAGGAAAATGTTTTGTACTGCTTTTAAAACGAACAAAACAAACTCCAGATATTTGGTTAGTTTTTAAGTTCAATATGAAGTCCGGAAGCTATCTATTTATTTGTTTAAATATGTTACCCTTTTGTCAAATAATTGATTATCTTCTCGCTACTTCAGGCTTTATTTATTACTCTCACTAATACGCATGTACATAACCTCATGCTTTACAATTTTGGCAATTACTAAAGTTCAGAAGTTGTCTTTTCTTTGTTTTTTAATATGCTATTGATTTTCTTCCAGCCAAAAGAGTCTTCTTTGTTTTTTAATATGCTATTGATTTTCTTCCAGCCAAAAGAGTCTTCGGTACACCAGGTATACTGATATGTGCCATAATCTAATGAAATCATGTCGTTATTTTAATCCAGTGGAGGAGAATTTAGTTTCCAACTAAAAAAAGAATTGATTTTTTTCGACTGCGCGCTTTTATTTAGTTTTGGGTTTAATATACTCATGTGAAGTAATTTTAGTGATGAAAATATAAATTTCAACCTTTTCTGTAAATTATTGAAAGCCAGCAGAGACAATTAAAACTTTTTATTTGAGAAAATAAATTTATTTTTGACATTAAAAAATAATTTTTCAGAAAAATTAGGACCTTCGCGGCTTTGCCACTGAGTGTGAGATACAATTGAATCATGGAGTAAATGTTGTCGTGCGTGTCTTGATCAGCCCACTAAGGTCTAGGGATGAGCCTAGGAAGGCGGCTCATGCGGTCGTCAGCATTGCAAAGAAATGCCCTTAGGATGCGTTTGGCAGCTCGTATTACATCGTATTGAATTGCATTAAAATATTGTTCTTATACAAATCCATGTTTGGCTCCAATTTTTTGTTGCATTGCACTATATTAAGAAGGTGGCTAATACAATGAAAGGAGTATAAAAATAATCCCATGAAGGAATAGGGTTTAAAATGTATTGCATTAAAACATTGTTCACATTTTTAATTTAATCATTTTACTTTTATTATTAAGTAATCTACAATAAATTTAAATTTATTAAATATTAATTTATACTTGTATTAAATAAGATTTAATTTAAATAATAATATAAAATATCAATAAAAACAAATATTTAATAAATAAATAAATAAATGAAATACATTATTTTCCTTTATGACATAAAAATCATTTTAACTATTTTAATTTAAATATGTAAAAAGTATTTTAATTATTTAATCATTTATTATTCACTAAAATACTAAATTTAAAAATAAATTAAAAAAATTATATTTGACAGTAATAAATAAAAATTAATTTACAAGTAATTCAAAAACTTAATATTATATTGCAGCATGTTATATATTTTACTTATATTTATAAATCTACAATATTATATTGTTTGATAATAGTATATCATTAAAAAAAAAATTAATGTTATAAAAGATTAATAGATATTAAATAATTATTTGATAATTAATTTAAAATTTAATAATATAACACTAAAATATTAATAAATTCAAATAATACCAATTTAGTTTTAAATAGTATGTCAAATAAATTCAAATATTACATATAATACAATCCATAATATACCAAACATGGTATTACATTACAAATTAATCTTGTATATCATAATGCAATATATTTAATATAATGTAACACATTACAGTATACCAAACGCATTCTTTTGGTTTGAAGAAATAAAAGGGGAGGAGAGACGAGGAAAGGAGGAGAATGAAAAGAAATAAGAGGAAAAAAAAATTAATTCTAAGTCAAATGAAACAATGAAATTGAGATTAATTTTCTTTTTCCCTCATTTTCTATTCCTCTCCTCTCCTCCCATTTCTTCCGATCAAACATGCACTTAAAAAAAATCAGAGTGAATGATTTGCATCTTTTTGTCAACAAGTCTTGTTTTGCAATATTTTAGACGATGACAACGTTGGTGTGACAAATAGTTTATACATTTCAGAATGTGGTGGTTATCAAAATCCAAATTAAGATAATAAAACTAATACAGAAGTGGAATCCCTCTTTGCTATTTTAATCATCCTGAACTTCCACATGGAACCTAATCGTTGTTAATTTATTCCCCCTTGACCTCTTCTCCGATCTAAAAGAAGCAAGAACATGCACATTTCGCAAAGAGCTTTTTAATTAAGGAAAATGGATCTTGATTTAAATGTATTTATTTATTATTTTCACTTTTTTTCCAACAATCAATTAGTGGATGTAAAAAAAAAAAAATACAAGATGAGAGTAAAGGATTGAATCCCAAAATAATGTAGAAAATTCATTGCTTTATTTTTCCCCTCTCCGGTCAAATGAGCATATGACAGAAAAGGAAGTAACCAACAACAAAATGTTGAAAAAAGTTTCATTAGCAATCTAGAAACAGCCTGTCAGTTTCCCTATACATATTTTATGGCTGTACTCTTTCAAGGACGTCGAAAATATACAGCTTTAATAATGCTGTGTCTCTGTTACGGACTTGACTGGTGCGCTCGAGCAGCGGCTAGTAAAAATGAAAAATTGGCAATAAACTTGACTACGGTTGAGAAAGTCTTGGTGATTCAGAAGCAGTATTAGTTTTTCACTCGCTCATTGTTACATGTGTATTTTGTTAAGGATGTCATCTCATATTAATTGAAAATAATTACCGAGTTAATAATATAAGTTTGAGACAATCTTTTAACTTTTGATTGTGAGTTAAATCTTATAGGGTCTTTATACGATGAAAAATCCAACACGCATTGTACGTATGCATGAGAACAAGAGTGGTTGAAGGACTTACGCGAGTATATTTTTTGTATGACCAGGCCACGTTGCCAAGAAACCAACCGCATTGACTATTGAATTTGAAGGATCGGATTGTAAAAAGGGTATTAAATTAAAATGTAAACGCACTGGATGGGTGATAGTGTGATACTCTATACCCCGTTGGCAAGGTCTGGTCAGTCATGACTAAATTAAAATCTTCTGTTTAGAGAAAATCCTGTAGCGTATATTCGTCAAAGATGCACACAGATTGATGTTAAACAGGCGGCAATCATGAATAGAAGTTTCTTCTAATTAATGGTTAATTGGACTTTTAAACCCGCACGCTTTAGAAAAAGTCTTTGTCATTCGGATTAAAAAGAAGGTCAGCAGCGGACCTAATTCTGAGAAGTCCCAGTAGTTGGGCACCGCCTATTCTTTTCTGCCAACTTATCAAGCTCCCCCATCGATTCAAAGAAATAAAAAAAATAATTTGAACGGCAGGCACGAACAATTGTTTTTCTTCAGACGATTAAAAAAACCTTCAACTACAAGTAAAATGAAAGGAAGAACGGAAGATGACGAAGATTCGTTGCCTAGAATTTCTTCTTCACGTGTGGCGTCCCTTCCCCTTTTCGTCCTACTTTTTAACTGTTGTCTTCACCAAAACGACCATTTCCTTTCCTTTCACTTAAAAGGGGCCTGTTCTTTTTGACTCCTGCTCTCTTCCAAAATTTTCCTTATTATATTGGTCCCGCGTCAGTTCCGAGTCAGGCCTTGGTTAACGTTTTATGCAATCGTGCATCGTTTCCACGTCAACCGGCAGCTGTCCTCCTAATTTGCGAGGACGGTGGGCTCCACTTTTGAGAAGTGCCCAAATCGGAACGTAGACGGTAGACTAGCTAGTTTTGGCGTTCAGTCCCCAGTTTTAAAAAAAAGAAAGTGTCATTCCACGTCAGCTTGTAACGTCAATGATTGGCACCAAACGTGCGCACTGGGTCCCACGCTTGACTTGTCTTTTGCCATATCGACAACGTTTTACTTCGTGTATCCAAGGTGGAGGCTTCCACTGTACTTCCAATGTAAAATTTTTTTGCTTTATTTTATTTTACCTTTTGCTTTACTTTTTGTTCGTGTATTTATGATATATATATATATATTTTTTAAAAAAAAAATTCTTGAGAAAGGAGGCAATTGTATTCGTCTCTCTCCTACGTAAACCTTCAATTCTTTCTTCCGATTGTTTGATATCATATAGTTACTTGTTGATAATTCCGATGCTTCCTTTCATAAACTAGTGATTAGCTAGCCTACGGATGATCAAAGGTATTGACCGATTTAAGGATTTTGTGTAATTATTAATTAATTGGAGTCATGTTGCAGTTGCATGCACCAACAAATTAAGCACTTGTGAAGTTGCACCTTCTAATCCATTCTTCGTGTAAAGTAATTAATTTGGAAAAACGAAACAGACTTGTAATTTGACGATGGAGGGCAAACGTAAATGTGTGATACTTCTAATAAAATAATCATTAGGTTAGGAATTGGGATGGTAATGGGAACCTCCCGCACCCACAAATAATTTGAATTAGTAAACTTGTCCATGACCCGCAATGAGTTTTTATGATTTTAGAAAAACCCACTTGCTATGAAGTTTTAATAATAATCAAACCTACCCGCAACCTACATAAAACCTTAATTTTTATATTAGAAAAATTAAACAAGTACTTTCAATGATACATAGAAACTTAATTTATATATCTCAAACTCTAAATTTATAATAATTGTCAAAAATATTCGCATACAATACTCAATTTTAGATTTTATCAATGTAAATTAAAAAATTAAAATTTCAACAATAAAATAAATACACAAAATATATTAATCCAATGCAAAAGACTACTATTGTAGGCAAATCATCATTACTAATATCAATGCCTTACTATGCACTCTGACGTCACTCTTAATCAATATACAATATTGTCAATAATATTAACAAAACTACAGTGAATTTGATTAGGTTTAGGAATTGGGAATTTTAACTTATATGTATTTATGATTAAATTTTTTAATGTAGTTTTTTATGATTAAAATTAAAAATAAAAATAATAAAAATAAAGAATGTAGGTTGACGGATACTCGCATGAGAATCCAGTGGAATTTTTCACAATACTAAACTCATTTGCAATCTACAGAGGGCTAAAATTTGAAATCCTAAGGCCATCAACAACCAGCAAAATTATCCTCGACGGATAGGATTCTGCGAGTGGGTTTAGATGGATTTGCGGGTGTGTGGGTGATTTTGCCATTCCATTTTAGGAAAATCTTGGACATTGTGCAAATTAATTTTTATTTCCATTCTTGCATTTTACTAACCTATTTTAAAGATGAGTTCTATACAATTTTGTTTACAAACGTCGAGTTCGAAAGACAAAAATCTTGTGTTTGTGCAAACTAAAGAAATCATCGGACTCAAAAACTTTGATGATAAGTAGGTGTTGACGGAAAAAAAAAAAGTTAAGTGTAAAAATTAGTGATTTGAAAGTTTTACACGTTATAGTAAAGAGATTCGAAATCCAGAAAGGAGACAAAGCTAGCCTCAATAATTGATGCTACAATGTGCAACCATCCACCAGAGTCCAGAGGAAAACAAATAATGGCTATAATTGATGCTAGCCTAATATAAAAAGGACTGTATGCACTCGATTGACTCGACCACAACCTGCAGAAAATCATATTGCATTATTATTTTTACGTGACGAAGACCCGCCGGTTCTTTTTAGATTGAAGAGTCACATCAAAATCATAGTTTGATGCCTATTCAATATTCATAGACCAAATTTGATGATTCATTTACTGGTACTGGCATGTTTTCATGTAGGTAGCTGTGATTTTATTTGTTTGGTATCACCTGAAATTTTTTAGCTGGCATGGTTGTTCAAGTTAAGCAACGCCAAACTTTTCACCTACAACTTGTGTTTCAATACCATCATGAAAGTGACTGGTACTCATGACTACATATATTTGGCCTTCAAAATTTAAATTACATCTCTGTCCTTCAATTGTATTTGGAATCCGAGAGTGAATTCATGCTTGTGTAATGACAAATTCGGAATGAATAATTACACCTATCATTAGTCGCTCATATATCACCACACGTGCCGTCTTATATATGCTGTTAATTAAGATTTATCAAAAAGTAAGTGTTTGTTAATTAGTCCACTTCGGGAATCTACAAAGAAAATATTTTATGGCAATCAAAGTCATATCTTGCACGCTTGATTTGGAATAAATTTCATGCACGTTCATTCTCTCCCTACTCGTCAAAAATAGCTGGAATTTAATTAACAACTAATCTTGTCTTGTAACTTTTTTGTTTTCGTTTTGTGTTTTCTTTCCTGTTTTGTTGCCCTCGAGGTTGAACAGAAATAATTAGTTGCATGGGTGTCGATGAGTTTACAAAATTACTAAAAACCTTAATCTCGGGACATGATTTTCGAACCTATATTTTTCATTTATTTTAGGAGATTTCTACTTTCTCCATTATGTTTTCAGTTTTTACAATTTATGTTTCCCTTTAATGATAAAATTTTAATAAAAAATTTCATTTTAGCAACAAAACATTAAGAAAAAAAGAAGTCAATGCAAGTGTTATCAAAACTGTATGAAGTAAGTGTTGAAAGGATTAAGCTAGCATTAAGGGAAATAGTGTCGATCTCCGTTATTTTAGTTTATTTTCATTGAGTTTAAAGTAGGCAATATGAAAATACACTTAAACCGAAAAAGAGATATTAATAGAGACACGTTCTAGAGAATGGTCGTGATATATAATAACGTCGTCGCTTGTTGCATTTTTTTGGTAGCAACTATTTCTCCATCTTTAGTGTTTGTTGCTTCTACTTCTGTGCCTCTACAAATCTATTTCGATCAAGGCCTCGTTGTCATGATAAATAAATTTAAACCTACAAGATTTCGCGTCTCTTTAGAAGGTGTAATTCTCACTGTTTTTGGTTGAGTACGCGAGCAAATGTCAATAATTTTACTACTACTACTGCTATTGCTTATTTCTACACACTCACGTTTGCATTCTCTGGTACATATTTGGGGGGGAAAAAAATTGCTCATATATATACCATCTAAAAGCCCTAGTTTCCCTAAATTTTTCTTTTGAAAACTTTTTCACTTACCAATACACACCGACAGCTGAAGTGAAATACACATTGTTATACACTCTCTCTTTCATTTTAAAAAAAATATATAAGTGTGTGAAGAAAAAATTTCTTCCAAACATTTGGTGGTAGATGAATAGATCCTACCCTACTAATTATAAGTTCAAAAATCGAGAAAAACTGAACTTGTTCTGAACTTAAATAATAAAAAATATTCAAATGACGGTGTGATAGAACTATAGAGACAAGATTCCAACAAAATTTTTATGGTATTTCTCTGTGAACTTACATTGTAAATTATAATATAATATTTTGTTTCATTAGTAAGATTCTTAAAAAACGAAGTTTAGTTTAAAAGCCCTTTCACTCTTTTCGCAATGTTCTTAATTGGCTTGTAAAACAACCCAAGTCAAGTTTCAATCTCTTAATAAATTTACCAATAACCCTTTGACTTGGAGAGTCATTATACTCATAATGTATGAGAGTAAGGGATCGAGTTTCTATAAAAATTATTATGAGTTAATTTAAAAACATTGTGAGTGAAGTAGATACTCTTCAAGCATTAGAGAATATAGATAGTTTTAAAGACACTCTTATGAATGAAGTAGACATTCCTCAACACTTCTTGAATATTAAAGAGAGTTTAATCATCAAATGTAATAGTTTTATATATGAAATGTAATAGTTCTATATACCGATATTAAAAAAAAGAAAAAAAAACAACTCTTAAGAAAGTTGACAAAGCAACAAGCGAGTAACATTTTTTTACGCACTCGAGCGTGTAGTGTCAGCACATCTTGTCTGTGAATATATAATAATATAGACGGTTCGTTATCAATAAATAAACAAAAAAAAATAGTGGGCACACGCCGCAGCGAACCATCCTGAGCCTGGGCTCCACCGCCGGTTTCCATTTCAAGACCACACAAGCCTTGAATTCCCTCGAATTCCCGAATTTGTTACAATGTTCAACTCAATTACTTAACCCGACCCATTTTTGCCAGCTTGGGTTACGGTCCACGTGATTTGCCTCACGAGATCAGCGCTATTGCAGCCGTAAAAAGAAAAACCACTCTCACTGCCTTTGTAAATTTCGCACGTGACACCACGGCGCTAAACACGTGAATTCCTTTTCCCTATATTTTAATGAATACTTACATATCTTTTGGCAATTGTCAAAAATCATCCACGGAAAAAAAAATGTCAGACATATTATTTCCATCACCGACGACCGGCAACTGCGACATAGATAAAAAAACCGTCCGCGAACTATGACTGGCTGAAGCTGACACGTGGCCACGTCAATTAGATACGTTTACAGGTGGCAACATTATAATAGCTGTAAAGTGTCACCTACACGTGTCAGTTTCAAACATAGGACCAGCGAAGCGCCCCCTACATAGTAATATGTTTTTCTCTCTCAAAATAAATAATATATTAATGATCAAATACGCTAATTAAAAAAGAAAAGAAAAGAAAAGAAAAAGATTTGGTGAAAAATTGCAGTAGTGCTTCCAATTCAACAACCAGGTTGTCTTGTTGAACACGCCTTCTATGGAAGAGAGAGAGAGAGAGAGAGTATCAAAAACTCTATAAATACTAAGGCTTTTGAGCTTCATTTTCCTTCCTTCTTTTTCTCTTCCATTCGGTTAGTTATAATTTATCTCTTTCACATTTTGCGTATCTCTTAGCTTTTATTTAGGGTATCTTTTTTCCTATTCTTTTATTTTCTCAGCCTTTTCCATTCATTTGAGTTGAGGCAATCCTTTTTATTGGCCTCCTCTTTGTCCTATTCATATATATATATATATATATATATATATATATTGGCTTACTATTAATATTCAGATTGCGTTTGGCCGCTCGGAAAACGAAGCTCTTGCGTTTCGTTTCTTTCAACGGTGATTCAGGTAATGAATCTGAAATCGAGCCCCTCTCTTTTTTAACACCTTTAATATCGCTGGTTTTACGATATGAAAATGAATTTCGGTTTCAGGAGAAGTCTTGCTTATTTATTTATTTGTTTGTTTGTTTGACTGAGGGTGGGTCCATCGCCGATAGCATTGTAATGGCTAGTTTTTTGAACCCTGGATTAGGTTAAAGGATCCATTATAGTTCTGGTATGCGAACGAAAATGTTTATATTTAAAAAAAGTGGATTGATTTTGACGGCGCATTTGTTTACTTTTCTTTTGATTTGATTTATTTATTTTTATTTTTTAAGTATCTATTTTGTCGGTTGCTGTGAACTCGGTAAAGATGTTGAAATATCGAAAAAGTTCCCCAATCATTTTCCTTTTTTGATGTTAACCTCTCAAAAGAAAATTTTTATGACCTTTCAATCACATCCTCTAATTGGCGTTAACTTTCACTGAGATTGACTTGGTTGCAAGTGCGCTAATGGGTTCATGTTATTCATCACTGCTTTTTTTATTATTATTATTTTTCCTTCCTGTTTTAATTGGTTTAATTAATTATTTTCATGTTGATGGTTCTGAGTTTATGACCGTTTTGGTAGTTGCGTTGTCTTTTCGTTGCACCAAGCTTTAAGTTTTCACGTTGTTTATTTTAAACATATTTTTTGCATTTAATGAAACTCGATTTGACAGCGACTTATGAGATCCAAGAGGTGAAATTACCTTCTTGTTTAAATCTTGGGGATGCATTATTGATTATAGAGAAGGTAACTTTGTGCTGTGCTGCAAGAGCTGGACAAACTGCTGAGTCTGACGTTTTTATTTTGTCATTTATAAATGTTCTTGATACGACGAATTTTATAAATGAGAAGTGACAACATGTCGTCGTGTAGGTATGGTGGATGACAATAATTGGAGATGATATGGCTCATATTTTATGGTTTTCCTTTTTAAGAATTTCATAATTTGTGGTATGTGCATTTAGATAGAATGTATAATATATTTTATATAAATATATATGCTTTGCTTTGGTAATTAATTGCATAAAGTTTACTTGACATGAACACCGAAGTCTAGAAGCTGGATTTATTTTCTTTTCTTTTTCCCCTGTTAGGTTGTTACTGAAAGATATGTATGTTAGACATAAATATAAGTGAAATAATTTTTTGTTCATGAGGACAGAACAATGATTTTTAGGGACTTTTTCTGTACTATTCTTCAGGCTGAAGGAGGTGCATTTTGGTTTGCTTTGGAGCAGCGTACCTTCTTTATATTGAGGACTTTTTCTCAAATAATGATCAGTCAGTTGCCATAAATGCGGTGTAGATTTGGAGATGCGAAGGTATGGAGATAATGATATTACGAATTTATGAACATGGTACGTGTTCTGTTTTTCTCTGCAGAAATAACATGATTGAATAATTATTTCATCTCCAGTTTTCAGGAAGCTTGCGCTTGATGGACCGCTTACCAAATAGCAGTGATAAGAAAACATTAAAGAGGTGGTTTTTCATAGATAAAAGAGTTGGGTAGATAAAATTCTTTTTCCAGATTAAAGAGATAAAATTGTGTTTGACCCAGTGGAGCTGTTACCATCAAACAATTAAATTAGTTTATAGAGTTTAAGTAGCTTGCAAGTAATTTGGACCTAATGGAGTTGAAGTCAAATCAAGCATCTCCTGTTCTTACTGATCCTGCATCGTTGAACAAATCAAAGCTAGGCATACATTCTAGGCTGCCTTACTCGCAGCCAGGAGCTTCATTCTCTGGCAAGTGTATTGCGATTCCAAGGAAAAAGCCTGGGAAGCTTGATGACGTTACGTCCAATGGATGGTTGGACGCTATGAAATCCTCATCCCCTCCTCGAAAGAAGCTAATTAAGGATTTCAATGCTGATGTTGGTTTAGATGACTTTGATATTGCTTACTGCTCCTGGATGGTAAGCAATTGCGTTCTGAATAATTGTTGAATTGAATGAAGTACTGTATTTTAAATTCCTGTATTATCGAATCATTTGTTCTGCTTTTTGTTCCTCTCTCTTTTTTCCAACCGTGTGCAGCGTAAGTATCCATCAGCGCTAAAATATTTTGAGAAAATTATGAGTGAAGCAAAGAAAAAGAAGATTGCCATTTTTTCAGATTATGATGGAACTCTTTCTCCAATTGTTGATGACCCGGATCGTGCCATTATGTCTGAGGGTGTAAGAATTTTCTCTTCCTTTGTTGTATCTTTTTGCTACCTTGTGCTTCAATAAAAATTAGAAATTGTTTTGCAGATGCGCTCTGCTGTAAGAAATGTTGCAAAGTATTTCCCGACAGCAATTATTACTGGGAGAAGCCGTGATAAGGTATACAGAGAAAACTTGGCTGCTTTGGGGTTTTAAGAATTTTGTCTATTAGCTTTTATTCGTGTTGTGTATTTATTAACTGGCTACCTTTAGGGTCTGATTCAATGTATATTTTATCAGGTTTATGAGTTGGTAGGACTAACAGAACTATATTACGCTGGTAGTCATGGAATGGACATTATGGGCCCCGTCGACCACACAGTGTCTGATGACCATCCAAACTCTACTAAATCTACTGACCAACTGGTAAGGGATAACAAGGCCTTCAAGCGACTACCCTTTTCATTTACCTCCATAAATCTTGAAAAATACTACACTTCCCGGGATTTAATTCATTTTTATGCAATGTTAAGGTTTGCGGTTTTGATTCTTCTCTGTTTTGGTGTGGCAGGGCAAGGAAGTAAATCTCTTCCAGCCTGCTAGGGAATTCTTACCTATGATCGATGAGGTACGGGATTTGTTGTGTAATTTAGATGAAGAAGCATAAGCTAACATGTTGAGAAATAATTGAGTATATAGTTAATATTTATGCCAGGTTTTTAGAACCCTCGTTGAGAGCACTAAAAGCATCAAAGGTGCAAAAGTTGAGAACCACAAGTTTTGTGTTTCTGTACATTATCGTAATGTAGATGAGAAGGTGATCATCACTATACTTTTCTAATGCACTTTCTCTTTCTCGTGCTTGTAAATTCTAAGATTTCCTCTGTTCTTCTGACTTCAGAACTGGCCTACAATAGCTCAGTGTGTGCACGATGTACTTAAAGACTACCCTCGTTTGAGATTAACTCATGGGCGGAAGGTATTTAATTTTGGATAAACCTGAGTACTCCCTGTTTTGTTCCTCATTGGTCTATATCTGACGCGGTTTTCTTTTTTTTTTTTTTGGCTGATTTGGTTTACTTGTATATCAGGTTTTAGAGGTCCGTCCAGTGATTGACTGGAACAAGGGAAAAGCAGTCGAATTCCTTCTTGAATCTCTCGGTAACATTCTCTACAATAACAAGCATGCCTGCTTGTAACAGGGTTTGATCATCATATTGTATCCTTTGGTGCAGGGCTTAGTGATAGTGATGATGTGCTCCCCATCTACATAGGAGATGATAGGACTGATGAAGATGCATTTAAGGTATTACCCTTGTTATTTATTTCAGTTGGGAGGTTGGTTAAATTTCATTACATTCATAGTACGATGCTTAAGCAATTAAATCCTGACTTTTTACTTAGGTGTTACGAAAGGGGAATCGAGGATATGGAATCCTTGTGTCTTCCGTCCCCAAAGAAACCAAGGCATTTTACTCTCTCAGGGACCCCTCGGAGGTGAAGATTCTGCTTTATATAAAAATCTTTCGCTCTGTTTTAATCTGCTATGAAATCCTTACTCATTAATTAACGCAATGCAGGTCCAGGAATTTCTCTTGTCTTTGGTGCGTTGGAAGAAGTTGGAAAAAGAAGTTGAATCGGCTGCGAGTTCACTGGTCACAAAAGTGGCACAGGCAGCCTCTGGCTCGGAGAAAGGGCATTGACAGTTAGTTCCAAACTGAGCTGCTAAAATATATCAACGCCGTTGGCTGAGTTATTTGCAACTAGAATTGAGCCGTTTTCAGCTGATTAGTTGTTTCTTAAATCATTATTATTCATTATTTGAGTAATCTTCATATGTAAACCTGATGGATTTTTAATTTATTATCAATTGAGTTTAATATTTCATATACATTGAATAATGACACGTTCTGTATAATTGATTATATCTTATGATCTCTATCTATATTTCATATATTGTTCAGTTCAGGATTGATTGATCTCTTCTGGTAATGTATCATCTGTCCGTTATTAGAAATTTATTGCCTTAATTGGGTTTGTAATTCTGTCAATGACAATGCTATGCTGCCGGAAGACACAGCAAGTGTAAGTGCGTGGGCGCGGTCCAAATTGAAACTGCTTGCGGAGTATCCGAGGGGAGATGTTGCCATCAATCACGGCCTCCTACGTTTGAGACAATTGCGGGCGTCGTCTGTCTTCGATATTATCAGCAATTTTCGCCCTTTGTAATCAACCGTTTTTTTTTTTTTTTAAATTTAAATTAAGGCTTTTTGCTAAGTTACCGCCAGCTAAACCAGTGCAAGTGCGAATAATCCAATGGGCTCAACTAAGGGGATCAAAATGTAAGTTATCATGACCCACTAAATTAAAGTTTATCCTTAAACTACGAGTGAATTAGTGAGAGTGACACGTGCAATGCAAATATCCGAGAGAACCTTCGCATATGTTATCCATCCTGTAATGAAAATAAATAAGTAACAACAATATAAATTTATTTTACAACTGCCACGCCATCTGATACTGATCACCTCACTCTCTTCACCCGCTGAAGAAAAGCGAAAGGAAAAAAAAATGTCAGTCTCCTTGCGATGTCCGCCCTCACAAGCTCTCTCTTCATTTTCTTTACAGGTAAGTTGTAATGTACAGTGTATATTAAAATGAATGGTTAATATATTTATGCAGATACAGTTGGTTAATTGAGTTGTTTGAATTGATTTGCAGGGAAGAAATTTGAGATTGATATCAACAGCTTCTAATGTGCACTTCAACTTCCGCTCATCGTTTCCTCACATTCGCGCTTCTTCTTCTTCTTCTTCTTCTTCGCTTGATGCAGGTCACCTCTCACTTACCTCACTCTCTCTCGTTCAAAATTTTAATGATTCATACTTGTTTTATTATTTAATTGGTTTTCTGAAAAAAAAAAATCAAATGAAGGACTGAGTACGGAGCTGGATGCTGTGTCTAGCTTTAGCGAAATCGTTCCCGACACTGTTGTTTTCGATGATTTTGAGAGGTATTAAATTTTAGGCCTTTTCTTTTTCTTTAAAGAATTTTTTTTTTTACAAAAAATTGTTCTTAGTCGAGTAGAATCTAGTCTACTTTAATATTTCTTTTAACAGCATTTATCTATTTTTTTTTTCATTTTTTCTATTGAAATTTAGGTTCCCTCCAACTGCTGCTACTGTTAGTTCTTCTCTCCTTTTGGGAATTTGTAGCCTCCCTGATACAATATTCAGAGTAAGCATTTTTCATCCTCGGAGAGTAATTTGGTCTTAACAAAATTGAGATTTGGTTTCTCATTAAATCAACTGCATTTTCTGTGTAGAATGCTGTGGACATGGCTTTGGCTGACTCAAGTTGTTGTAAGCTTGAGAATTCTGAGCTCAGACTGTCCTGTTTCTTCAACAAGGTTGGCTTTGTGTTAGCTTACTTTTTAGTAAAGGAATATGGGTTCTTTCCTTGGAATATTGAAGAGTTTTCAACCATTGGAGATGAATGTGTAGGCATTGGTGAATGTTGGAGGTGATTTGGCAAAAATGGTACCTGGTCGGGTTTCAACTGAAGTGGATGCACGGCTTGCTTATGACACCCATGGAATTATCCGGAAGGTACTGGTTTCTTTTCAAGTCAGTTCTTTTAGTACCTTTCACCATGGGAATGACAAATGTTCAATTCAGTAATATGCAACAAATACGTGAATTGACATTGATGCCCTGGGGACCTGAAAATCATTAGTTGATTGCTATCTATATCTCAAACTCTGAATTTACATCATTCTTTCAGTGCTACATCAAGTTTATCTGCAAACTTTGGTGGTAGTTGGAGGTGTTTTTTTCTATCTGGTGATTCTTAACCCAGGAATTGGTTGTCACGAGGAATACTTCTAATCATGTTTATTTTCTGGATCTTTCTGCTCAAGACCCAGTTCTTTCTGCTTGACCCACATCTACTGAAGTATCATTTTAAATTTTCAAATACTCTATGCTAGCTATGTCGGTCATAGGAATCCTAAGCCACTTTGTTTCTTTCTATGGAGATTGCAGTTGTTCTTAGTGGATTTTCTTCAATGTTAGCTTGGATCTTTGTGATTTTAGATTGATTTTTTGATTTTCGAATCAAATCAGAACTAGCTCTATGGATCTTTTAACTTCTAGATATGGGAATGCCTACCACATTTTGGTAGTAAGTCAATAGCATGATCGCTTTTGGAACACATCTCGTTTCTGTTTATGTGCATGGCAAAAAGCTAAGCATAGCTTATCTGGAGAAACTAGAATAGAGATTTTGATGTATCACACTTGTAGAAAGTGAAATTCTAATTTAAAAAGGAGTTTGGTACGGTATTCTTTCTGAATTATTGATACATTGAGTGTCATTAATTTTTTGCTTAAAGTTCTCTTCTTTAGCAATATATATTGTTGAAGGTTGGGAGAGGCTTCCTGCTTCTTCTTCTTCTTCTTCTTATTCTTCTTCTTCTTCCTTTCTTTTTCCTTTCTTTAGTTTCTAATAACTTGTTTATCATTGTTTTTTTTTTGCCTTCAGGGATATGTCTGGTTTATTCAACAAAATAATACCTCAGCAATTTGACTTTCACTGGTTTTTATGCATATCCTTGATATGTAATTTAATGCCTGTAGTTTATCAAAATGTGCAGGTGCACGATTTGTTGAAGTTGTACAGCGAAATTGATGTTCCTCCTGAGCGTCTATTGTTCAAAATTCCTTCAACTTGGCAGGTGAGTATCCAAATAAAATAGTTTGGGGTTGTTGAACTCAAAATTTTTCTTTGGTAAATCGGTAGTGAAAGCCAGTTATTCTTTTCATTCCTCTTTGGCCCATCACTTTATTGACTTCTTGTCAGGGAATAGAGGCCTCAAGATTGCTGGAATCTGAGGGCATACAGACACATTTGACCTTTGTGTACAGGTACTTACATAGTTGAATCAAGTAATAGTATCATTTGATTGTTATGGTTTAAAGATAAAGTTGGGTCCATGTTACAATTAAAAATTCTATGCTACATCTGTTCTCACCTTTGGACACTAATCTTTATTTATAGAAAGATCGATGTTTATGCTAATATATGACATTAGTTTACACGTTCATGTGTACTTCAGTCTCTGCAGAGAGTTTTTGCTCATTTGTGGACACCTGGTCCACTTTTGTCACTCTTTTGTCATTTAATATTAACAGAATCTTATTTTACCGTTTCTTAAAAAGAATAATGTGTATTGCCCTCTGGCTTCAAAGATCTTTGTGATGTTTTCTGGAAGTCCGCTTTAAGCCAGAACTTCTCTGATAAGCTGATAAGTCCAGTTTATCATCTGGCAGGCCTGGTGTTCTCACACCAATTTTCTATTATGTCTTATGGAGTTGTTTGTATATCCAAAATGTGTGTCAGCTTCATTGGAAAATCTTTTGGTTTATGGTTGAAGTGTAAATTAGAAGCATAATTATTTGAGTTTTGTTAGTAAAATTTCAGCCATCTCATTGACTACTGTATTGACATCATTATATGATAAATTTTGAATAATCTGTTTGACAAGTTATGTTAGCTAGAATTTTAAGCGTAATGTAGCATTTCTTTATGTTGCAAGTGTCCTCACACAAAGAATCATTTTTCTGTACTGTAACTGCTTTATTGAGATATGCAAATTAAATGTTCATTCCTGGCATTTTTAAATCCCCAAATTATCTGCTCCCAAGTCTCTTGTTTGAAACAGTTTAAGTAATAGCACCAACATGTAATTTTATTCTGATAAGATGTCGAAGCATTAGCATCTGATAAGTAGTTTTACTCTTCTGTTAATTCTCAGTTTACTATAACCTCCATGACACGGTGGCTTTTTACTTCCTTTCTTGCATCTTTTCTCTACAGAATGATGTAGTTAAGTTTGTGCTGGTTTGAAATCAAATCAAAATTTTATTCATATTTTATTATGGGCTTGGTCTTGTCTTCAGCTTTGCTCAAGCTGCAGCTGCTGCCCAAGCTGGTGCTTCTGTTATTCAGATATTTGTTGGCCGCCTTAGGGTAATGATCTGGCTTTTAACTAATAATGAGGTTTAGCAAACTTTCAGGGGGTCATGGGTAACATAATTAAAGTGCATATCTTGTCTTTCAGGATTGGGCTCGCAATCATTCTGGTGACCCTGAGATAGATGCTGCTCTTAAAAGAGGAGAGGATCCTGCTTTATCTTTGGTTAGTTGAATAACATTTTCTTCTGAATATGTTATCCACATTGATGTTCAAGAAGCTGTTTTAGGTCACAAGATGTTTTGTACACTGTTGGTTAATATTCTTAAATGCGGCTGAATGTATATACAAGTTTTAGAAAATTCTAAAATACGAAAGCCATATTTATCTGTCATATTAATGAGGATGCATTCCTTTCTTCTGACTTTGATGTGTACAGAGGTGGGAGCCCCTGGTGGAACCCACATTATTGTGAGAGGAGATTTCTTTGAATCTTGGCAGTTAATGAATTCCCTGTATAATTGGGTTGAAATTTCATTTGACATCCAGATACATGTTGAATTATCAAAGTTGCTAGATGGCTTATATTTATGACTGTAGCAAACTAGCAATCAACAATTGATTGAACCCAACTACTATTATGCTACATTGCAGGTGTCAAAGGCCTACAATTACATTCACAAATATGGACATAAATCAAAGTTGATGGCAGCAGCAGTTCGAAACAAGCAAGATTTATTTAGTCTTCTTGGGTAATTATACAACTCACCTTTGCTCCCATTTAACTGGAAATCTTGATAACTTTAGTTTCATGAATGAGATTTGTGACTCATACTGATTCACTTCCTGTCCAGAGTTGATTATATCATAGCACCATTGAAGGTACTGCAGTCTCTCAAAGAATCTGCCACTTCTCCTGATGAGAAATACTCTTTCGTTCAGCGGCTATCCCCTCGGTCTGCTGCTGTGTACAATTTTACTGAAGAAGAGGTTTGTGTTTTCTCAAATTTTCATTTTATTCATTGTCCTTCATCTGGTGTTTTATTTTGTGAAACTGACATAGAAAGTACCAGGATGACACAAAATTACTCAAACCATTACAAAATACAGTCACAATCCTTTATTTATATTATGCAAAGTATGATCATCGTATACAGGCTTACTGCATGTGGTAATCTTAAGGCATTGATATTGACTGGTTGCTGCATGTAATGAGCATAGTTGCATGTCAGATTTTTATAGAGCAACATTAAAAATCCAAAAACTGCTTTAACCATGGCCATATGTTAGTTTCTTGTGTGGCATACATGTCGGAGGGCAATAAGGACGAAGACACTTGTGTCATCTCATTGGTTTGCCTCTTTGATAAATAAGCTTTATTACTTTCATAATAGTGGGTGTATATAGTAATCTTGTGCTTGTGTATACAATTCTTCCCACCATGGCTCTCTCTATTCCCTTTGCCGCCATCTACACTTCTAATTTTGCAACCACTGCCTTCAATTCAATAGCGGTAGCCATCATCAATGCCATTTCCGCTATTTTTGTCAGTTTAACCACCTCTTTACCACCAATCACTGCTTTGTTTTACGGTCTTAAGTGCAGGGCACGTTCAGTCTAGGTCCTGTCCAGAATGTGTGGTCAGCTTACTTTTACGCCGTAAATGATTTGCTAATTGATCCCTTCTTTTTGAATTGTGATCAGCTTACCAAGTGGGACCAATTAAGCCTAGCATCAGCTATGGGGCCTGCTTCTGTGGAGCTTCTGGCTGCTGGACTTGACGGTTATGTAAATCAAGCAAGGCGAGTTGAGGAGTTATTTGAGAAGATGTGGCCACCCCCAAATGTGTGAAGTGGTTATGTCTGTCTACTATTGCAGAGCTCCTGGGGAATAAGGGGACAACGCAGCACGCCACACCAGCTTCAAATGCTGCTTTTATTTCCTTCTTTTTTTATTTTTGTTCCTGGATTTTGCCTTTTACCGGCGTCTGGGGTGTTATCTGTAGCAGCAGATGTTTCAATTAAAGGTTCTTAATTTTCACCAAACAAGTTTGATGTGAATCAACTCTCTCTTCGTAATCATGTGAAAGGAGGATTCCATTGGTGTCAGTGAGCAATGTGCTTTTATGTCTTTTGGATTCATGGTACCATTGATTGCGGATCTTGTTCCACGATGTGTTGATTGAGCTACGTGGCGAAAGCTGTGTGTTGGGATTACGTGCTGCCAATATCAGACAGTGACAGCAGTATGTTTTTTATCTAATAATTCTTCCGTTTCGTTTTCAAAATGATTGTGGTCCTGAGAATGAGGTAGGAATTTGGTGAATACATCCACCTGTGCAAAATCTATATCCTCGAAGTGAAAGTTGCTGCCTTTAAAAAAGAAATTGGAGTTATAAAATAAAAATTAATAATATATAATAAATATAATTTTTAAAAATGATAAATATTTTGTAAGTTTTTATAAAGTTAATTTATTATTGTATTTTATTAAATATTTTAGTGTTATAATTTAAAAGATACAACTGTCTAACACCAACTGTCTAACACCAACATCAAACGAAGCTTAGGAATCTTTAACCCTCATCTCTATGGGTCTGAGTGATCAGCCTGCACGCACGAAAATTTGTTTATGGGTAAGGCTAGATTAAAATTCTCTCCTCACTTATCTATTAACTTTGAAAATTTAGAAATACTTTTTGTTCCGAATTGAAGTAATATTACACCCGAAGTATAATTCGTGGTGGACTTTTGTCGTGAAGCAAGAAGTGTGTATTTTGTAGTGTTGTTTTCGAAAAAGAATAAAAATCAAAGTTACAAAAGAGTACTAATAACAATAAATTAACTTATTAGTAGGTAAAAATCTAATATTATGAAAACTTTCTGACGGTGGTATAAGAAGTTTGAGGTTCGAATCACATGGATATTGAGTTAATGCTATTGCTCAGATTGGCAGAGGGATAACTGAGTTAATGCTACTTCAAAAAAAAAAGAAAGAAAGAAAGAAAGAGTAGTATGTAGAAAATTAGTATGAAATTAGAGAGCAATGTGACTTTTTATTCATAAAATTAGTAATAGTATGGAAAATATATAATAAACTATTCAAAAGCTTCCAATCATTTCGTAACAACAAACCAAATCGGTGATCCATTATTTTATGTTTAAAACATCATGTGAAAACCAATCTGCGTGCTCATTTGATTTCTCTGGTTGATTGGAGGCGCGGTGCATGTGGAATCAGTTGATCCATATGGAATTTGCATGTGGCAAACATGAATATTATTATTATTTTTTATTATTTTTGGAAAATGGACCTATTATTGTTTAGCGTGTGTCTCGTTGTTCAAAAGAAAAATAATAATAATAATAATAACGTCATCCCCTTTAAAATGCCCTTGCGTCTTGTTTTGAATCATAACTTTATTTGTTTTTCGCCAATAATTCTCAACTGGGGGAGGGACACAGTACAAATCACTGTCAGTCACCAAAGTCTTTGGCCAGGAACATGCACTTTCTTAAGCTTGTGGCCGAGAACAATTTTTCCCAATTAATTATTTATCAATGAATAAATGAGCAACGGCCACCTGGCTTGGCAGTGGCCCTTTGGTGCCTCAAACAATGATTTTAGAGGAATTTGTGGTCCATGATTATCAAGAATTAACTCAGCATCAAATCTGAATCAGCAACTAGTACTTCTCCCCAACACTTGTTCCATAGAAAATTAAAAATAATTGTCACCTTCCACGTATTCCCGAGGCGACTGCAAGACCTAATCAATCAATCTCGTCGGCTACAAGACGATAATTTTTCTCTTAAAATACTAACGATAATGTTCGTTTCATTAATCTTTCTTCTAGATCCTTCCACTACAGCTTAGTCATTATTAAATTCGCAATCGTAAAAAAATTTAAATTATTAAATTGTCCCTGTAGTAAATTTTTATTTTAAAAAAAAAATCTGCCCACTGCTGGTTTTAATATTTATTATTTAAAATAAAAAATATTAACAAAATACTACTAATAATACATAAAAAATAAAATTATATAATTCAAACTATAAATTTATAATAATAACCTAAAAGATCAGCAAACAATACTCAATCATAGATTTCATTAATGTAAATAAGAAATTAAATATTCAACACTAAAATAAATATACAAAAATAATAAAATATTTATGTTATAGGTAAACAGGGATGGCAATTTTTTCTGAAGGATCCTATCTCATTTGGGACGAGATTGTGACATATTTTTGTCTCATAAAACAAATTTAGGGAAGGGAGTGAGACTTTTTTTATCCCAGTTGCATATACAGGACTGGAGTGAAATTATCAAATTTCATTCCATCCCATCTCATTGTCAACTAATAATTAGAATTTTTCAAATTGGGATGAGAGCCCGCAAGATCCCATCTCTTTTGGGACGAGATCAGGATATATTTTTGTCCCAAAAAAAATATAGGGACGGGAGTGAGACGCTTTTTCATCCCACTTACATATACATGACGGGACTGAGATTGGTAAATTCTATCCCATCCCGTCTCATTGTCAACCCGTCATCATCAATACCAATGCCTTACTCCATCTTTTAATCAATATACAAGTATTATCAACATTATTAACAAGTATCAACAATATTAACAAGTAAAATTTATACAACTATTGTTAACAGTTAATTAAACAAATAAAATTCAATTCTAGTAAGCAATCATTAGATTCAAATTATTAAAGCAAAACAAACAAAAGCAATCAATTAAAATAAAATATCAGTGATATTAATCTTAAAAATTGTAAAACTTCTAGTTATTAAAAGCTTTTTTTTTCTTATATATATGTGTGTGCTTGTGCGTGTGTGCGTGTGTGTGTGTATGTGTGTTACAGTGAGATAAGTTAAGTTTAAGAATTATGAACTTCAACTTACATACATATATGATTAAATTTTTTTAATGTAATTTTTATGATTAAAATTAAAAATATATATAATTAAAATAAAGAATGCAGGTTGGCGGATACCCACGCAGAAATCCAATAAAATTTTTTCAATACTAAACCCACCCATCACTTACAGCGAGTTTTAATTTAAAGTATCAAACGCCCTCGCAACCAACAAAATTACCCACAACGGATGAGTTTTTAAAAGCGGATTTGCGGCTAATTTTGCCATCCCTAAAACCGTTCTCTCGTGTATTGGTCATATCGTTACTATTACTCACAAGCTTAATAATTTGAATTTATTAAAGATTAAAAGTCAAGTTTTACTTATCTTCTTCTGCACCCACAGATTCCCACTTCAAGTGAAATCGGATTGAAACTATAACTTAAATTCAAAAAACCAAAATTTAGATAATTAGATGACACTCAAATATTTCCTTTTGAATCCCTTATCACACAACTCATCAGATATAATTAGATGACACTCAAATACTTTAGAGAACCCCACGCACAAATACAAAAGCACGAGAAACACACAGATCAGCCACGTCTTCTCTTGCGTGGTTAGAATGAACGGGATTCTTAATAATAATGCAAGCTAGGCAATTGGTTTAAAAAGTAATTTCTAAAAACTCTGAATTATTTGACAAACAATAATTGAATCATACAAACAAGAATTGATTTTAAATTGACCTAATTAAGTTACGTACCGGCTAATTGGACAAATAATACATGGAACTTACAGTTGTCCAAATCGGTTACTTCCGTTACTTGCCCTTCGCCCTCACTCTCGCCATTAGGATATAAACATCAATCCCCCCATTAATAGCAAACCAACAGCCCGCTCTTTGTTGTATAAATAGACCCCCCGGTTCTCTTAATCTTTCTCCCCATTATTCATTGAAACCAACAAATTTTATCAAGCAGCAGCCCCTCTAGTGCGCGCCACATACATTCGTTAATCAATGGCAGATTCTAATGTATCCTACAATCCTCTCCCGGACGGGGAACGTCCGCGGCCAACTCGCCGGAGATCCATCGTCTTGGTTCTATCTGGTTTGTTGGTCGTTGGTTTCTTAGTTGCATTATTATCCGATAATGGATCAATAGCCCCCGTTAATGTTGTTGTTAATGATAATAATAATAATAATGTTAATGATAATGCACAAAATGGGCTTAATGATGTGTCGTCGTCAAAAGAGCCCGAGCGACTCCGGCCGTTTACGAGTGCCTCGTCGGCCGGGGTGTCTGAGAAGTCGAACCGGCGGTTTGGTGCAAGGACGGCGTCGTATCCCTGGACCAATAATATGCTGTCGTGGCAAAGGACCGCCTTCCACTTTCAACCCCAAAAGAATTGGATGAATGGTACGCACCACATTCTCATCTTCTCTTTCTTACGTATAGTTTTCTGATTTGTTTTTCTTCCTTTTCTTTTTCATTTATTTTTAAATAAAAAGTAGTATTTTTTTTTTCTTTCAAAAAGTCATATTTCTTTTGTGACGTACATAATACATTAAGATTTCAGAAAAGAAGAAAATGACTCGGTCCACTTTATTTATTTAGTTTCGGTTTTATTACCTGTTGTGCCAATCCTGTTTATTTTAATTAAAGAAACTAATAAAGGTTAAATCCTTTAGTTTGGAACATTCAATTGTGTTTTAAAAAAAAAATCATAAATATAAAAGCTCATGTTACGTGTTTAACTTGTTCGATTACGTAGTAAAGTCATGTTCGTCAAAGTAAAAATTTGCATGATCATTGGAAGGACCTTTTCGTCCGTGATGTGACAACCGAAGAATTGTGGGCTTATTCTTTCAATGCACGTTGACACCTCAATTTTGTCTCTGTACTGACTTTTGTTTCATTTCGATGCTATGATTATGATGCTTGAATGCTGGATTGTGGTTGGCTCTGCTCTAGATCCGAATGGTCAGTCCTCTCCTCTTCCTTTTTTGTTTACTTATTTACTTTATTTTCTTCTTCTGAACTCTTTTTTATCTTTCTGGCCGCTTGTTATTGTATGTCAACTTTGGTTCATTTGGTTAATTCTCCAAGAAACTTGCCTATAATTTTAGACAAATTCAATTTTTTTTTCCGGTTTGAACCACGAGGTGGTCTTGAGTGGGCCCCAACTGTGGGAGGCATCTTTAAACCTGTACCACAACCCAGACACTCGTTCGCACCGGCCAAAGTAAAAGGTAAAGTCTTCATTAAAGTGGTGACGAATGCAAACGGGCCAACCCCTGACCTCTCTTAAGGAGTGAGAGGGCCGAACCACTCACACCAACCAACTTTGGTTAGGACAAATTCAAATTTGATACAACGAATTTTAAACCAACTTAATTTCCTAGTCTTCTTAAGGTGTTCCAATCCTTTACTTAATTGTTTTAAAATGTCATCTGCTTAATGAATGAATCGTATTGGCCATGAATCTGGAACAGCTGGAATGAGTACAAACACGTATTGTAAGAATTTTGAACTTGGCAAATTAATTTATTCATTATAACTCGCCCAGAAAATTGTTTCTGAACTTGACCATATGCTAGGCAACGTGACTGGTCGGCTGGTACAAATCATCCAGACAATCAATCTAGTAAGCAATGCTTACAATTTTTTGAGAGACTGTTGGTTTTTGAGATCTACAGTTCAACCAATGCCAAATAAAATTGAAAAAAAAAAAAGAGAGCTTCAATGATTGGCAACAAAATCAACTATTAGTTTTCTTTATTAAAAATACAATATCAGGACAGATGGCAAAAATTGAAGATTTTGTCTAGATCCTCCAAGCTAATTGGCTTGTGACAGGTGACCACTTTGTATTTCATTCAGCAACAGCATTCCAAACTTTAATTAGTCGGAATTGTATTGTCAAGTGATTTGGTTAACTCATTTGCAATCTCAACAAAGTGTGAAAAAAAAAAAAAAACTTTAACCTTATTAACCTGCAAAATGTTACAGGTCCAGTGTTTTACAAAGGATGGTACCATTTGTTCTACCAATACAACCCAAATGGCGCAATATGGGGTGACATAGTGTGGGGACATGCTGTGTCAAAGGACCTGATCCATTGGTATCACCTCCCGTTGGCCATGGTTGCCGATCAATGGTATGATATTATGGGTGTCTGGACCGGCTCTGCTACAATCCTACCTGATGGAAAACTTATCATGTTGTACACTGGATCCACCAACGAGTCTGTGCAGGTCCAAAATCTCGCATATCCTGCCGACCCATCTGATCCTCTCCTGATCAAATGGGTCAAATACCCTGGAAACCCTGTTCTAGTCCCGCCACCTGGCATTGGTGCCAAGGACTTCCGTGATCCAACAACAGCTTGGTTGACATCCGAAGGAAAGTGGCGGATTGCAATTGGGTCTAGGATTAACAGAACTGGCATAACTTTCGTTTATGATACTAAGGACTTCATAAATTATGAGCTGTTGCGTGGGGTGTTACATGGCGTCCCTAACACTGGCATGTGGGAGTGCGTGGACTTTTATCCAGTGTCAACAACCGGAGAGCATGGCTTGGATACATCACATAATGGCCCGGGGGTGAAGCATGTTGTCAAGGCAAGCATGGATGATGATAGGCATGATTACTATGCAATTGGTACTTATCATGAGAAAAATGTGACATGGGTTCCAGATAATCCCGAGATCGATGTTGGCATTGGAGTTAGGTATGATTACGGGTTATTCTATGCGTCCAAGACGTTCTATGATCAGAACAAGAAGAGGAGAGTGCTGTGGGGTTGGATTGGAGAATCTGACAGTGAAATTGCGGATGTGAAGAAAGGATGGGCATCGCTTCAGGTATTGTCATCCATTCATGGTTATTTATTTATTACTTGAGCTCCCCTTTTGCTTGATATATTAAAGCAGTAACAACTTTGGGTAATATGCTTCAGGGCATTCCAAGAACAGTGGCGTTTGATACAAAAACTGGTAGTAATCTCCTCCAATGGCCAGTGGAGGAAGTGGACAGTTTGCGATTGACCAGCAAAGAATTTGAAAAGATTGAGCTTAAGCCAGGGTCAGTGATGCCGCTTGACGTTGGCTCAGCTACTCAGGTATAGAGATAGAGATACATTTATGCTTAATTAGCTTGTCCATACCTCAATTTGTGAAGAACAAAGTAGGAAAATTTAGCTCACACATGTTTGGGCAATGTGAACAGCTGGACATAGTAGCCGAGTTTGAGCTAGACAAGGCGGCTTTAGAGAAAACAGCGGAGTCCAATGTAGAGTTTAGCTGCAGCTCCAGCGAAGGATCTGCTGAACGCGGAGCATTAGGCCCCTTTGGCCTTCTGGTTCTTGCAGATGACAGCCTGTCCGAGCAAACTCCGGTCTATTTCTACATTGCGAAAGGAAAGGACGGAAGCCTCAAGACTTACTTCTGCACTGATCAATCAAGGTACCGTATTAATTATATGACTCGACTCTTGCATCAAATTAAATCAAACCACGTGCAATGGTGTAATCCGTTACCTAACCCATTGTTAATTTCTTGTAGATCTTCTGAGGCAACTGATGTCAATAAATCAAAATATGGTAGCTTTGTTCCAGTACTGGAAGGCGAGAAATTCTCAATGAGAATATTGGTGAGTTTATATCATTTTGCCGTCCAAACAAACACATGTACATCTTGGCGTTATTAATAGAATCCTCACAATCAATTTGGAACATTGTGTGATGTGTGTGTATATACAATTATACATGCAGGTGGATCATTCGATAGTTGAAGGCTTTGCTCAAGGTGGGAGAACAACTATTACTTCGAGGGTTTATCCAACAAAGGCAATTTATGGAGACGCTCGGGTATTTTTGTTCAACAATGCTACCAGTGCTAGCGTTACAAGCTCACTCAAAGCATGGCAAATGAATTCTGCATTCATCCGTCCATACCCGGATGATGATGATGAACGGCACTCGGGGACGGAACCAACATATGAAGTTAGAGGGAGAAAAACTAAATATCTCGGCAATTTGTTGACGAGTTCTTTGTTATTTCTAAACGCCCGCAACAATTTTCTGTAGAATACATGTTTATTGCAAACAAAATTTCAAAGCTTTCGCACCGGCCTCCTGTTGTTGAGTTTCTCCCTAG
The DNA here is from genome assembly GCA_030444775.1 of Atalantia buxifolia. Lineage (NCBI taxonomy): Eukaryota > Viridiplantae > Streptophyta > Magnoliopsida > Sapindales > Rutaceae > Atalantia > Atalantia buxifolia. The sequence continues at coordinate 47,529,114 of CM059835.1, read as the reverse complement.
AGTTGTAGAAGATGCATCAATCTTCTACAACAAAATTAGTCTCTTAATTTGTTATTTTGTCATTGTTAGTTGGGAGAGGAATTTACTTGTGATTCCTCCCAAAGGTGTAAAATTGCAGCTCTCTTGATTCTGTGATGTTGAGATTGGAATTAGCTTTTTTTTATTCATCAAATTGTAGGATTAGAATGTTATTATCTTGGTCTCCTTTGTATTAGTGTAGTCTAAGGATCAAATAATATGAAAATTAATATATATATATATATAAAACTCTTATGCATTTGGCGAGTAGAAGTACAGAAAATCTTTGTATAAATTATTATATAGAAGTGGGTAACGAGTTAAAAGTCCATAAGATTAAAATTGATGTGACCTACTTCTACTTGTGGTCTATAACATAAAAAATGAAAACAATTTAGCATCTTATTTGATTGATACGTGAATGACTTGTCGTTCAATTATAAATAAATGTCATCCGTAGCTACTGAACCTCAAGCTTGTACTCTATATTTATTTAAATTTAGAGTAGACTGCATCCTATAATATCAGGAAATCGTATAACCTATAAATTAGTGGTTGGGAGCCAACATATAATCAAACAAGCAAACGTTTTCTGGTAGACCTTTGTGCATCCCGGGGTAACCCATAACACTCTGTCTTTGCATATATAATTCATCCATAATCATATATTTATTATTTAATTCGCACAATCAATTGCTTGAATAATGATCAATTTTCACTCTTCAATTAATTAAGAGTTTAAAACTAGCATTGATATCAATGGCCCACTAGGAGCTAATTGTGGTTGGGCCAGAAGAGCCATTTGCTGCTGGATTTGCGGTGACTTTGCATTAGTCTGTCCATTTCTGATTTTGATTTTTTTTTTATTTTTTTGGGTGACTCGGACTCCAGAACAACCTGCGTTCTTCACTCGGGGCTCGGCTGACTCATTTTTACAATCAACCATGTCGATCATGTGTATATAAAAATATATATTAAGGTATCAAAAATGGCCCAAACAGTTGGAATTTGATCAATTGACAGCATTCGTTATGCAAATTTGACAAGCTCCCAATACAAGGATTTGCTGTCTGTTCCATGGGGATATCATTTTTCAATGTGCTTTAAAGTAGCGTAAAGGCAGGTTCCTCATGTGCCATGGCGCATAGGTGTGAATCTTGAATTTATAGTTCTTATTTTTATTTTCTTTGTAGCATGCTAATTTTCTCCTCTTTCACAGGTGTGGGGCAGCTGTGCTGTTGAGCGAAACATAACCTTAAGTTAATATAGATTTCCTTCTGAGCTAAGATGACTGGTTTTATATTTTCTCTTAGCAGACTATAAGGATATCAAGTGTACACTCCGATTAAAAACATTTGAAAGAAGTATTTGTATTTGGTAGCCATTAAATGAAGTGACAAAATTTTTGACGGTACTACCCATCAATTAAATAGCTCGTTCAAATCAGATTTTAATAAGTTGGGTGCGGGGTTATGATTGAGTTGGCATGTAATGTGTGTGTGATTTCTTTAACTCGCACGCAGTGACAGGGCGTGTGAAGTCACCAATTGTGTTTATCACAACATGTGATGTGAAATGATTTTACAGCTACTTTCATTTAATTTAAGAGCTAAGAATCATTGACACCAGCCCATATACAAGCCACCTGCACAGGTGCTTCCACTTTTAGAATTGAATTTATTTTTATAGGAATGATTATTGTTTTTTGGGCGAAGAATATGGGCAATCTGATTGAAGTCATTGTCAGGAGACAAGGTAATTCACAGTACAAATTGGAAAATTTCGTTGCCCCCATAACTTCTTTTGACGATCCCAAACGAGATTTGACCTAAAAATATTTTACGAGGTTAATTGCAGTCCAAATCAACTGATGGACTTTAGCAAACCTACTTAATCGTATGGATGTTTGGTTGTGATTAGTGTGCTTGCTAGGCTGTCTGATTGATGCGTCTTGGCCAAGAGTAAGAAAAACAAAGTTGACATGTCTTTAAATCACTGATTATGGGTCTTTCTTATGAGTTAAAAAGTGATGAGAGACCTAACCACCACTCGGCAGTCGGCACACAAGAATATTGTTTACTTAACTAATCTTTCCATTTACTCTAAACCCATTCTCTGCGTGAACCCACGTAATTCTATAATTATGCTTTTGGTTAATTGTGGGTGAGTACTAATTGGCTCTCAACCAACGAATTCTCTTAAAATAAAAGAGATAATAGGTGCACAATTCTTTATTATTTCACTAGTCTTGCAAAGGTAACTTTCAAATAAGTCATTGATAAACGAAACGGGTAAGATTGAAACCTGAATACATAAAGCGAATATGATGCAGCGTTGGAGCTGCAAAATTCTTGAATTCTTAAACCTGCAAAATTCAAAAGCAGGAAGAAGCAGAACTAAAAAAAAAAACACCTTAAAATTAAGACAAAAAAGTGAAAGCCCCACAATCTTACTGGAAGGCTGATCTTCTGTCAGCAAACGCTCGGGTGTTCACTCGTTTAAACGTGCGTGACCCACAAGTTTGTCCCCATATTTTTACTCGAAATTTGATTTAATAATAAATAAAAAGGAAAAACTAGTGTAAAAATTATGGGTGCCAATTAGTTGAATTGACAAAATTTCATATTGTATGTTAGAATAATTTTTAAAATAAATGATTCTTATTGTAAAGGTATGTCTAATTAATTGTACGTTATAGAATATATATTTTTTCACTTAAAAGAGTGACAATTCATTTGAAATTGTGATAACTCAGTTTGGATCACTGATTAAAATTAAAATTTAATCCAATGACCATAAATAAAGGGATATTATAAAAAACAATATACCAAATAAAGAGGCACAAGTATATTTATAAATAGAGGACGTCTATATTATATGCTATTTAGACATAAAAGTAATGATTCTACACATCTCTTTTCTCAACCCTCTTTCCTAAAATGAATTTCATCATAAAACACTTATTTTTTTTTTATGCATCAAATATCCAATATATTATTTTCTACAGGAAAAATTTATTAATTATTAGCAGGTTTGTAACAGTCAAAAGTATTCAAGTTTGCTTTCGTCGATGCACAATACAAGCAAATAAATAAGTGCTTCATTGTATACTCAAGGATTACTTGCTCAATTCATGTGCATCACTTAATTGGTGGAGGCAAATAACATCTTTAGGAAAACAACATTTGTAGCTTGCTTTGAAGTTAACATTATTTTTCTGTAGTTTACCTATTACTATTTATTTTTTTTCTACATGCAGAGTTATAAACACAATACTTTATATAATAAAATTCCACCATCATTAATGCCATTATATACTTTGCCATTCCCGGAAAATTATATCCCAACATTGTCATTAGACTAAAAATAATAATAATGATGATGATGATGCAAGACATGTAGTGGCCCATGTTTATATCAATTTTTAGATTTATTGTGTCAAATTTGAGCCACCGTAAATTTGACTCAGTTATTAATTATTTATCGAGTGTAACTCGTTGAACAATTTTCATGAAAAAATTACTTGTATTCTATTCAATCTTAGCTCAAGTATAACTAAACACTTCTTAATACAAAAAAAAAGAAAAGCAACTAATGAATATGGGCCATGAATTTGTATAGTTTTTTATTGTTCTAAATTTACTTTGTGTAACATACTTGTCAGGTTATGGTGTGAGATTATTAAATAGTCTAAGAGCGTTATCAAAAAACTCATTTAGTTTTACTATTCGAATACTTTTTTTTTAAGAGACTATTGCTTATGATATTTACAATCATACATATATTGAGACCCGTTTACATCAATTCTGATATGACACCGCTCAGATTTTTAACCCTCTCAAATATTCGAGGGACGTCAACTTCCCTCCTGGGAGAAAGACTGCCTTCACTCAAGCTCTGGGACTCTTAACCCTCTCAAATATTCGAGGGACGTCAACTCCCCTCTTAGGAGAAAGACTGCCTTCACTCAAGTTATGGGACTCCGAAGAAGGAAATTTAAATTAAACCCCCGTAATGCGTCTGCGGGGGCTCGAACCCCTTCCCTCACATTTATGAGGAAGGGGTTCTGGCCATTTGGACTAAGCCCAAATAGTTTACTATTCGAATACTTATTTGCTTACTTATATGACAAATAAAAGTGTGAGAAGCTAAGTTTTTCTCCTAAAAGATTATTCAAATAAAAAAAAATTTATATTATTTTAATTAAATTATTGTCTCACTAAATTTAACTACTCCCTATTTTCTTAATACTAAATTTAACTACTTTCCTTTTTTTTCCACAATATGATTCTCTCTTTCTTCTAGAATAATGATATAAAAAATAACATAATATTATTTAAAGAATAAGAACATAAAGGCTCTTTAAAAGAGATTTTACACTTATTTAAAGAGTCATTTCAATTAAAAAAAAGTTTGAAAAGACACTTCAAATGAGATTTTTCAAATAAGATTATCATTCTTTCTCTTTAAGAAGCATTATCTCATTTAAAGTTTTTTTAGAGCACTTGATTTAATATCATATTATTCTTAAAGAGAGAGAAGCATTATAATTGTTATTATTTTAGTGTTGAAAAAAGTTTGATTAAAATAATATAAACTTATTTTTACTTGAAGAATCTCTTAATAGATGTCTTATCTAATGGTCATAAATACTTATTTAATCTCATAAACTCTTATCATAATTTTTATTATTGTTTGGTTATTTTTTTAGTAGAACTTTTATAACTTAAATAAACTATTTTACCTCTACTAGTAAAAACTCAAATTTTGGGCTTTTGAGAGTAGAGGTTGAAATTTTTTTTAAATATTAAAATATCTAAAATATCATCTACTTATTTGACAATTTTATTTTATTTTATTCATAACATAACTAAAAAAAATACCTATTAAAGTAATTTAATAGATTTTTAATAAAATTTTTATTGACAACCAAACAACTAAAATTTTTTAAGTAAAAGCTCCATTTGTAAAAGTTCTATTTAAAAAGTTGTACCAAACGGAATCTTATTTTTTCACTCCTCTATTTGCCGTATAAGTAAGCAAATAAATACTTGAAAAGTTAAATTAAAAAAAAAATCTTTGGAGATATTATAAGAAAGACAATTTCATTGAAAGAATTTTTTAATTTTTTTTATTAATATAATTTTTTAAATAAGAAATGATATTTAACTTTTGGTGATGCTCTTATAAAATAAATGGCACCCCAAGCAAAATACAACTTATTTTTCAATAATTTTATTTAATCCTTTTAAAGGATTATTTGTTTAATGTGATGTAGTGATGGACACTCACACAGCTAAGTTGCAGAAGCTGCAACTAACAGACTTGGCATTTTGACCTTGCATCAACAGCTCCCCTGCCTAGGTTGCATCAGCACCAACACCCGTAGGAAGATTCCCATCGGCTATGTTACTTGTAGAAACTGTAACACATAGCAAGCTACTAATGTGATTTGTGTGGTCCCCTACAAAAACAACAAAAAGTAAAAAAAATATCCCTTAGTCCGTTGGATCCTGTTTCGTTACGCCCATAAAAGTTCATGTAGGGTAGCGCTAGCGGCCGAGCAGTGTGGCTGTATCCATGTCACACCCAGAAAGGACAAAAGGGTTAAAAATGTTTTTCTTAATAAATAAATTTATGTCATTTGGTATCACGAGGTTAATTTTCAAATTTTATTTTTTTAAAAAAAAATTATACACCATTTATTTATTTATTATTTTTTAAAAATATATAAATATTTTTTTATAACATTCCACTTAAAGTTAATATATTTTTAATTAGTTTACTCTCGTTATAATATCATTATAACTTTACTAACATCACAGGAATAAAATTATTATTTCATAACGACAAAATACTGGATAAATACAAAATAATAAACTTCAAGTAGAGTTTAGTAAAAAAAAATTTTAAGAATTGTGTATTTTTTAAAAAAAAAGAAAAAATAAATGGTCGGTAGTTAATTTATTTTTTATATTTGAGAGTAAAAAAATTATTTAAATAATATTCTATTAATTTTCTTAATAATTTTTAAATAAAAATAAAAAAAATATAATTTCAGGTAAATTTTAATAAAAAAAATTATATTGTACGGCTCGACAACTTTGTTTTATTTATTTTTTATTATTTGGTTGATATTTCCAGAAGAGTCACATCTACAGTAATCAAATCAGACGGTTATTAGGTAAAGGGGCTTTTACCCACCAAATGGACACGAAGCCCTAGATGCTATTTGCGGCCATGGTGGGGGTCCACATTTCATGGGCTGGCAATCATGCGGCAAATTTCAGAGGATCCGAACGTTGGAGGTCAATGGACACACTGAAAAAAAGAAAAAGGAACACTACTCAACACGCGTACGTTTAACTTTAACCGTAATTAGATAATTTCGTTGGCACTTTGTATTTATTATATGCATTATGCATGCCACCAAGTTAATAATTTAATCTGATGGTGTCGTTTGCATCTATCTATACCGTTCATGTGCGATCGATCTGGCTATGGGCTGTCAGTTTCTCTTCCTCTATCATGTGTATTAAATTGTAAATGCCGTTGCTATTTTGATGGAAATCATGAGTTGATGCCTGAGGACCGACAAAAGCTTGGGCGCGTTAGTTTCACTCGGTGGCCAAAGTCCAAACCAATAATAAGTGCCCTGTTTTGTATTTTCAAACCCAAAAAAAAAAAAAAAGGTATTGTTTTGGACTTTTTGCAATTGCACGCGTTTATTTTGCCTTTTAACAAAGCCCAAAAAAACTGCTCACTGAAAACACACACTGGTAACCAACAAAGTGAAATATAGCCGTTCCCTTTCTCTCTCTTCAGCGCTCCTTAGAGACTCTGGTTTCTTGCTTTCTTTCTTTCTTTCTTTTTTTTTTTTTGGTTTGATAATGTAATTTACCCAGGAAAAAAGCTGAAGGAATTTTGCTCTAAATTTGTTCAAAAGACACCCAAAGTTGGAAAAAGAAAAGGATTCGTAAAATGGCTTTGTGTAGAGGCTTGTCTTTGTTTGCTATCCACATTGCCTTGCTCGTGAGCTTGTGTTCTGCTGCAGATCTGTTTGTTTACTTCGACTTTGAGGTTTCTTATATCACTGCTTCTCCTCTTGGTGTGCCCCAGCAGGTTCCATTTTCTAGATCTCTTTCTTTTTTCTTTACATTTTCTTTTTCATGCGGATATGTGTACTAATTTCCGTAAATGGCAAACGGGTTAGTTTTAGATATCTTATAGCTTCAATTTTTAGCTTCAGATCTATAAAATGTATCACCTTTTTTTTTTTTTTTAAATTATCTGAGCTTAGTGTTTGATATTTAGTTTGCATAGTATAGGGAGCTTTGAAATGAAGTTGAAGAAGTATTAGGGGTCCAGTTAGTGATTCTGTATTGCCATTGCTTTGCAGGTCATTGCTATTAATGGCAAGTTTCCAGGTCCGACTATAAATGTGACTACTAACAACAATGTCGTTGTGAATGTGAGAAACAAATTAGACGAAAGTCTACTTATCCACTGGTAAATATTTACTTCAGTAATTGTCGTAAATTCATGTAGAAATAACACTCTAAGACCATGTACCGAGTGAAATTTGATTGTACGACAGGTCTGGCATTCAACAAAGGCGTAGCTCATGGCAAGATGGACTTTTGGGCACCAATTGTCCCATTCCTCCAAAGTGGAACTGGACTTACCAGTTTCAGGTTAAGGACCAAATTGGGAGTTTCTTTTACTTCCCATCTCTCCATTTTCAGAGAGCATCAGGCGGTTTCGGTGGCTTTATAATAAACAACCGGGCTATTATTCCAATTCCTTTTGATACCCCAGATGGGGATATTACAATTTTGATTGGCGATTGGTACACGAGGAACCACACGGTTAGTGTTCTTTCAAATTATTCGTTTCAACTTTTAAGTATGGTTTATGGTTTGGGGTGTAACATGTTTGATGCTGGTTAATTTTTTCGTTTGTAGGCTCTGAGAAAGACACTTGATGCTGGGAAAGGTCTAGGAATGCCAGATGGGGTGCTAATCAATGGGAAAGGCCCTTACCAATATAACACTACACTTGTTCCTGATGGCATTGATTATGAAACGATTGAAGTCCATCCAGGTGGGTATTGTACATAATACATTGTTAGCCCAACTTATTTTGCTGGGCAGCATATTTGATTTACCTTGTTTACCTTTAATATTTGTCAAATACTGGCTAGCTGGGTACCCATTATTATGTTAACTGTACCATGTTATTTTGGCCGTTAACTTAATATGGAATAGCAGTTAAGGATATCAAGCCTACTTCTGAAATAATGTTAGAATAAGTATGATGGTGCACTTCGGATATACACTAATCATTAGTGTGACTGGTAATTTTGTGTCTAGGGATTGTTATTTCCTTGTTGACAAATCATGTCAGGGGTATCAACTGAATGGATGCCCATCTTTGCTAATGGGGCTATCAACGTGAATATACTTAAATCTTGCTAAATATTTTTGGCATCTGGATAGAATACTTTGTGTTCTGTGGGAACAAATTTAAATCAGAATCTTTTGACCGCTTAAAGATACAAAAGAGACAAATTTCACTGGTGTATGACTGTGATACACAGTCAATTAACTATTGTAGGTTGAAGACCTCAGGTGAATTTTGAACTCTGTATATCATCTATTCTATACCTTTTGCTTATGGTGGAACTGCTCAATTGTTTTCTTGACATTTGCAATATGTTCGACAGGGAAAACTTATCGCATTCGCGTGCACAATGTTGGAATATCAACTTCTCTGAATTTCAGGATCCAAAACCATAATCTACTTCTAGCAGAGACAGAGGGATCATATACAGTGCAACAGAATTATACTAGCTTAGATATACACGTAGGACAATCTTATTCGTTTTTGGTAACCATGGATCAAAATGCTAGTACTGATTATTACATTGTTGCAAGCGCAAGGTTTGTGAATGAATCACAATGGAAAAGAGTTACTGGTGTTGCCATCTTGCACTATACAAATTCCAAAGGAAAGGCACGCGGTCCCCTCCCAGAAGGACCAAATGATGAATTTGACAAAACCTTCTCCATGAACCAAGCAAGATCCATCAGGTTGGTTTCTCTTTTGCAACTCTGATACGGTCAGAAAATGCTGTTGTTGAATTGGGCCTGGGGGTTGCACAACTTGCATAATATATAAACCAGATTTTCCTTCTTAATTTATTAATAAGTTTGCAATAATTATGTACCATATGCGGATTATCAAATATTCTGCTATATGATTATATATAAAAAACTGAAAATTTGGCAGGTTGACATCTCTTTATAGAGTTCCGCAATTCGTTTGAATTGGCTGCTTATATTTACTCACTTTTGGGTGTTCTGTGATTGCACTATGCAGATGGAATGTATCTGCAAGTGGTGCCCGTCCAAATCCACAGGGTTCTTTTAGATATGGCTCAATCAATGTGACTGAAGTTTATGTGTTGAGAAACAAGCCACCAGAAATGATTGACGGAAAGCGGCGGGCAACTCTTAGTGGAATATCGTTTGTTAATCCGTCCACCCCGATTAGACTAGCTGACTGGTTCAAAGTGAAGGGAGCTTATAAGCTTGATTATCCCACTAAGCCACTTACAGGACCACCTCGGATGGAAACATCAGTAATTAATGGAACGTATAGGGGATTTATGGAAGTCATCCTACAGAACAATGACACCAAGATGCATGCATATCACATGAGTGGTTATGCATTTTTTGTCGTTGGGTAGGAATTTTGTTCTGTCCTATTGCCATCTAAGAAAGTGCATAATGGATCTAAGAAAGTGCCTTTTATACCTTCTCATTAATCAATCTATTGCAGGATGGATTATGGTGAGTGGACAGAGAACAGCAGGGGCACATATAACAAGTGGGATGGTATAGCCCGCAGCACAATACAGGTGTGTTTGGTTTCTATATCCTCATAGAATTATCATCTATGTCATTGGCAGATTTAACTATGATAATTATTTACCCTGGAAACTTGACAAATAGGCAAGTTGATCAATTGTGGAACTTTCATGAATGATGTCATGTAATATTTGTGCTATAAATGTCAAACCTAAGCAATGAGTTTCTAACTTTACTGATCAAGACTTCAATTGTAGTGGAGAAAGATTAAATGCTCATAAGAATTCTCTTTTGATAATCGTGACCTTGAGTATGAATCTCTGTCTTGTCTGTTTGTCTGTCTGTCTGTCTGTCTGTCTAGGTTTATCCTGGCGCATGGACTGCGATCTTGGTATCACTTGACAATGTGGGGATCTGGAATCTCAGAACAGAAAACCTTGACTCGTGGTATCTTGGCCAAGAAACATACGTTAGAGTTGTCAATCCGGAGGCTACAAATAAAACCGAGTTCCCCATACCGGACAATGCCCTCTTTTGCGGTGCCCTCAGTCGCTTGCAGAAGTATGGACTGTGATCATTCATGTCTAATATGTAACACTTAAGTTGTTCTGCAGAAAGATAATCAATTCTGACTCTACATTTTTTTTTCCTTTATTCTCAGGCCAGAAGACATCTCTGCGGCAACTGCAATTACTGGTGATAGATTGAAGATGTTCTTCACACTGCTGATGACCATGTGTGCTATGCTGTTCCTCTTCCACTAAGCAATTTCGTTTAGGATGTTTTCTCTTCTCCCCACATTGCATCTTGGCTTCTCAGTGAGCTTTATGGTTGTGAGTGTTTAGGTGTGTAATTGTAGTCTTGTTGATACGATTCTTCTGTGATTTTGACCTGTATTTTTTCTGTTCACAATGTTGTTCGTGCCTCCAAGGTTTCTTGTTTAATTTATTGGATCTGTCATTCTTTTATTACCTACAGTTTTTGTACTCATGACAATTTATCAATTTTCAATACAACTTAACATCCTACATCCTAGTTTTATCTCATTCTGTACTTCTGGAACGCTATAAAACATCTCTATCTATTCTATATGCTCGTTGCTGTTATTATTGATGCTTGCTGGTGCAAAAGCACCAGGCAGTTGTCTTCAGAAGATAAGTTTTTATGAAGTCTCATAGCTTTAAAACAGATACAACACTCATGATGGGGTTAGTGATCCAAAGCTTTTGTCCTTGGATCTTGATGTGGGATATTATTGGTTGATAAGCAGATGTGCCAATGAACTCGAAAGTGACGTGAAGCAGGGGTAAATAAGATGTGCAGGTCCCACATTTCCAACCCATTTGTGGTGGAAGATGTTGATCCAGCTGGATATCATCTTTTAAGATTGCATGGGTTATTTTTTATTTGTTTTGGGGGTTTGTTTCCTGGCCAACTGGAGCATTATGCCCCCGTGTACTGTTTGTGCATCTAATATCCCCACCATTTCCGTCTTTCTTTTTGCTAATTCCTTAGTAGGGGGGAGCAAAACGGGGTTCAGGTCAACCTGATCGGGTTTTGGATTGTTCGGGTTAGAAAAAAATCAATCTGAATGAAATCCGAATTATTGACCCGACCCGATCCGAATTGAACTAAATATAGTTCGGATCGGGTCAAGTCAATAATTCGGGTTTTATTCAGGTAAGATTGGATTCAGATTTAAAACGGGTCGGATTGAGTTCGGGTCAGTTTGGGTCTAATTGGATCAGTTCAGGTCTAATTGAGTCAAATCGGGTCGGGTTGGGTCAATTCGGTTAATGCAATTTTAAGCTCTTTTTTTTTCATTTTTTACAGTTTTTAGGATAGTTTTTAGACATTTTTATTAATTGTAGTCCTTTTTAACTAATTTGCAACCGAAAAGAAGAAAATAAAATACTATGAAATCGAATGAATAAAGTGAAAATGCTAGAATATGATTATTTGCCTATTGCCTTAGAGGGTAGGACTAAGATTATTATTTGCTCAACCAATAAAGTCCAAATTTAATAAAAGTTAAAATTAATACAAACTTAAAAAGTTCAAAATTAATAGACTATTAGTTTCCATTCAAAGCACAATTTCTAAATATTAGTCTTCAAAAATTTCAAACACAAAATCACAAAGTCACAAAATTTAAACATAATTAAATTGTTCGGAAACACAAATCACAAAGTTCAAACATAAAAACTAAACAAGTTTCCTTAGTTCCTCTACAGCTCCACCACTCCACGCAAGCACTTTGACAAGTTCTAAATTCAAATTCTTGAACTCCAAGTTCAAGCGCCGATTGCTTAGAGAAGGATGGAAGAAATGTACAATAACTATTTTCTTTAAGCTACATTGCAAATGAATAAACTCAATTCATATAAAAAATTGAGCAAATAAACAAAATTCATAAGGTTACATATCAAACACAAACACAAATAAATAAATCTAATTCATATCATTAATTGAGCTAAAGGAGTGTTACAATCTTTCTAATTTCTATTATATCATTATAAATTTATAATTACAAATAAATATAACATGTTTAGAAAAATTTTCAATACACACACACTTGATTATACAAATAAAAAAAATTAAGTCAATCATGTATTTTTAATGGCATTAATCCCCAAATCAAGTTAATAATAATACTATTCTATCAATTTCAACTTGTTTAATGAAAAAAAATTACAAATTTATAATTTTACAAACTACAATTAGACTTAAAAATTTAAAACTATAACAACTATAATTATAGTTTAAATTACAACCTAATAGTATAATACTATAATATCAAATATTGAATAATAATATATATTAAAAGTTACCTTTCAAACATCCATAACACCAATGTCGGTGCTCACTGCTTCTACTGTTGAAGCTTGTGATCTTATAAACTCTATAAAATCCAAAAAAAAAAAAGAAATTAGTAAGTAACTCAAGTACATGACTACATATAGTGTTATATATAAAGTTATAATACATTTTAAATATATTATGTATATAATGTATAATAAAAATTTAAAAACATTGCCTTCTTGTAATTCTATATGAAACATTTGCTCCTTAATGTCTTCTTGGAGGTTGTAGATGGGATTGGCAAAAAGTTTAGATTACAGCCAATTTTTAGTATATATCAATAGCCGGGATTAAAGAACTCTTATACTCATAAATAATACGACGCCCAATGTTAAAGGCAGACTCAGATGCCACTGCAGAAACAGGAACAACGAGGACATCTCTTACAATTTTCTCCAGAATTAGATATTTCGATCCATTCACCTTCCACTAAAGCAAAACATTAAGCTTAAGATTGTTGGGATCTTCAACTGGGTCCTTCAAGTACCTTTCCACCTTAGATGATACTTTTCTACTCTTATTCTGAACAGAAGCCTTCTTGGCATATCTAAGGAAATGACGAGCAACTCGAAAAGTGTCACCACCTTCACCACTAGCAACATCCACCAAATTAGCCTCAGTTGTAAAATGTTGAGAAGAACTTGTACCACCATAGCTACCACTAAAACCACTCTCACTATACATCGATGGTGTAGAACTAGAGGAAAATGCGCTATATGCACCATAAAACTCATTCAACAAATCCTTCACTGTTTTGATCATTTGTTCAACCATCAAACTATCATTGCCAAAAATGACCTCAAAAATATGTTTAGCAAAATTCATTTTCGATTGTGGATTATTAATAGAGGCAACAATCAACATTTTATTTATCTTCCCCGAGAACTCTCAGTACTTATCAAAATTTTCCCTCATACTATAAGCCATAGAGGATACCCAAGAATCTGTACTTTTTTGTAGTGCACTCAATGAACTCTCAATTAAGCAAATAGTATTATAACAAAGATTAAAAGTCACACTCAAAGAGGCAAAAAACAATAATGTGACATCATAAAATATCTTCAAAAACTTTGCAATTCATTCAGCACTCTCCTAGTCTTCCGGTCCAAGCAGGCCCACCCTTTTAACATTATTTTCTTTTTCAGCAAAGTATGCCTCATAAAGTTTATCCACTTCTGCCATTTTATCAAACGTCGCTTGAAATTTCAGCGCAGTCATCAACATCAAATAAGTGGAATTCCACCTGGTAAGATAATCCAAATCAACAATTCCCTTTGGACAATTCACCTGTTCAGCACATTGTTTAAATGTCCGCAGCCTCGTGGTGGAGGATCTCACGTACTTCACAGCATACCGAATGGCGGCAACACTAGCATACAACTCACCCAACCTTAAAACAACAATCAAATTAAAATATGTGCACAACAACGCACATGTATATATTGTCCTGCCAACACAAGTGCATCATCATTCCTCCAAGCAAACAACTGCATAGTGACATAATCAACATCAATATCATTTGTAGTGGCACTATCAACAGTTATTGCAAACAACCTCTTTATCGTCCAGTCTTGTAAACAAGCCACAATCTTTTTGCCAATCAACTTCCCTTTATGATCTTCGATTATGCTAAAACTAATAATCTTCTTATTCAAACACCAATCACTATCAATAAAATAAGCTGTAATCACCATGTAACTCATGTTTTGAACAGAAGTCCATAAATCAGTTGTAAGAGACACCTGCTGCTTGTTATTACAAATCAAACTCTTCTATATTGTCTTTTCCTCCAAAAATAACTCCATAACATCTCTACCAATAGTTATTCGAGATGGCATAATGAACCGCAGGATAGCTACACTATAGAAATGCCTAAATCCTTTGTTGCTACAAAACTGAGCGGTAACTCATCCATAATAATCATTTTAGTTACTGCCCTTCGACATGCGTCTTGACTTAATCCTTTAGCCAAAACTAAATTACTTGTATTTTTTCCGCCGCCCTCAGCTGTCAATTTTTGTTGACTTCCACTTTATTGTTCTCGAAATGTCATGTATGATTCACATGTCGTTATATGCTTTCTCATATTTGTAATCCTATCAAGCCTTGAATGACATTGATATTGTCTACCACAATAGTTTCACACTTTCGATCTTTTCTTCATTGGTGGTCTTTTCCGCTTTGCCTTTTCCTTTCCTCTTTGAGTTCCTTCCATTTGTACACTTTGTTATTAATCGTCACTTATCGAATTCGATCTTGAGTGTCCAAACATTTAAATATACAAAATAATAATTAATAATCATTAATTCAAAAATTAAAACACAAAAATATTACCAACATAATCTAATTAGTAATTTCAATTCAAATTGTTCATACTTCATAAACAAAAAGCAAGAAATTCATGATTAATTAATTAATTAATAATATTCAATTACCCATTCCCCATAATAATATGATATTATTTGCCTACCTATGTCTTAATTCTTATTATAAACCCTTTAATTTCAAGCCCAAATTACTTGTACTTAATGACTTAACAGATGATTAACAATTTAACATACAATAAAATATTAATTGAATTAGTTAATTTTTTTAAGGTTGAAGGCTTGAAGCTACTGCACAAGTGCACATAATCACACGACACATTATTGTTAACATTTATGTTAACATAATGTTGATTTTGATGATAACAAACAAAATTAACAAAATTAAAAGGAACCATTGCTAACACTCAAGGACCCAAGAGTATTTGGGTACCAAAGGGCACAACGTGAATGTTTTCTTTGTAGGTACCACAATCAAGGAATGGTGGAGAGATGATGAAAGCTAGTGAGTGTAATCACTTGATCATGAACTAGGAGAAAATGATGAGGCAAGATGATTTAATTGTTTTGGTAACAATTCTTGCCATATTAATTTTGTTGAATGAATCATGATAAATGGATAATAACTTGAATTTGTGAAAGTATGCTTGTATGTTTACATGATAGAATTATCATTGTGTATAACATTGTGATTTATCATGATGCCTTTGTTTGATTTGATGATTGTATGGTCTTTGATTTCATCTTCTCAATTGTCTATCATCATTGTCCATCTCTTATATATGTGTGAATTCATATGCCATTAATTGTGTTATATCATCAATCATTTATAAAATTTGCACACATGACTTATTGCACTTATAAATTTGATCACTTATTCTTTAAGCTCATAATGATGGCTTATCTTAATAGTTATGTTGATTTTGATGATCTATAGATTGCCATTATGTACTTATGCTTTACTTAAGTTTTGATGATAAAGAATATACCTTGATAATTACATTATTTTTGATGAAGTTTGATCATATGCAATCTATGATTGGCAAATGGATGCATTTTTTTTGTACTTTATTGATGTATTGTTGAATATGCATTACTTGCCTTAAATGATATCGAAAGGGGAGAAATACATATACTTCAAGATTTTTAAGCTTATGATATTTTTTAAGTTATATTAAAATGTCACATTAGATCTTTGATAAGTTTAATTGTCTTGATTTCTAAAATGTTATTAGTAATTATGGAGCTTGGATAGTTGATAATATGTTCTTATAACTTTTGCATGCCAATTTGGTAAACAAATCAAAACCTCTTTACGAAGAGCAATTTTCAAAAATTTGGCTTGGGATGATTTGATTTCTTGGTGATTTTGATGATTGATGATTAATGATTATATGTGCATTACTTGATGAATTGATGGAGTTGTTGATTTGTTATAATTGTTTAAGCTTATATGGAAGTGTTTTAACCATGTTGTGTATTTGAGGATTTGTTCATTTTTAAGGAGAGATTTTGTCGAAATTTTTGCTCGCTCAAAATGGGTAATATCTTCATTGAATTATTTTTTATGATCATTTTTATGGTTGATGGATTATGTGATGATTTATGATAATTTGGGAGTAATAATGCTTAACTTGTATTTGAGGCGATGCTTTTTTTTATGGTTATATTCTATCAAAATTTCTACTCGGACAACATGGGTAACAAATTTGCTAATCTTATTCTTTTCCTTTAAGTTTTCTTTTTAATGATGAAGGGGGAGAATAATACATGTTTTTAAATTTATAAAAATTTTCTATTCTTTTTCTTTTCCAATTAAGTTTTTCTTTTTGATGATGAGGGGGAGAAGAAGAATACATGTATTTAAATTTGTTAATTGGCAAATTGTAAGGGAAGCTTACATTTAAGGGGAGTAATTTATAGAATCATTCTTTAAATACATGAAAAGTTTGTCATCATCAAAAAGGGGGAGATTGTTAACATTTATGTTAACATAATGTTGATTTTGATGATAACAAACAAAATTAAGAATTATAATTATAAAATACATGTAACATAATACTTAATTTTAATATTTAATCTACCTAATGTCCTAATTTATTCATAAAAAAATCAATTATTAACTGTTATTAACAATTATTAACAATTATCAATTAACATTATTTCAATTATTAATAATTAACAAAATTTTCTTATTTATTAACAATTAATAAAAATTTATTCATAACAAAATCATAAATACACCAATTTTCTTGATTTTATTACTAATATTTATAAATACATAATTACAACAATCAAATAATAACCAATTACATAATAACCAATTATGCATATATAATTATATAATATATATATACCATGAAAGTTATGACTTATGAAACTTGAAAGTTGAAAGCTTCAAAATCGGGTTCAGGTGGGGAGGAAGCCAAAAACTCGGGTCGGGTTGTAAGGATTCAGCCTTTAAGAAGCAGATCGGTGGCCATGGTAGCAGATGGCATATGGGTTTTCGGCAGTAGATCGGTTTCACTTGGCAGTAGCAGATGGGCAAATGTGCAAAGACAGATTGCGGACAGCTCACGGCTGGACACAGTTTCACTTAGCAATACCAGATCGTGGCTTCACTTGGCAACAACAGATCATGACGATTGGCCTGGCCGGTAAGGATGGTAATTTTTCCCGTTGGGATGGGATCCTGTGGGATCCCGTCCCGTTTAGGATGGGATTGAGACATATTTTTACATCCCAAATTAAAATGGGATGGGATAAGGATAAAAATAAATCCCGTTTTTATTTATGGGACAAGAGAATGATCAATTATAAAATCTGGTCCCGTCCTATATATCCCATTAATATTATAACTAAAAATAGAAAGTGAAAAAATCACAATTAAAATTAATAATTTATAGCAATAGTTAATTAGTTACCCTTCAAAACTCAACCAATTTCCTAAATTAAAATTGTACCCTAAGTGCTGATCGCGGAACGTCCCTTCCCCTCACCAAAAAATATTTCACTCTACCATAAAAGTTCCCAAGCAGCCACCCACAACTTGCCCACAACGCCTCTGCTAGCAATTCAAGTTCATCCACAAAATTTCTCACTTTTCAACTCCACTCCGTAAGTTAACATTCATAATTTGGCTTTTTTATTTTTAGTGTTCACACTTCACAGTTTTGTCCCCTTTCCATATAATTGATGTTTGTTAAATATTATTATATTATATAGGCAATCTAGTTGAAGTTATTATAATATAATAATTATTATATTTGTTTCACTAGTAATTGGTTTTAAAATTTGTGACCTGTATATATTGGTCAATGAGACAAATTTATAAAGATTGTTATGGTCCCATATTATTATTACTTTTGTTTTATACAGTCTGATGTTTGTAAAAGGCCAATTTATATTTAATTCATTTATTTAAGTTGCGGTTTGTAACGTTTTTTGTTTTCTTTTTGCTTTAAAGGATGGCTTCTCCTTCAGTAGTGGACAATGAAAGTTTAGATAATGATGATGTGCATGTTGTTGAAGAAAACGCCAAAGATAATGATTTAACATCAAGATTAAGGTCAGTGGTCTGGAAACATTTTGAAAGAAAGACAAAAAATGGAAAAATAAGAGCATTTTGTAAGCACTGCAATAAAGACTATGTTGGAGGTCCTAGAGATCGAACAAGACACTTGAATGATCACATGAAAATATGTTCTCGGCGTAAATAAATTGAGATAACACATTAGTCAAAGAAGTTAAAAACAGTTGAGGATGATCAAAGAAATGTGAAGGTAGAGACTTATTCTTTTGATCCTGATGTCACTAGGAAATTGATTGCACGTATGATCATTATGCATGAGTACCCATTAAGTTACGTTGAGCATGAATGGTCTAGAAAAGTATTGTCTTCCTTAAACCCAATGTGGAAAAACGTATCTCACAATATTATAAAAAGTGATATTATAGAGCTATATGAGATGGAAAATGCTAAGGTTGTGAGTTTAATAGAGAGTAACAGTAGTAAAGTTGCAATCACAACCGATATGTGGACTTGTGGCTCCCAAACGAAAGGGTACATGGCTATTACAGCACACTTTATTGATGATTCTTAGACCTTACGGAGTCAAATTTTGAGGTACTATGTTTATTTCTAATTAACATTAAAATATTTATTGCATTATATTTGTTTATTGAATATATTTGTAATTTATTGTATATTTTCTATGTAGGTTTATTCATGTGCAAGCTCGACATACTTCTCAAGTACTTTGTGATGTACTATTGAGATGTTTAATGGATCTTAATCTTGAGCGTAAGTTATCTGTATTAACTGTTGATAATTGCACTACCAATGATCGAATGATTCAACTTCTACTATATAAACTTGATAAAAATAATTTATTTATGGGTGGTAAGTTGTTTCATATGCGTTGTACTGCTCACATTTTAAACTTGATTGTCAAAGAGGGGTTAAGTGTTATTAGTGGGGGTGTTGCTAAAATTCGTGCTAGTGTTGCATTTTGGACAGTTACCCCTCAAAGAAGGGACACATTTAAAAAGATTTCTCGTAGGTTGAATATTGCATATAGTAAGGAGTTAGTTCTTGATTGCATCACTAGATGGAACTCTACTTATCTCATGATTTCTGTTGCCCTGGAGTATAAAAATGTCTTTTATAGATTGCATCAATTGGAGGCACAGTATAGGTGTTTGCCAAGTGAAAGTGAATGGGAGTTAGCCCGCATATTGTCAAACAATTTGAAATCTTTTTATAATGTGACTGAGATATTTTCTGGAACTAAGTACCCTACATCCAATTTGTTTTTTATTCATATTTGTGAGATTAGATTATCATTAGGTAGTTGGCTTACATGTGAACATGATGAAGTTAGACAAATGGCAATTAACATGATCGACAAATTTGAAAAATATTGGAAAGATGTTACTGGGGTATTAACAGTGGCAACAGTGTTGGATCCTAGATATAAAATGAAATTGATTGAGTTTTATTTTCCATTGTTATATGGTGATGAATCAAATATTCATATTGCGAGAGTTCATATGCTTTTTAAAGACTTAATAAAGGAGTACAAATTTAACGCCAAATTATCTGTAAGTGATCCTAGCTCAGGTGCTTTTAGGTCTAGTCTGGGAGAGTCCTCAGTTGTTATGTCCCATGTTGAGGAAGAACTTTCAAGTAGGTATGATGATTTTGTGAAAGCCAATATGGTTGAGAATTGTAAGACTGAGCTTGAGTCATATTTAGGTGAATATGTCTTAGTTACCAAGGATAAAAATTTTGATATTTCGGGGTGGTGGAAAATAAATGCAATACAATATCCTTTGTTATCTACTATTGCGAGGGATATACTAGCAATCCCAGTGTCAACAGTTGCTTCAGAGTCAGCTTTTAGCACAGGTGGTAGAGTAGTTAGCGTACATCGTAATAGACTACACCCACAAACAGTGGAGGCATTGATGTGCACTCAAAGTTGGTTGAATGCTTATACAAAAGGTAAATTATTTTATTGTAATTTATGCATATTTTAAATCTTCTAACTTTTTTATTTTCTTTTCTAATTTTTTAATTTTGTTTTTTGTTTTCTAAGACAATGGGCATACAACTTCTAATGAAAATCCTACATTTGCAGAGGAAGAAGAAGTTAATGCAGAGATTGGAAAGGTAACCGATTTTATTAATAATTTTGAACATTAATGATTAATGATTATGTAATTATCAAAATATATTAGTCTTACTCTAACCTTTTTTTATTAATTCCTATAGGTTTATACAGAAATTTAAAAGTGC
The DNA here is from genome assembly GCA_030444775.1 of Atalantia buxifolia. NCBI lineage: Eukaryota > Viridiplantae > Streptophyta > Magnoliopsida > Sapindales > Rutaceae > Atalantia > Atalantia buxifolia. The sequence goes on along the minus strand of CM059835.1, from coordinate 47,508,238 downwards.
GGTCTTGAAAGCGTGGTTAGAAAATGAAGTGGGAACTTGAATTGAAGTCAACTTTTGAAAGTTTTTGTTAATTTTTAATTTATGCTTGAACTTAGATTGATTTGGATTAGCGTCGGAACTTTGAATTTTTAATTTTTTGTTTTTTGTTTTTTACTATATATTAAATTATGATGATCCTTAAAAGAAAAAATTAAAATTTATGTATTTACATTTGGGACTATCGGGATAATGGGATGGGACGGGATATTTGATGGGACAGGATTAGGACAAATTTTTGTCCCAAAAAAAAATAAAGGGACAAGAATGGGATTTTTTTGTGTCCCAATTCAATATACGGGACAGGACTGGGATTGATAAATCCCGTCCCATCCCATCCCATTGCCAACCCTATTGGCCGAAGAGGACAGCAACAGATCGTGGAATCGTGGCTGTTGGCTGTCACCGTGTTAGTGTCTCACGATGATTGAAGTCACCGGTTCAGGGTTGTGGCTTGTGTCGTGGTGTGTGTGAGTCTTGTGGTGGCTGGCTGGCTTGTTTGTGTTGAGTGTTGATAGTGTTGTGAACTTGTGATTATTGTTTGTTGTGGTGGTGTGTGCGTTTGTGAATTTATGAGTGAGTGACTTTGTGTGTGTGCGGCATATGGTGTCTGATGGTGTGTGTGTGTGTGTTTAAGTTTAGTTAGGTTTTTTTTTGGGCGACCCGATAAGGTACTCCTAACCCGATCACAACCCAATCAAATTTATAATTTTTAATCTGATTGGATTTCAATCCCGACCGAACCCAAAATTTTTCAGGTCGGATCGGGTCAAGTCGGATAAAATGCCCACCCCCATTCCTCAGGATTCAAGCCTCGTGACTTTTCGCATATCTTCACAAAAGTAATGAATGTGATGTTGCTTTTTACGCTATCAGTGTATATGAATAAATCAGAGTTTGCTCCCAGCCCATTTGGGTTCACGAGGGTTGTTATTTACTAGCTTGTTCAACGTTCAAATAGCAAGGAACTGTTGTTAATTCTCAGTTTTTGGACCCAGTTTTCACATGCAACCATTGATTACTAGCATTGCTAAACCATTTACTCGATCCGCATTTGCTTGTACGAATGTAAACACATGCAATAACTTAGCTGCAAGATCCACATGGACTCATCTTTTAATAAATAAGCTACGTGCTTTTCTAAAAAGCTGAACATTGAACTGCTTGGGATGTTGACTTAAAGAATTGACTTCAGTGATGATACCGTGCCATTTTTTTTTTTTTGCGGTGGAATGGAGAAACAAGTTGTGACACTCGTGGGAGCTACCTTTCATGGACCTTTTTCTGATAAGTGGATGCTACAGTGCTTAGATTTTGTAAGGCCGCATCCAATGCTTATGCGTTATGAATAATTTCAACGTTACAAGTCACGACCAAAGTAAAAGCATCGTGCTACTATGCCTGTCCGTGGAACTGTGATGATTCTCGACGACGTTGGGAAAGTGCAACATCCTCAGCTTGTTGAATGTTGACGGATCCAAAAACATAAGTGGGTTTCCTCTGTAACAGGAATAGTCGAGCCCGTATAGCGTGAAAAATGAAAAATGGCCTAATGTGCGTAAAATATCTCGAGGCGAAAGTCTACCGTCTACGGATATTCCATTCATACAAAATTTCTAAATGATAGTCAAGTTAATTAAAATTAAAGAAAATGTTTTGAAAATTTTCTAGGGTAAAATTGCCGGCCGGGGCTAGGGGTGGGCAAATTTTAAAATTAGAAAAAAATATTGGATTATATGAAAAATAATAAAAAATTGAATAAACTAGAAAATATATACAAAGGAATTTATAGTTTAAAACTGTGAATAACGAATTGAACGGGTAACATTCAAATTATAATTTCTGAAAAAACCGGTCAGTTCAGTTTGATTGCGAACCAAACCAAATCAGATCCACCCCTAATTGGGGCTGGAGTGGCTTGTCGTCTGTGATTAAATGGGGGGGGGGGGATATTGAATTAAATTTTCATTTTATTCAATTCAATGATATATAAGGTTAAAAATTAAAATTTAATGATACCAACTCATGTAAAAAATTTAAGTTAGGGGAATACCACACGATTCAAATTTTTAAGAGAACATATATATAACTAAGCCCTTCATTACCATTCATTTTTATCATACGTTTGTATCATTGACATGGTAATGTTAAAGAAAGAATCTATAAAGCAGTTATAATGGACCTGTCCAATAAAATTCTTTCATGCGATAAAAATTTCCTTATTCTTTATTATAATCTTTACAATAATTGATCATATAAAAAATAAGTGTGTATATGTTAAGTTTTTATAGTAACATGTACACATAAAATTAAAATACTAAGTTTATGGACTAATATGAAATACATGTTGTGCGTAAATATATCACCTTATTTGGGACAGCGAAGTGATGATTAATCACTAGGTACATGTTAATTTATGGTAGTGTCATATCATATGATAATCATAATTTCAATTCAATTGATATTTTTACTTATTATTTTGGTCACTAAAATTCTGTAATGTAAAAAGTAATTCAAGTTTACTTATTTTCACCATTCAAAAAAAAAAAGTTTGCCTATTTTCATAATTCAGGTTATTTTTGGACCTTAGGTGGATAGGCTATCTTTCCATTGACTGCCGATTCCATAGGGGAATGCTCAACAGTCAAGAGTTGTTTTTTTGAATATTAATTTATTATACATCAGATTACTCTATTACACAGATATTTATAATTGCTATAACAGTAGATCATTACACTGATATTTAAATCAGATATATAATTAGAACTTACATTATTATATTAAATTTTATGAAGTACATGTCCAGACAAATAAACCTTACAGACGAGAAATGTCTCTATTGTACTCATATTTCGCGAGGGAGAAAGACTTAATTGAGGGAGGTTAACTCCATTGGGAGTCGAACCAATACCCTCATAATCATGCTTAACTTTGACTATGTCCAGGCAAATAAACCTCACAGACGAGTAATGTCTCTCCTGTATTCACATTTCGCTAGGGAGAAAGACTTAAAAATAAACTTCACACAATCATACTTAATTGAGGGAGGTTAACTCTATTGGGACTCATAGTAATGCTTAACTTTGAAGATAGTGGTTCACTACTCGAAACATTTATTTCTTTATCTTTCCCTTGTTCGGTTTCTTTTCCTATGCCGCGAGTTGTTGGGCCTGGCTGTAGCGTCCTGACTGCCGGATTTGCAGCGCCGGTGATGGAGCAACTCCGGCCGCCAGGTTCCAAAGCCCAGCGCGGCCACAAGTCCCGCTGCGGCAGCGCGAATAGCACGCTAGCTAAAACCGAACTGTTAACAGTTGTTAAAACTGAATCGAGCAGAAATATTCATGCAGTTGTGGCAAGAGAAATATTCAGCATTGAATGTTCAGTTTTAACATGAAATATTCATGCTGTTTTGGCCAAGTGGCTACAGTCAACGGTTGTTAAGACTGAACGAGCAGCACTGCAGCTTTGGTTTCATGCTGATTGGACCTAGTCTTAATCATATAAGTATTAATAAAATTCACAAGTGTTATTAGGTTCTCTATTCATGATTTTTTTTATTTTAAATAAAAAGGTGCTATTCATGGTTGTTAATTTTCTTCCACCTCATGTGAGTAGGGTTTAAATTATAAATTTTTTTATTTTCACATGTCAGATTTTACCAATTAAACTAGTGCCAATATTAATCATATATAAATGTTAATATAAATACATTTGACTTAAAATCTTTAAAAATTCATAAATGCTGAGATCCAAATTTTGTCCATAAAATATATTTTGACTAGGTCAATCCAATAAAACTTATTAGTAGCAATTAGAGGAGTGCATATAAACACGCAACGGAAATCAAAATTAATCAATCCAAGTTTTCTATGGCTATTAAATGGATCTTTCATAAGGTAGATCTAGATGTATAGTCCTAATCTACCGTAACTTCAAGAAATATTGTTATAACAAACATATTCTAAAGAAATTTGAATTTATTGTTGATCAAAATTGTACTAATCTTTTAATTAAAGATCTTATGCCATGTGTATATTTATAATAGTCTATACTTAGAAGATTTAATTACATTTCTGATCTCAACCTTGTGAAAACATGCATCATCACAAAACACAGATAAACAAACAATAACAATATCAGAAAGAAGATAAAAGATATTGTGAAGTAATTAAATTAATCTGCCTGACAATATATATATACCCACATCGGCAATCTCCTTAAGAAAGCAAACAATTTAAAGAAGTGAAACAAATAAAGAGAGAAGGGATAGAGATAACTAATAAAGCAATAAGCTGCCCGATTAGCTTGCAAAATTCATAAGAAAGTCTAAAAGTAGACATATATAATTAAGGCAACTAACACACTAGACGAGAACTATAAACATTAAAACGACCTTGAAAAGCAGATTAGATTAAATTAAAGTGCTTAATTAAACAGAGTGTTGTTAAACTCCACCACTGGCTAGAATCTACTGCAGCGATAAAGGACGACACAGTCACAGCTAACAAAGGACATAACTTAGATTTAAAACCAGCAATATGCAATGGCATGCTATTCTTAATAAGGCGAGACACCCACGTTTGCTGAAGCGAAAAAACCATCTTTCATCAGAACATCTTCTCCTTCCTGCATGCACGAGATCAATCTAATCTAATCAAATCAAATCAAACAAAACAGTGTCTACATGATATGATCGAGACAAGAGGTTTCATCATGCACATCGGTTAATTACCTGCTGGCGCACGTTAGCCTTCTTGACCGGCTGATGGTCAGGCACAAGACCAAAGTGAATGTGTGGGAAGTGGGCCCACTGACAAATGTTGGAAACAAAATAGGATCAGTTAAAGGAAACCCCGTCACAGACACTGTGTCATGTGTAGAATAAAAACAGAATAATTAAATTGAAACCCTAATAAATTTCTTTCTTTTTCTTTTTTCTTGTTTTTTTTTTTTGAATTACTTTTTTCTTGTTTTTTTAAAAAAACCTAATTAGGTAAAGAGATGAAACCCTAAAAGATTTGTCTTGGATCTCACATTCTTAGCAGCCGCACTGAAGGCTTCTCTGTGGGATATATCAGGGTTTCCAGCCTTAATGCGTTGGATCTCGTCCCTGCAGCAGATATTGAAGTGAATGTTATTATTATTTCTTGCTCCAAATTTAGCAAGTGTTTAAGTCATCCCAAAAAAAAAAAAAAACATATATTTTATATAATATTTACATAATAAATTGAATATAATTAATAGCTATTACTTAAATAGTTATAAATCATGAACAGAGGGAAAGATTCTATTGAATCATCATTACTCACTTGATGAATCGGTTGTACGCCGAGGGGACTCTTTGTCTCTTCTCTGGAGCTGTAAATGAGCAGACACACACAGACTTAGACGTAGTCACACCACTAAAATCATCATCTATCAAGGCCCTATTCATAGATTTTTTTGTTTTTTTTTTACTACAACTATATTTTGGTATAACATAAGCTTTATTTTGCTCACCCAAACCCTACACAAAAAAGGGCCCAAATTGTCAAGAATGAAGACTTGAAAGAAAGCATTATTGTTAGTTTGATTTCACTCAGAAACATTAATGCAGTTTTTTAGGGCTAGTAAGAAATGAAGAAAACTTGTTGACAAATTAATTAAGGCCCCATAAAATAAAAGGGAAGGTCGAAACTGCAGGCATAATAAAAGGTTTTGTGTCTATAACTTAATGTACGTACTAAAGGTTCCGTGTCTTTAACACAATTTAGAAAGACCCTTGACTACTGTTAGTAGTGAAGATCGGTTGCTTCTTTTTTCGGTTTTTTTTTAAAAATTCATTGAGCAAGTACAACATCTATAACGAACATAGAAAGTGAGAATTTTAACAATATATATATGTGTGTGTGTGGATATCAAACCTTTGTTAGGGATAGAAATACCACTATGTTGTTGCCTGACCAAAGCACTTTTTTTTTTTCATTTTTCTTGCAAAATTGAAAATGTCTAAGCTCTAAAAACATTCCCGCAATAAAATGTGAAAGAAAGGAAGAAGTAAAGCGAAGGGAAGTGTAATGAGTCTCACGTACGTCTGCTGGTAGCTGGAGGCCTTGGAAGCTCATCAACTACACCTCTAGTGGGTACAATGAAATCATTGGTGTTTGTTTGGTTGATAAGAAAGTTTGGAGATGGATTTGGGATCTCTTCCTGCAAAACAAAAATCATCTATCCATGAAAAACAATATGGAATCTTGTACAAATTAGTCAAGTACATATACAAACAAAATTAATTTACCAATAAGCTAGTTTTGAGTATTAATTAAACGCGGTTTGTTTCGCCATGATTTACCCACCCGAAGATTATGAGAAGGAGAGAAAAAATTGTGACCCAAATGGAATTGATTAGCCGAAGGCAGAAGCAAGCCACGCATGTTCACGGGGAGGAGATTGGTGCAGTGGCCACATCGAACCGTTACAGTCTTGAATAAACTTGTGCAAGGAACACTCACCTAATATAAACCAAAAAAAAAAAACAAACAAAGGAGAATGGACATTGACATTTTCTTTTGAGAAAGCTAGCCCTATCCCTAATCCCTGAAGGGATATTAATTATATAAGGAAGTGTTGTAAGATGGTGAAAAATTAATAAGAATGATACCGCGAGGACAGTGTCGCAAAGGTTGCAATGAACATAACAGAGCTGCTCGGAGGTAGGGAATTGGTCCAAAGACAAGGTAGTAGAAGAGGAGGACATGGACATCTTCTTTGGTTTGCCCTTTTCTTTCTCTTTTAAAATTGATTGATGACTGGTCTGCGCTGTGAGTGATTTTGATTGATTGATTGATTGATTGATTGACAGCTTAACCACCACCTTCGATCTGCTTTTTTTTTCTTTCTTTGATTTTGAATTGTGAAAGAAAGAAGGGAAAGGCCTTTTAACTAGTGTATAGTGTTTGTCAAAGAGAGGGATGGCTGGGGGTTCGAGCTATTTGGTCTAGTAGATAATATAAGACCATATAGACAGAGAAACCCTCTGTTCATGTATGTATCATGCCATGCAATGCATTCATCAGATGATGAATATAGTGTACGATATACTAATATACATACACATATACATATCAGTGGCTTAGCTAGAAAATCAAGCTAACGGAGGCAAAAATTTTGATCAACATATAATACAAATGAGGAAACATATATATATAGGAAATATCAAACTATAGTTAAATTATTTTTAAATTTTAAATTTATATAAAAAGTGAGATGTTATTTAATTGCATTTGAGGGTTTTATTTTAAAATAATTTGTATCACCTTAATTGAAAATCATATTTGTTCCTCAATAAATTATACAATAAATTATTAGTAAATAAAAGGAACAGTATTTTGAACTATTGTTTAAAAAGCAGTGATAAAATGAACTATTATTTATATAGTAATGAGAAAATAGGTTATTGCATCAAATTCTAATGAGTGATGAGAGTTTGCTTCCTAAAAAAATCTCTTATTTTAATAAAATAAGTAGGAAAAGGACATAGTCTAATACAACATGTTTTGTATGTAGTATAATAAAGCTTGTGTTTTTTATATTTTAGCTTGTGCGAATTCTCTGTGTAAAATTACTGATGGATGATGTGATACCCATATATATATATATGTGTGTGTGTGTGTGTGTGTGTATAAACATGCCGGTAGCTACTAGGCAAACTGGCAAAGTCTGGAGTGTGTACTCATAAACGTACTCATGGTGTTAATTAATTGAAAGATAAATACATGTGGTTGGCATTTGGCTTTCCCAATGCAAAGCGAGAGAGAGAGAGAGAGAGAGAGGCGGTAGATGTGGGGGAGAGGAGCTCGAAAGGGACGTGTGCATGGGGGTGATGGAGCTTTCGCTTACTCACCTGTTGTTTTCAGTAGTTAAGAGGCTGTTTTGTTTACCGGCCCTTCGCTTCTTTGATTATTATTTTTCAAAATATATATATACTTTTTGGCGAAACCCTTCGCCTTTTAGCCCTTTCATCTTGCGCTTCTTTATCAAATTTTGTTTTTCCTTTCACTTTGCCTCAATTTCCGAACCCTAAACCCTACACTTTCCCCGTTCAATCCCCGGGACAATAGGCTTCCTTCACACTGCTTCCGCCCGTGACACACTGATCGTAACATATTTATATAATTTTATCATAATAACATAATCATGACAGTATGATTTAAATTCTCATTATGACCAATATTTTATTCATTAGTGATTATTGAGAGAGGTTATTTTTGGTGACATGACCATTCATTCTCCCTCGTCTTACGCAGATACAGATACTTGTTTATGTCAACAGAGGCCCATCTCAGTGCACAGACTTGCACCCTGTCGTTGTTACCAGCTTACCATCTTTGTCCTTTCCTATATTTCCATTTTCTTTTGGCTTATGATAGCTAATTTGGTTGGAATCTTTTTCTTTTTGACGCTTCCTTTTCATCTAGTGTTTTAGTTAAATTTCAATTCTTTATACATATATTAGAGTTCAGTTCATTCACAACTATCGCCATCCTTACTCATTTAAGCCTAAGTGTTTCCTCTTCCCCAAAAAGTTGTGCTTTGAAGGTTAATGTTGATCTCTCATGAGTGACTGGCGAGTGGGAATGGGTGATCTTTTATGTGACTGGAATCAGTAAAAGGGAAAAGATTGTAAAGTCCATTTGGCTTTCTCAGACCATCAAAATGACTCAATTCAAATTTTAAAGTTTAAACGATACCCCTTTAATTTGTTTTGAAGGGTACTGAGCCCTTAGAATCCGAGACACATCAGACACACATGGCTGAAAAGTCAATTTTGAATGAAAAAGGAAGACAATCTGTTCTTCGGGCTACATAAAGCAGAACCTTGACCCTGCTGCCCAGATTTATATGGTCCTGATAATGAGATAAGGCTATTGCAATTCAACGTCGTTTTATCCGGTAAAAAAAGGGGTAAAATGGCGTCAAATTGCCCTGATTCGGTCATCCCTATGTCTCCCTATTATTTTTCTGCTGGAATTACTTCGGTGCGACAAAGCTGTTTGCTTGGTCTTTTTATTTTTCACTGGCAAACCAAGATTTAAATTTCAATACATTTATTGTAACAATATCTATTCTAGAGTTGGAACATAATAGGAAACACAAGAAGATAGACTGTTATGTCATGCACACAGCACATATGGTAGGATCAACACTATTATGTGTTGAAGCAAAATTACTGTGACAATAATTAAAACCATTATGTGATGCACATACCAAAACTATGTTGAGGAGATTAAACCGGCTGACAACAATTTCTTGACTAAAATTTTAACTTTGAAGCAACCTTTAACTTTTAAACTAGTTTTTGAATATGAATTAGGCCTATAAGATTTTATACGGGATTAAAGTCAGACTCATATATGAGTTAGTCTACGCTATCTTTTCATTTGATAAAGACAAAAAAAAAAAGTGCTTCCAATGAAGGATGTTAAGGAGAATATCTCACATTGACTGAGAATAATTCATGGATTAAAATTATAACCTTAGTTAACACTCAATTCTTGAGCTAGCTTTTGATTATAAGTTGAAAAATAGACACATAAGCTTTAGACCACTACGACATAGACATACACACATATCTAGAAAGAATCTAGACTAATATATCATGCACTCATGGCAAAAATCATGATCATTATTTGCATATCAATTTAGAAGATAAATTCCTCAAATATAATGTTTGATTATTTTCTATTTATCTCATTGAATATCATTTATTAATTTATCCTTTAAGCCATTTTAGAAGGATCAAGAGTAAAATACAATTTCCTTCATTGGAAAAACAAGTAATAATTTTTAGGGTATCATTTTACTATTTCAAGAATTGTCAAATATCAAATTACTACAGCAAGTATTGTCTCTTATCATTTTACTACTATATCTTTATAAAAATATCATTTTACTACTATATCTTTATAAAAATATCATTTTACTACTATATCTTTATAAAAATATCATTTTACTACTTTTTCATTACAACTGTTAGTTGACTAACAAAATATCAATTTCACCCTTCATGATTAAAAAAAAATATTTGAAGCTTATTTACAAAATAAATTTGTAGTATATTTATTAAAATGGATATAAAATACCAAAATAATTTTTTTTGCTAGAATTATGATATATGAATTACAAATTTATCTTTTTTTTAATCATGAAGGGTAAATTTGGTATTTTGTTGTTCAATAACTAACTCAACTAACAACAGAACGGAAAAGTAATAAAATGATATTTTTATAAAGATATAGTAGTAAAATGATATGGGACAATACTTGTTGTATTCATTTGATATTTAGTAATTTCTGAAATAGTAAAATGATAATAACCCTATTTTTTATGTACTGAAGTATTTGTGATGGCAAAGTAAAAAAAAAAAAATAGAAATTATGTGATGCAATGTATGAATGTAACATTACTCTTTTATTAAAATATCATGCATATTGCATCCACTATGACTCTATCTACTGTGAAAAAATAGTAGTTGGGCTTTCGAATTGGCTATAATTATGCTATATTTACTAAACTAGATGGGAATCAGAATGGAGGAATTAGAATAAAAAACTTATTTACTTGTTAAATTGAAGATGGGAATATGAATGAGTTGTATGGGTCCCACACAAAATTTGGATTGATTACTGGAGTTCTGATTCCGGGAGGGGAGGGCGTCGTACTTGTTGTCAATGTTGTCTCCCTCATGCTTGTCATCATCAACTACTATTACTATTATTATTATTATTATTATTATTATTATTATTATTATTATTATTAAAATGTATTAATGTTATTATTCTTCTTATTTTTTATTGTTGTTGTTGTTGTTGTTACCAAAGAATAATAATCAATAAAGGATGTTTTTGTCAATTATACTAGTTTACTCTGATTTCAAGATAAAATAAACACATCAATGGAAATGAATCTCATTTCGATTCTGATTCTTACATCTCAAATAAACAGTATATTCTAATTCACATTCATTATTCTGATTCCAGCCCATTCCGATTCTAACTCATTCCGATTATTGATTAGTAAACGCACCATTAATTTATTTAACTATCATTAACATCTCAACCAAAAGTTGTATTGTATGACCATTGAAAATGATAATTAATACTTACATCATAAGTGCAATCTTAACTTAAATTCCTGTATTTCCTTCTTTGGTTGAAACCACTAGCTTGGATTTTATCACAAATATATCTGAATCATGATTATGGTCTACTCATGATCTTAGTTCTTTTGAGATTTTGAATATTTATATTATAATGTATATATTAGTATTAGTGTATGATTGAGATTCTATACCATTGAATTAAATTCTTAATAACATGAGGGGAATCATAATATATAGTGAATATCATCTCATGATCTGCTCTCCATATTGAGCTTTTAGGATGGTTCTCTAATTATCTGAGTTTCTATAATCAAAATTCAAATGGATGATTAGTTATTAATATATAACAATATGAGGTGCACTTAGATTTCAATATGCTCTCCTAACAATATGATTAGTGACTAAGAGTCCCATTAGGTTTCAAATATGTATCGCAAGCTTCTTTATATGCATTTTTGTGAAGGATCAGTTCAATTAGGATATCAAATGCTTTTCCACTATTATTATATACTTCCACAAAATTTATAGTTTTGTTTAATGGCTAGGTAAAATAGAGCCAATTTATATGTTGATTAGGAGAAATTTTAGAGCATTTTAAGTAGTACACCAAATTAATGCATGTATGACATGTGTAGTTTAATCAAATATAACTAATAATTACATGGTGATTTTTTAAAATAAATGCATATATGGTATACATGCATTAATTGGGTGAAATACCTTTGATGTACTCTAAAAATCTCTCATTGATTGTTTTATCTATCATTTTTGAAATCAATGGAAGTTGCCTTTTACCCAAATAAGCAAATCAGAGTTTTTTAAATCAAAAATCCTGACTGGGTGCTTAATTAGAATATTGTTGAGAACAAATGACGGGTTTCAATATTAAGCCTAAAAAATTCATTTTTCACTGTGTGACTGCTTTGAGTCTTTGACCAATGCAATAAATGATTATTATACTTGTCGAATTATTAAAAACTTAAGAGATAAAAGTTACTTTTTAAAACAAGCATAAAAGGATTCTCGTTATAGCATATTTTTACTGCTAATTAATGACGTTTTCCAACCCAAGTTCACAGATACACCCATTTTCTTATAGAAGAGGATCCGATACTGCTAATAAAATGATTAACATAAAAATGGGCACTGTTTTTTTTTTTTTTTTTCCAAATACTTTCGGAGACAGTATTCCAACCATGATCTTTGGACTCATTCAATGATGTCTAAGATTTAAATGTTGAAATAAAGAGGGATACGGTTCATTTAATTTCATGGCTAATGTTAGGCCAGTGGATTCAGATTACTAGACCAGCTAGCTAGATAGATCTAGGGGCCGACCTGCTTGACATCTTTAATTTGGTCATCAGCAAATTAACTTTTCTGTAGGATTAAGGCAGATCATCAGGACTCTGATGCAGTAACCAGCCTTTACGTTCTGAATGGTGCATTGTTGCTATAGCTAGACTATAGAGCAGGGCTCGAGTCCTCGTGAACCCATGGCTTTAGTGTACATTAACAAACAGGTTTAACCACTTTTTGAATGCAAGGAAATAAGAGAGAGGTTAATTTTGTCCTATTCCTTAGAATCCGATGCAGTGTTACTTGCAAATGTAATGTAACGCATGCATGGTGGTCCATCACCCATGCATATATATAACAGACACTCACATATTGATTCATCAATTCGGTTGAATCATGAATGTACGTACGAACGAAAAGCTATTATCACTGTTAAAAGCCTGCGATGAGCTATTTGTTGCCGTTTGTAATTGCATAGTGGGGTTGGGTAGAAATCGATAAAGTTAGTGGTAATGAGGTGTTTGATGATATTTCATGACCGGCGTGGTCTGGCCTGGCCTTTACTTCGCTTCCCTCCAAAATCTAATCCTCTCTGAATCTGCAGCTGATTCACACATTTGTGATTGATGGATCATAAACTATTCTTTTAGCTTAATAGATAAATATAAACCCCACATGCTCTCCTATAGCCATGATGCATGGGCAATATTAGGGATTTTTTTTTCCACCACGCAAACTAAGACATATGGCCATTTGTATTGTCCCCAGTCCCCACTAAAGGGATGGGTATTGACGAAGCACAGATTTTGCGTTCCTTACATCCATATCAATCAATTTCAATTCCCCAATTCCTCTCCTCGTTTAACTCGGAATAAGACAAGCTAGCTAGGGATTCTTTTGATCACGACGACTTCGTTTGTGAACATGCTACTACAGTAACATATCAATTTACTGTGAAGCAATTAATGTGGGACTGGAATCACAATATAATAGAGAATTTATGTCGAAGAAAATATCCATGGAAGCTAACTTAGGGAAGAATACTTGTACTATTGTGTACATAGTTTGTAACAGTAAAGTATGCTTTTGAGTTCATGACCCACATAATAATTTACCATTTTACTTGGAGGGTATCCATATGAGAAAATAAACATGTGCAATTTCTACATACATCACTGTGGTTAGAATATCTTATGGTTGAAAATCTTTCCGACTATTTTAAATTGACTTAATCAACTAAAAAATCATTTTCTTGCAACCGCATGTGGGATATTTTACCCATATGTTGAATAGAGACTACTAAAAATTAACATGTTTTAATTGATTAATACTATACATATAACACTAAATGATTGGTGACATATTAATGAGTATCTAAATTGAGTAAACATAACATTAAAAATAGTAAATTTCGGGCATAAACTAGGCTTGAAACAAGCCCTTATGAGGGGAAGTATAAGAGTTGGGCCTATGCGGACCTAAGCAGGACCTGGACTCTCACATTTTTTTTTTAATTTTTCTAAAAGATTGTAAACTTGCAATGAGTTTAATTATCAACCTGTTGATTATATGAACAATGAATTAAAAAAAAATAACTATTTCAAAAATAAAATAATAAATGAAGAAAATGAAGCTAATAAAGCCTTACATATCTAATTTTTTTTATTATTAGATTCTTTGATTCATTGATTCAAGCACTCTCTTAATTAATTAAAATTTAAAAGAGAGTTTAATATTATAATTTTAGATTTTTTAATCATCATAGATTTATGAATTAAGGATTTAAGTTTTTATTTTTTATTTTTTAGTTTTGAATTTATTATTTTAATTTAGAAATTTATTTTTTTAAAATAACGGGTCGGTATGCGCTTTTTTGCTAACCCTACATAACATTATTGTTATGATATTTATGTTGAAAATTTGGATTTGAGATCAAATAACTTAGTGAGTGCTGTTTGAAAAAGTGATAAATAAGAGAAACTTTGGTTTTTGGAAAAAAAAAAATAGAGCTAATTGAAAAGTTGGGGTCAATGAGATCAGTTAAATATCAATATCACTACTTTTAAAAAATATATTTAAAAAAATTTCCAAGAGAAATGGATTCGAAAGAGTTAAAATATTCATAGAGATAGAGGAGAAGATATGACAAATTGAAATATTTATAGAGATAGGAGAAGGTATGACAGAGTAGCTGAAAAGAGATAAAAAAGACAAATATAAAATATCCTTCCATTGTAATTAGAACCACAAAAATTATTTGTAAAATTTACAATGAGCCAATCAAGTTTATTATTATAACCTCTTAAAGCACATTCATTCAAAACTTTTGTTTCAATAAGGTAATTTTGATATTATTAGACATAAAGTTGGGATACAAATATACATAAAATCACCACCATCTTTATTAATCATATACTAAATATCTAAAGATATATTTTCATTTCTTTTTTTCTACTAATTTTATTGAGGAGAAACCGATGATACAGACAAGATAACAATGTGGGCCTGATTAGAAATATTACTTTGGGTATTTAGAAATGCTTAGAAGGGCTGATTAATGTTTTGCCCCACAGCGATAAACCCCATAACCGAACACAAGAATCTGTTGTCCAAGAGCCCAGTCTTGCACGCCCACACTCAAAATGTAGCGGTGCAGGTTCACACACATCTAGGCCATTGAAATTGAATGTGCTTTGACTGATGAACAAGTTTTTTCGCATCAAATGGTAACAAGTGGCATCTGATCAACCAAAGAAGAAACTAGCATATGCGTGCCCATCCCAACCAATCCTCTTGCGACAAAAATAAGTGGATATTAAGACAAAGAGGAATGATATAATGCAACTCCAGTGTTTTTGACACTGCTTAATCTTTCTTCCACCTCATCACTTATCGCACTCTCATGGCGCTTTCTTCGATTTCCCCACTATCCATTAAATCTCTGAACTTCTGTTCTTCATCTTCAAAGGGTCCGTATCAGCTGCATTCCCTGTCAAAGCCACTTCGGGTAGCCTGTCAAATAAGCTCCAAGACTGAGAGTGAAGGCCAATTTCCTGGTGAGTTACACATTTTCTTACACATTTGAATACATCAACTACTTCTGTTCACCGACTAACTTGATTTTACTTGAAAAGGAAGACTGTTCCAACAATCAGTGTGCAGGCACATATGCAAAACTAAAGAACTGGCGAGTTTTTGTGTCGACTGCATTAGCAGCTGCAGTGGTTGCATCGTGCAGCTCTAACACCTCTGCTCTTGCTGATCTTAATAAGTACGAGGCAGAAACTCGTGGGGAATTTGGCATAGGGTCAGCTGCACAATTCGGTTCTGCAGATCTCAGGTCAGTTTCTTCAATGAGAATTGTCAACATAGTTTGCTTATGGACCAATAATGAACTCTCTCTCTTTCTTTTGCTTTGCAGGAAAGCAGTACATGTGAAAGAAAATTTCAGGTGATTCATCTTACAGAAAACCTTTGCGTTGTATGGCCTCGTACTTAATCTAAATTTGTTTGCAAACAGAGAAGAAAATAATTTACCGTTGTTTTCAAACTTCCAACTCCAATATTCTATGCAACTTGAAACTTAAAAAATGAATGTGTTTCTGTGCATGCTTGTGTTTTTTAATCAAGAAAAACGGCTTATGCAGAAGAGCAAATTTCACATCAGCCGATATGAGAGAATCTGATTTCAGTGGTTCAACATTCAATGGTGCATATCTTGAGAAAGCTGTTGCATATAAGGCCAATTTTACAGGTACGCTTACTGCCGCAGAACATTAATATTTCTCACATAGAAACTGTAAGCTGGTCTAGTGTTCAGTAATTACGGTTCTGTTATGTAGCAATTCCAACAATTGAAAGATATTTTCACCGTATGATTATAGCACTTTTCCTTTACTCATAGTAGATGAAATTTGTCTACCTCTGCTAGTGTCTTTACCCATGGCCACACCTGTGCTCCAGACTGGTTTTTGTGCTCCTTTTCCTTGCCTCCATGGACATTTATGAGAAGCCATCAATCCCATCACAATGACCCTATCCCAATCGGTAAGTATGCCTCCATGTGATCGAATCATTCTGCCACATTCTCTTATTGAGCCACTGGGTTTACTACCTCGGGTGATTCTGCCACATTCACTTATTGAGCCATTAGGTTTACTACAAAGGGCTTCCTCTCCATAATCGTCAGGAAAGTATCTAGTTGCAGCAATTCCTCTTCTAGCCAAGAAACCCACTTTACTTTTCTGTGTATCTCTCTTAATTCTCTCTTCAGCTGAGATGTCTTCCACACAAGATATCGCATTTTCCAATCTGTTGGCTTTACTAGGATTTGATTCCCACGCAACTTCATGAACAGATTGTGAGGTCTTTGTACCGCAACCCTCAGGAAAGTGTCTGGTACCCAAAGTTCTTCTACGGGATGGATATACCCTGGTTACAGCTTTCTTAGACAATTCAGTGACTTTGTGTTTTAAAGTTTGCAACGGGCCGGATAATCCTTCCAAATTCAAAGACTGTGTCATATCTATACCCCTCTGTTCCCCTGATGCCACTGCTGATGTCGCCACGGATTCTGAATCATAGAACTTGCCTAGCTCCCGCCCCGTCTCAACCAGATTGTTTAATGTGTCGGCAATAGCTCTTCCTTGTTCACCACACCCCTTTGGAAAATCACGAACAGCACTTATCTTCTGCTTCTTGCAATCCATTAAAACACTCTTGATACTGGTAATGTCTGTCTTTTAAAACTCAAGGTAGGAGAACCACCATTAGTCAACAATTCACATTTCCCTTGACAATTTAAAATCCATGTAAGTGAAGATACCATGCAAGAAATCATAAAATCAACAATCCAGATTTAACACTCACATTAACATAACACAGGCCTTTTACTAGTGGGTAACGCTGGGTCAGCACCAAGAAAGTGTCAATGTCATAATTTCTATAATCATCAAGCAATTCAAGAAAGTACCAAAGTCATAGAGAATGATGCAGCGTAGATAAGAAAAAGGTTTCATCTCTGAGTACTAGATAAATTCTCCCTTCTTTTTCTTTAATAAAACCCATATCCGATCACTGAATTAAAATTAAAAAAACAAAGCGGATAAGTGGTTAGTTGTCAGTTGATGCTCAAAGACATAGAGTAAATGGTGGGTTCTGATTTTAAAAGAACTCGAAAGAAAATGCAAGAAT